>CAWUFW010000505.1:3895000-4209363 GCA_963921515.1 Calotriton arnoldi | reverse complement strand
TCCTTACTTCGTTCAGTTACATGTGCTGACCCGGAAACCAGCATCCTAGGACCGGTTCTGGCATTCCAGCCGTCATCAGCCAGGCTTGCTTGAATCCAGTGGCAAAGTGAGCAAGGGACCACGTCTGGGCATGCCCCGCCAACTTAGGGCGAACAAAGCGATACAAAAGGGGATGATGGACGGAGCGTTTGAGCCAATCAAACACTCACCCCCAGTCAACTGATCTGGGTTTAATCCATCATCATTCTTTAGCTCACTCCACCACCTAGTTCAGACATGCATATGCAAATCAGTCTGACCCTGTGCCTCATGGGAACAGTTCAGCCCGAACTGCCAAGCCATGTCTTCCCTGGACCGGAAACAAGCATCCTAGGACCGGTTTCTGGCATTCCAGCCGTCATCAGCCAGGCTTGCTTGAATCCAGTGGCAAAGTGAGCAATGACGGCTGGAATGCCAGAAACCGGTCCTAGGATGCTTGTTTCCGGTCCAGGGAAGACATGGCTTGGCAGTTCGTGCTGGACTGTTCCCATGAGGCACAGGGTCAGACTGATTTGCATATGGCCATGTCTGAACTGGGGTGGTGGAGTGAGCTAAAGAATGATGATGGATTAAACCCAGATCAGTTGACTGGGGGTGAGTGTTTGATTGGCTCCAACGTTCCGTCCGTCATCCCCTTTGTATCGCTTTGTTCGCCTCTAAGTTGGCGGGGGTATGCCCAGACGTGGGTCCCTTGCTCACTTTGCCACTGGATTCAAGCAAGCCTGGCTGATGACGGCTGGAATGCCAGAAACCGGTCCTAGGATGCTTGTTTCCGGTCCAGGGAAGACATGGCTTGGCAGTTCGTGCTGGACTGTTCCCATGAGGCACAGGGTCAGACTGATTTGCATATGGCCATGTCTGAACTGGGGTGGTGGAGTGAGCTAAAGAATGATGATGGATTAAACCCAGATCAGTTGACTGGGGGTGAGTGTTTGATTGGCTCAAACGTTCCGTCCATCATCCCCTTTTGTATCGCTTTGTTCGCCCTGAGTTGGCGGGGGTATGCTCCAGACGTGGGTCCCTTGCTCACTTTGCCACTGGATTCAAGCAAGCCTGGCTGATGACGGCTGGAATGCCAGAAACCGGTCCTAGGATGCTTGTTTCGGTCCAGGGAAGACATGGCTTGGCAGTTCGTGCTGGACTGTTCCCATGAGGCACAGGGTCAGACTGATTTGCATATGGCCATGTCTGAACTGGGGTGGTGGAGTGAGCTAAAGAATGATGATGGATTAAACCCAGATCAGTTGACTGGGGGTGAGTGTTTGATTGGCTCAAGCGTTCCGTCCATCATCCCCTTTGTATCGCTTTGTTCGCCCTAAGTTGGCGGGGTATGCCCAGACGTGAGTCCCTTGCTCACTTTGCCACTGGATTCAAGCAAGCCTGGCTGATGGCGGCTGGAATGCCAGAAACCGGTCCTAGGATGCTTGTTTCCGGTCCAGGAAGACATGGCTTGGCAGTTCGTGCTGGACTGTTCCCATGAGGCACAGGGTCAGACTGATTTGCATATGGCCATGTCTGAACTGGGGTGGTGGAGTGAGCTAAAGAATGATGATGGATTAAACCCAGATCAGTTGACTGGGGGTGAGTGTTTGATTGGCTCAAACGTTCCGTCCATCATCCCCTTTGTATCGCTTTGTTCGCCCTAAGTTGGCGGGGGTATGCCCAGACGTGGGTCCCTTGCTCACTTTGCCACTGGATTCAAGCAAGCCTGGCTGATGACGGCTGGAATGCCAGAAACCGGTCCTAGGATGCTTGTTTCCGGTCCAGGGAAGACATGGCTTGGCAGTTCGTGCTGGACTGTTCCCATGAGGCACAGGGTCAGACTGATTTGCATATGGCCATGTCTGAACTGGGGTGGTGGAGTGAGCTAAAGAATGATGATGGATTAAACCCAGATCAGTTGACTGGGGGTGAGTGTTTGATTGGCTCAAGCGTTCCGTCCATCATCCCCTTTTGTATCGCTTTGTTCGCCCTAAGTTGGCGGGGGTATGCCCAGACGTGGGTCCCTTGCTCACTTTGCCACTGGATTCAAGCAAGCCTGGCTGATGACGGCTGGAATGCCAGAAACCGGTCCTAGGATGCTTGTTTCCGGTCCAGGGAAGACATGGCTTGGCAGTTCGTGCTGGACTGTTCCCATGAGGCACAGGGTCAGACTGATTTGCATATGGCCATTGTCTGAACTGGGGTGGTGGAGTGAGCTAAAGAATGATGATGGATTAAACCTAGATCAGTTGACTGGGGGTGAGTGTTTGATTGGCTCAAGCGTTCCGTCCATCATCCCCTTTTGTATCGCTTGTTCGCCCTAAGTTGGCGGGGTATGCCCAGACGTGGGTCCCTTGCTCACTTTGCCACTGGATTCAAGCAAGCCTGGCTGATGACGGCTGGAATGCCAGAAACCGGTCCTAGGATGCTTGTTTCCGGTCCAGGGAAGACATGGCTTGGCAGTTCGTGCTGGACTGTTCCCATGAGGCACAGGGTCAGACTGATTTGCATATGGTCATGTCTGAACTGGGGTGGTGGAGTGAGCTAAAGAATGATGATGGATTAAACCCAGATCAGTTGACTGGGGGTGAGTGTTTGATTGGCTCAAGCGTTCCGTCCATCATCCCTTTTGTATCAGCTTTGTTCGCCCTAAGTTGGCGGGTATGCCCAGGCGTGGGTCCCTTGCTCACTTTGACACTGGATTCAAGCAAGCCTGGCTGATGACGGCTGGAATGCCAGAAACCGGTCCTAGGATGCTTGTTTCCGGTCCAGGAAGACATGGCTTGGCAGTCGTGCTGGACTGTTCCCATGAGGCACAGGGTCAGACTGATTTGCATATGGCCATGTCTGAACTGGGGTGGTGGAGTGAGCTAAAGAATGATGATGGATTAAACCCAGATCAGTTGACTGGGGTGAGTGTTTGATTGGCTCAAACGTTCCGTCCATCATCCCCTTTTGTATCGCTTTGTTCGCCCTGAGTTGGCGGGGTATGCCCAGACGTGGGTCCCTTGCTCACTTTGCCACTGGATTCAAGCAAGCCTGGCTGATGACGGCTGGAATGCCAGAAACCGGTCCTAGGATGCTTGTTTCCGGTCCAGGGAAGACATGGCTTGGCAGTTCGTGCTGGACTGTTCCCATGAGGCACAGGGTCAGACTGATTTGCATATGGCCATGTCTGAACTGGGGTGGTGGAGTGAGCTAAAGAATGATGATGGATTAAACCCAGATCAGTTGACTGGGGGTGAGTGTTTGATTGGCTCAAGCGTTCCGTCCATCATCCCCTTTGTATCGCTTTATTCGCCTCTAAGTTGGCGGGGTATGCCCAGACGTGGGTCCCTTGCTCACTTTGCCACTGGATTCAAGCAAGCCTGGCTGATGACGGCTGGAATGCCAGAAACCGGTCCTAGGATGCTTGTTTCCGGTCCAGGGAAGACATGGCTTGGCAGTTCGTGCTGGACTGTTCCCATGAGGCACAGGGTCAGACTGATTTGCATATGGCCATGTCTGAACTGGGGTGGTGGAGTGAGCTAAAGAATGATGATGGATTAAACCCAGATCAGTTGACTGGGGGTGAGTGTTTGATTGGCTCAAGCGTTCCGTCCATCATCCCCTTTTGTATCGCTTGTTCGCCCTAAGTTGGCGGGGTATGCCCAGGCGTGGGTCCCTTGCTCACTTTGCCACTGGATTCAAGCAAGCCTGGCTGATGACGGCTGGAATGCCAGAAACCGGTCCTAGGATGCTTGTTTCCGAGTCCAGGGAAGACATGGCTTGGCAGTTCGTGCTGGACTGTTCCCATGAGGCACAGGGTCAGACTGATTTGCATATGGCCATGTCTGAACTGGGGTGGTGGAGTGAGCTAAAGAATGATGATGGATTAAACCCAGATCAGTTGACTGGGGGTGAGTGTTTGATTGGCTCAAACGTTCCGTCCATCATCCCCTTTTGTATCGATTTCTTTTTGTTGGCTTAGGACTCCGAGCACTAAGCCACTGCTAACCAGTGCTAAAGTGCATGCGCTCTCTCCCCTAAACATGGTTTAATGATGTTATCCACAATTGGCACATTTACTTTACTTACAAGTCCCTCGTACAGTGCGCTATATGTGCCCATGGCCTGTACATTTATTAGCTCCTGGTGGGACTGCAGCACTGCTTGTCAAGTAGCCCTTGAACATGTCTCAGGCCTTCCATTGCAGAGCCTGTGTGTGCAGTTTACACTGCCATGTCGACTTGGCTTGTAAAACCCCTTGTCAAGCCTTAAACGCCCCTATTTTATTTACATGTAAGTCACCCCTAAGGTAGACCCTAGGCAACCCATGATGCAGAGTGCTATGTAACCAAAAATGTAGGACATGTCCTTTTAATTTTTACATGTCCTGGTAGTGAAAAACTACCAATTTCATTTTTCACTAATAAAAACGAAATTAGTCGTTTTTCACTACTGAGAGGCCTACCACTCTCATAGGTAGCATTGGGATTCCTTATTACATTTAATAAGCTGTAATTCCTAATTGAGAGAAGGTATGTAATTCATGTTTAGGCCCTATGGAATGCCAATGATAAATCCTCTTTAATGGTAAAGTTGGATTTATTATTACTTCTCTGAAAATCCCACTTTCAGAAAGTTGCAAAAAGAACAGTTGATGGACAGAATATTGAACAATGTCAAACATTCACACCAGTACAGAGATCTGGGCCTAAACCCATCGTTTGTTTGCTTCCCATGCCATTCCAGTTTGAACCCAGCCATATGCAAATCAGTCTTGACCCTGTTCCCCATGTAAACAGTCCAGCCCGAACTGCCAGGCCAAGTCCTCCCTGGGCCGGAAACAAGCATCCTGTGGCCGGTTTCGGGGTTTCATCCCTCATCAGTCAGGCTAGCTTGATTCCTGTGGCATGGAGAGCACGGGACCCACGTCTGGGCATACCTATGGCCACTTAGGGAGAGCATAGCAAACACAACAAGATGATGGACGGAGTGCTGAAACGTTTCAACCACTCACCCCCAGTCACAGATATGGGTTTAATCCATCGTTCTTTTGCTCACTATGCCACCCCAGATTGGACCCAGCCATATGCAAATCAGGCTTGAGCCTGAGGTAAGTAGATGCAAGAAAGTGCGTATTTGCATGTGTGGTGGTAGTGCATGCTCTCTGTGGCTGTGATGCTGCAGCTCCTGATTAAAATATGCAAGAGCTTCCTTAATAATATTTATCTTATGAGCAGTATCCTACAAGCCACTGTATGCTACCACCAAGTAGGGTGCTACCATTTTGAAGATTTGGGATGTGTGGCGGGCCCCTTTGTATAATTTGCATTTTCTTTGCACCTGCAGTCCCGATGAAAAGGCTGCACATTTTTGCAGTGTATTGCATGTTTCTCTATTTTTTATTTTGTCCTGCAAATCAATAGCGATTTGTAGAGAAATTTTACAGTCGTGACATACTTAGCATTTTTGCAATGCTAATGCACAAACGCTCGCTAGCGTAGCCCTGTAGATTGTTTAGAGGGTCTGAGTGTACAAATTCACTTTGGACTCTAGCCAATGGCTTTGCAACCGCTAGTCAATTTGCAAACATTTTGTGCGGTGGTAGTGGGGGTGGGGTTAAAAAAAAAGAAATGATCACTTACCTGCCGGCCGGCCGGCCGCACAGCACCTCTCCTCCATCCTCTCCTTCTGTGAACAGGAAGCACACAGGCTCCCAGACTCCCCTAGCCAATCAGGACGCTGCTGTCACCAACATGACAGCAGTGTCGTGATTGGTCTGAGCACCATGGTTCGGCACTCAGACAGGGAGTGGGAGCCTGTGCATGTTCTCCACCCAGGCTGTGCAATACAGCTGGGTGGAGAACATGCTAAGTGCGCATGACTGTTTGGCCAGCCCAAGACGGCCAGCCAAATCGCCACCTAAGTGCACTCACCTCTCCTCCCCCTGCTGGCAGTGAAGACAGCCAAGCCCTGCCCCACCCGAAAACTGGCTTCAGCAGGGAAAAATAAAAGTATAATAACATCGTGTTATTATCATTTTATTTTTCCTTTTTTGCATTGCTGAAAAGCAGTGGGGCAACTCTCCTCTGCCTTAGCGGAGGAGCCACCCCTGGTTTTGTGCATCATGACCAGTCACATTCTATGCAAAGTGCTCCGCTAGTCTATGGAGTTAGATCTGAGCTGTATCAAACGCTTTAATTAAAAAAAAAATAGGCATAATAATTTTTTTTTTTAAATTGTCTTTTAAGAACAACAAACCGACAACAATAGCAGGCTGTTGAATCACATCATCAAGTACAATGTGAGAATCGAAGGACAGTAGGAAACATCATCACAGAGAAAATAATACATTGTCATAGAAAACCGAGTGTGCATATATGGAATATACGGATAAGGTATCAAAAGTAACTGAGAAGGTAGGAGTAGGGCTCTACTCAGTAGCATCATGTTCAAGTGTATGGAGCTATTCGCAAAAAGGCTGCCAAATATCCCTAGGCCGGGATGTAAGTGGTTGAAGTTGGGCATAGCCCTCACTAACCATGTCGCAATGTGGTTGTGGGGATTATAGGTGTAAAGGGTGGGTAGTTAATTACATTTTATGTGTTTTAATTTGTTTTTAATTTATAATTTGTTTAATTAATAACTACTTATGTTAATGATGCAAATATTTTTTTTATGTGGGTTGTGAGTTATGTGGTGGTATAGGTAGGAAGTAAATAGCCTACATTTATGTAATAGTTAATGTTTTTGTTAATAAATAATTTCTAAATAAAAATACTTATATGTTTGAAAATTATTTTTTATTTTATTTAATATAATATTTGTAAGTATTTGTGATATGTATTTAACATTATAATATGTTTTTATTTTTAATATTAAATATATTTGTATTTTAATTTGTAACTATATTTATATATATATATATATATATATATATCTTTTTTTTGTTTTTTGTTTTTTGTTGATATTTTGTTTGTTTTTAATTTGAGAATAGTAATGTTACCCCTCCGCAATTGAACACTTTCCCTATTGATGCACTCACTGGAGTGGGAATAGTAAATTTTATCCCTCATCTATCTAACACTTTCCCTACTGTTGTACTCACTGGAGTGGTAATAGTAAATTTTATCCCTCCGCAATCCAACACTTTCCCTATTGATGCACTGACTGGAGTGGGAATAGTAAATTGTATCCCTCCACTATCCAAAACTTTCCCTACTGTTGCACTCACTGAAGTGGGAATAGTAAATTGTATCCCTCCGCTATTCAACATTTTCCGTACTGTTGCACTCACTGGAGTGGGAATAGTAATTTTTAACCCTCCGCTATCCAACATTTTCCCTACTGTTGCACTCATTGGAGTGGGAATAGTAATTTCTACCCCTCTGCTATCCAGCACTTTCCCTACTGTTGCACTGACTGGAGTGGGAATAGTAAATTTTACCCCACCGCTATCCAACACTTTCCATACTGTTGCACTCACAGGAGTGGGAATAGTAATATTTACCCCTCCGCTATCCAACACTTTCCCTACTGTTGCACTGACTGGAGTGGGAATAGTAAATTTTATCCCTCCACTATCCAACACTTTCCCTACTGTTGCACTCACTGAAGTGGGAATAGTAAATTGTATCGCTCCGCTATTCAACACTTTCCATACTGTTGCACTCACTGGAGTGGGAATAGTAAGTTTTACCCCTCTGCTATCCAACACTTCTACTGTTGCACTCACTGGAGTGGGAATAGTAATTTCTACCCCTCTGCTGTCCAACACTTTCCCTACTGTTGCACTGACTGGAGTGGGAATAGTAAATTTTATCCCACCGCTATCCAACACTTTCCATACTGTTGCACTCACAGGAGTGGGAATAGTCATTTTTACCCCTCCGCTATCCAACACCTTCCTTACTGTTGCACTCATTGGAGTGGGAATAGTAATTTTTACCCCTCCGCTATCCAACACTTTCCCTACTGTTGCACTCGCTGGAGTGGTAATAGTAAATTTCATCCCACCGCAATCAAACACTTTCCCTATTGGGAATAGTACATTTTATCCCTCGATAAACGCGCTTGAGGTCAGACAGTCTCTTCAATTATACTGTAACCAGGAGCGCCTGGCAAAGGGCTCCCGTAGATTTGCACTGAGTTCGTTTAAAAATTCAATCGTTTTTAAAAACGAATCGCTTCACTTTGTAAATACTTCGAACTTGCACATAACTGTTTTAAATTGCTCAGTACTCACTTTGTTTCATTCTGCGCATTTCCCCGGTCCACCGCTGATTGTTCAGTTCAGTGTGGAGGGAATTCCGACGCGCACACAGGAAGTGAATCACAACTTCCGGTAATCCACGCAGGTCAGCAGACTAGCAGCTGATCTCTCCCCATAAAACTGAGATGCTTGTGCATAGCAGCAGCTGACGCGCTTGAGGTCAGACAGTCTCTTCACTGGTACTGTAACCAGGAGCGCCTGGCAAAGGGCTCCCGTAGATTTGCACTAAGTTCGTTTAAAAATTCAATCGTTTTTAAAAACTAATCGCTTCACTTTGTAAATACTTCGAACTTGCACATAACTGTTTTAAATTGCTCAGTACTCACTTTGTTTCATTCTGCGCATTTCCCTGGTCCACCGCTGATTGTTCAGTTCGTGTGGAGGGAATTCCGACGCGCACACAGGAAGTGAATCACAACTTCTGGAATCCACGCAGGTCAGCAGACTAGCAGCTGATCTCTCCCCATAAAACTGAGATGCTTATCGCAACGCGCAGCGGACGCGCTTGAGGTCAGACAGTCTCTTCACTGGTACTGTAACCAGGAGCGCCTGGCAAAGGGCTCCCGTAGATTTGCACTGAGTTCGTTTAAAAATTCAATCGTTTTTAAAAACGAATCGCTTCACTTTGTAAATACTTCGAACTTGCACATAACTGTTTTAAATTGCTCAGTACTCACTTTGTTTCATTCTGCGCATTTCCCCGGTCCACCGCTGATTGTTCAGTTCGTGTGGAGGGAATTCCGACGCGCACACAGGAAGTGAATCACAACTTCCGGTAATTCACGCAGGTCAGCAGACTAGCAGCTGATCTCTCCCCATAAAACTGAGATGCTTGTCGCAACGCACAGCGGGCGCGCCTAAGGCAAGCCCGTCTGCGCCCGTCCGCGCCTGGATGTCGCTAGGAGCCATGACCCCTGCCAGTTTTCCACCAGATAGTGTCAATCCCATAAGCCACCGTCACTCCTACACACGGGACGCTTTACTAAAGACTAAGTATAACCCCTGTGAACACACAGCACACTCCCTCACTTTGCTAGAAGGACCTTTCTCTTGCAGATTCTGTCAATTTCAAAGCTTCGCTCCTCAATACACTCCATCTCTTTGTGTACTCCCCAACCAGGTAACGGGAGTGGGGCCTTGTAGGAGTAATCCTCAAAGTTGTATCCAGTCCCAGTTCACAAACATTGGCTGGAACTGTTTTCTGGCCAATGTCAGATCCCTCCCTAAACACGCCGTTAACATCTGGGATCTCCTGACAGAAACAGACCCCCACATCGGGTTTCTCACAGAAACTTGGATCGAACCCTCTTCCAACCCTGCCATTGCGATAGCTCTTCCGGACGGCTACCGAATTAAAAAACTCGATAGGCCAGAACGGGCGGGGGGAGGCATAGCCATTATACATAAGGAATCTGTGTCAATCACCATTCTAGATCAGTTGTGCAAGGACTCTATTGAATGTTTAATTTTTAGACTCGACCTGCACCCACAACACAGCTGGAAAGGGGCTCTCGTATACAGACCCCCTGGCCCTCTGTCAGACTTTACTAACCATCTAATGGAGATCATTTCCTCCCATGTCATTTCTACCCAGAACTTTGTACTCTTAGGGGATTTTAACATCCACAGTGAAAATGCTGCCAATCCCGATGCCACAGCCTGCCTAACAGATCTTGCCACACTCGATCTCTTGAAGATCAACAACGCACCCACCCACTCTGCAGGGCACACTCTAGATCTTATCTTAACCAACTCCCCCTCTGACTTGGTCAGACCATTCTATGGTGGATTTCCAACTCATATGTCCCAGAGTCCATCCCACCTCTAAATCTCACACCACATACTGGTTCAGGCCATGGCATAAACTCAACCCCGACCAATTCAAGACCCCTTTTAATTCTTGGAACACCGATACTGCCACATATAGTGTAGAAGAACAGTTAACACATTTCAACACCATTGTTCTATCCACTACAGATCACATAGCACGAGGAAACCGCAGACCCACCCTCCCAAACACTCCCCAACTAGTTGGTACTCCCCTAGCCTCCGGGAGGAAAAGAGCCAATGCAAAAAGTTGGAACGGAAATGGTGACATTCACACAACGAACAGGATAAAGTGAGATTCAAAACCGCACTATCTTCTTATCATAAAAACATAAAGTCCGCACGGAAAATGCATATCGCAAACCAACTTGAACAAGCCGGAAACGACTCTAAGGCCCTCTTTCAAATCCTGAAAACCTTTACTAACCCCAAGGCATGCGATACCGCGGAGACTCCCTCACAGTCACTGTGTGATAATATAGCGTCTTTCTAACCCAGACAATTGACACCATTTATCTTAAAATTATCACGTCCAACGGAATTCCCATGAACTTCCCCATAGAGCGTCCTACAACCCCTATCGACACTGCGCAGATGCACGTCTTTCCTTCACTATCACCGGAAGAGGTAGAATCTCTCCTTATCAAAGTTAAATCTGGGTCCCCCCTAGATGTTATCCCTGCAAAATATCCTCCCGCCTAGCGCAACAGCTGGCCACACCCATCTGCACCATCCTCAACAGCTCACTGAGAGCTGGCAGACTCCCCCCAGAATGGAAAGCAGCACAAGTCGTCCCCATTCGTAAAAAAACCCAAAATCTCCGCTTCTGAGCTATCAAACTATCGCCCCATTTCTCTGCTCCCCCTTCAGAGCAAACTCCTTGAAAAACATATAAACAGACACTTGTCTAACTTTGTGGAAACCTCGCACTGCCTGGATGTCTCCCAGTCCGGTTTCAGGGCCAAGCACAGTACCGAGTCTGCCCTGATAGAGGTAACTGACAACATCAGAATGGCCCTGGACCAGGGTCAGGCAGCACTTTTAGTGCTGCTTGACCTATCTGCAGCGTTTGACACCATCTCTCACCAGATCCTACTGGAGAGACTCCAGGACATCGGGGTTCAAGGAGTTGCTCTGAAATGGCTGACAGACTTTCTAACAGATAGAACCCAGACAGTCACTTTGGGTACCTTTAGATCTAAGACCACCAAAGTTACCAAGGGAGTACCCCAGGGCTCCTGCTTGAGCCCCACCCTCTTTAACATTTATGTTACTCCCTTGGCAAAACTAATGAGGAATCTGGGGTTCAGTCCCATCTCTTACACGGACGACACCCAGCTCCTTCTCACCTTTGATAAGTCTAACCCTAACATTCAAATTACCTTCTCGGAGGGTATGAAAACCATCGCTGCCTGGATGAGAGCTAACTTCCTGCAACTTAACGCCGAAAAGTCGGAGGTCATGTTGTTTGGAGGTGCAGCAATCAGCTGGTCTCCCATCTGGTGGCCCGGAGGAGCTGGGATCTGCTCCCACCCCAAAAACAGTGGTCAAGAACCTAGGAATCAGGATCGACCAGAATCTCACACTTGATGCACATGCCACCACCACTGCGGGTTCCTGCTATCACACACTCAGCCTTCTCAGAAGAGTGTTTGCCATGCTACCTCCCTCTACGAGAAAAACACTGATACAGCTCTAGTGTTAAGCCGACGGGACTACTGCAATGCACTGCTAGCCTCGGCCAGCGAGGCTTCATTAAACAAGCTGCAGGTGGTCCAAAATACAGCAGCCCGACTAGTAGAAAACGCCCCACCCCAGAACGGCCTCCACACCACTTCTCAACAAACTGCATTGGCTCCCCGTGAGAAAGCGGGTGAAATTTAAGATATACTGCACAGTCTTTAAAGCCCTTAATGGCCTTGGGCCACCCTACCTTTCGGACAAACTGCTAAAATACACCCCCTCCCGGTCCCTTCGATCAGGCTCCAAGCTACTTCTTTGTACTCCAAGAATCAAAAAGGCTCGGTCGGGTGGCAAAGCATTTACTTACCTTGCCCCAACCTTCTGGAATGAACTCCCCCGCCAATTACGTGATTGCCAGAGCCTTCCCCTCTTCAGAAAATTGCTAAAAACCTATCTCTACTGAGGTCCACTTGTCTGACTATACCTGCTGTCCTAGCGCAAAGATACCCCTGACGGGGTGATTCGGGCGCTATACAAACTAATAAATATCAAATATCCCTCCACTATCCAACGCTTTCCCTACTGTTGCACTCACTGAAGTGGGAATAGTAAATTGTATTGCTCCGCTATTCAACACTTTCCATACTGTTGCACTCACTGGAGTGGGAATAGCAAGTTTTACCCCTCCGCTATCCAACACTTCTACTGTTGCACTCACTGGAGTGGTAATAGTAATTTTTCCCCCTCCGCTATCCAACACTTTCCCTACTGTTGCACTGACTGGAGTGGGAAATTTAAGCTTAAAGATGTTTAAATAGTTTAATGTTTTAATTTATAATAGAATGTTTTTTTAATAGATTTTATGTTATTGGTATATATATATATATATATATGCATATATATTTGTTAAATTTTTATATAATGTTTAAATTATAAAATACATTAAAATGATTAGTTTAATAATTGTTTTAAAGTAAATATATATATGTGTATATATATAATATATATATTAATTATTACGGGCCCGATTCACAGAACTAACTTAAGACAAAATCCTAAACTTACTACCATTTTGGTATTCACAGAAGGCACTTACTCATTTTGGTATTCACAGAAGGCACTTACTCATTTTGGTATTCACAGAAGGCACTTACTCATCAATGAGTAAGTGCCTTCTGTGAATACCAAAATGAGTAAGTGCCTTCTGTGAATACCAAAATGGTAGTAAGTTTAGGATTTTGTCTTAAGTTAGTTCTGTGAATCGGGCCCAATATACGTGGGTTTAACTTTTTTAAATTACGTTTATTTGTTATATTTGTTAAAATGTATATTAAATGAAATTACTTTTTTTAAATTAATTTTATTCTTTAATATATTTAATATTTAGTACATTATTTTATATATATATAAAACGATATTTTGCACAACTATATTTATGACTTTTTTTCCTCGATATTTTTGTTATTACCATTATAAATATAGGATGTCGATATTTTTGACATCGATATTTATAACTCGATATTGTGGTATGGGGATATTTTAGTTGCTGATATTCTGTCAGTGAAGCGTCCATGTGAGGTGTGCAAAGTCTGCTCCAGGAGAGTGATACTTGGGACAGTGGTCGGACCTAGTAGGATCAAATTTAATGATGTCGGATGGAGATAAATAAACCCAGTGGTGGAATTTAAAGTGCAGGAGTTTATGCCTATGATTAATCAAGATGCATTCAATTTGCAAGCAGATATATGACCATATCTTATCCATAAGGGAAACCCCAGTTCCTCCGACCACACCCCCAAACACGTGTAGTAATATCTGGTTTCATTGTGAGGCATAGGCGGTATAAGTTAGAGGTCATACGGTCGCCGTTCATGTCAGAGATTACAAGAGTCAAAGGAGGGAAATCCTCGGGGGTAATGGATATGAGGGGAAAAGAGCTCATAAAGTATTATGTAGTCTCCAAAAAAACAAAGAGGTCCATATAGGACACGTCATGTAAACGGGGTTTGACTGATGGTTGTAGCACATGGCCGTCAGGAAATAGATCTCCTTTAGTGGATGGGTAATGACACTGGAGCGTGAGTTGCACCAACTTTTCCCACGAAAGCGGGAGCCACGGGTTATCATGGACTGGGAGGGCAGCGGAGTCAAGGGGACTGCGGCCCAGCATCTGCCTCAGCCTATGCCATACCCAACAGGTCGTGGATACGGTCTGCACGTCAGCGGCTTCCAATGAAATGCCCTTCGTCAGTATATCAGAGTGTGAGACGCCATCCAGTTGATTCCACTCAGGTTTCAAGTATGGAATGCAAGCATCTGGGCGGTACCAGTAATGAGTGTATTGACACTGCACTGAGCTGCAAAATTGTATAAGTAAAGATCAGGGACCCCGAGGCCTCCCTAGTCATATGGGAGAGTAAGTGTATCCCAACGGAGACAGGGACCACCCCCAGCCCAGATCAGATGCAGGAGGAGGCTGTGCACCAAGTGAAAGAAATCCCGAGATAGAGGGATAGGAATGTTTTTAAAAAGGTCTAAGAAACGGGGGAGCACAATCATTTTGATTATGGACACTCGCCCGGCCATTGATAAAGGCATCTTGACCCAGCAGTCCACCTGGATCACCAGGTCAGGCAGTGTTGGGCCATAGTTCAGCTGTATAATTTGATCCTTTTCTCTGTGAAGCAGATTACCAAGATATTTAGTGCCATCCATAGCCCATTTGAAGTGGTATTCTGCAGGAGGTGGCTGAGCAGAGTCTGTTAGGGGGAGAGTTCCGACTTGGCCCAGTTGATTTAGAGTCCGGAAAGATTTCTATATCGGTTGATCACCCACATAAGAGGAGAGAGGTTATCTGTTGGGTGATGAATAAATAACAAAATATCATCAGCATATAAAGAAAGCAATAGGGGACCATGAGTGAGCTGTAGCCCACGATGCGCATGGCGGTCCTGTAAGGAACGGACCAAAGGGTCCATGGCAATAATGAAAAGAAGGGGAGACAGAGGGCAACCCTGTCTGGTCCCTCGCATTATAGGGAGAGTCTCAGTGAGTGAACCATTGATTTGGATATTGGAGACTGGGTGAAAATGCAAAAGCAATATTAAGGATATGAACTAAGAAGGGATGCCTAGTTTACCTAAAACCGCTTTCAGGAAGGGCCATTCAAGCGAGTCAAAAGCTTTCTCAGCATCTAACAAAGCGACAACTGCAGGTTCTGGGGATACCTTATTGAGAACTGCAAAAATAGTGCGTAAATTCCAAGAAGTGGATCTGTGAGGAACAAATCCCAATTGAGCGGGTGAAATAATCTGTTCCATCAGTAACGACAGGGTGAAATAATCTGTTTCATCAGTAACAACAATCTAGTGGCGAGGATTTTAGCCAAAATTTTATAATCAAGGTTCCGCAAAGAAAGTGGTCTATAGGAAGCACACAGGGAAAGATCTTTGCCCGGCTTTAACAAAAGGGTAAGAACGGCCTCACGCAGCGAAGGGGGTAAAGCACCAGTGGAGAAGGATTCGTTATACAATGCCGGAAGGTGGTGAGCCAACTGTTGTTTGAAGGCCTTACAAAATCCCTTCGATAAACCATCCAAACCTGGTGCCTTCTTACACCATCATAATAATAATTATTTAATTTTGTCCATGTCCTCTTGAGGAAATACACTTTTGAACTCTCATCATTTTATATGACTCTGTCTCGGACGAGGCTGCAGACAATGTCACACAGCCCTGCCAAGGTTCCCAGGTCCATGCGTGATGTGGTGCTCCAGTCCAGGTTTTTTTCTTTGAAATTTGTGACTTGTATTCTTTTTTATTACATTATAAAACACAGACTGGAGCAACACTTCGCGCAGGGTCTTTCGAGCATGCTATTGATTTTTAAAATAAAGGCTTCACTGTGTTGTTTCTCCACTTGGCAGGCGGGGGCGTAGCTATGAATAGTGTAGCAGATGGGGAGTGGCACCAGTGCCCAGAGGGCCTCCAGTAGCCTACTTATGGGTGGCTTTTACTATCCAACTGGAAGTACGGAGGCTATCTTCCATGCTTGCACTGGGGCCCATGACACCCTTGCTGTGCCACTCTCACCTAGGTCACTTCAGGGTTGGTATGTGTCGCATTTACTTAGACTTTGGAATATTCCAGACTGCTTTTCCAACTGGTGTTCTATTTTTCAAACAATTACCGCGATGGTACTCCGTTTATTTCTGTTACTTTAAAAAAAAATATATAACTGATAAGATATTCGTTCTCGTCCTCAGTGAGCCGGGTTTTTTCGCCACTGAATGGCAACAGTGCCCCCTGCTGGATTTGAAGTATTTTTCCCTCGAAATACATATACATGTAGAAGATGTTTGGGCAGAATCGTAAACCCCTGTTTTTAGGTCTTGCCTACGCAGCGCGCATGCGCTGCATAGGGAAAAAGACCTTTAGCCATCGAGTCGGTTTTGAGGCCAAAAACGTGCACGCTTTGCATTGCTTTCAATGGCAACGCGTGCACGTTTGGCGATTCCCTTGGGGGAGCGAGCAGCGGCGCCATATGTTAGCAATTATCGCGCCTTGCTGCTCGCTCCCGCAAGGGAATCGCGCAGGCCCCCTCCTCTCTCCCCTCGCTGCCGCGCGAGGCGCGTGTGATTGTGCTTGTTTCATTTGCTCCGGCTGAGAGGCAGTGCCCCTCTCCTTCGCTGAGGCGCCTTGCTGTTGGTTCTCGAGGCGTAAAATAACTGAATACCTTGCTCAGCCAAAAACAGTTTACTTTTTTGCTTCTAGTGAAGGCCATTCTCTTATTCTCATGAGCTCAGCTAGACGTCTGCTCGTAATTTTTGTGCGAAACTTGCCATGTGAGCAATACTAGAAAGTCGGGTGCAGCAGGGTATAAATTGGGGGTGTACGTGCACTTCATCAGCCTGTCTCCACCAATCATTTCAAGGGGACACCTTGGCCTTTTGACTCTGTGATTCACAGATCTCTTTTTTTAATTTTGTCAATAAAACCCTTTAGACTACTACTGCATGTGAGAGGAATAATCTGACAGAGGTATAAACCGGGAGTGGTAAGTCTTTAGACGGCAGGGCAGCTGAGCCTGACAGTGTGGAGCAGCCATGAATAGTAAAGAGTTCAGCTTTTCAGTGGTAAGATCAGGCGTGGTGGTGTCATGGCGGGTGTGGTGCAGCAGCCCGCCATGGCACCGCACTGGGCATGGGCACTAGGGGGCTCACCAGGTGAGAGATGTTGGTTACCTCAGAAGTGTGACGTCATCAAGGTGAGTCCCCGTGAGGCACTTCAGCTGACATTCAACCCCTGAGGCGCCAGGACGAGAGGCCGGTCTGGGGCATTTCAGAGGCAAGATAGCCGCGGTGAATCTCCAAGCGGCCCTTAGCCGGCTTTGGGCCTGCACTTAGCGGAGGCATCGGGTGAGAGATGTCGCGCTCCGTCGTTGCCCTTCCAGGCTGGCACGTTACAGGCAGCGCTGCCGGGGCTCCGCTAAATGCAATCCGCGCCGCTGCTGACAGATTTACTGCCCTTGCCTAATAATTCTGAGTAATAATAACCATGCAAAAGATGGATTTCCGGAGCCTTGTGTTTTCTAAACCTTGAACGGCAGAAAGAGTGATATGGTATAACACCGGGCAGGGCGATGCCTCGCTGCTTGCGGCGCGTAAATCGCAAGGGGGAATTTCTGAGGCGGAAACTTTGATATATTTTTCCATCAGGGATTTAATGACGTTGAAAGGTACCAGATAGACAACTCCGGAAATTGAAGTCCCAGGTCCCCTTATGTGAGAAGCAGAGGCCACGGAGGGGCCAATGTCTCTGCTATTGGCATCAGAGACATAGGTCAGCAAGGTATAGGTTAGCCTAGGCTGTACATCAAAGCCTGGCCTGGTACATGCTAGATTTTGAGGAGATGAACTTATAGAAAATATACACAAAATGAATCTAAATGAAACTCATTTACATAGGATGGGGTTCTGCTGAAAATCTGGTGTGGACGCAACACTGCTGGGTCTACTTTGGACATCATTGCCTCACGCTTACTCCAGTGGATGTACGTATGTCGGTCAGATGCCCAAGACTGGCTTAATGCCACCTGGGCTTCGGTGCTTAATTTGTAGAAAAAAAACAAATGCAGGATCCAAAGTGTTATTTGAAGACCTACACTGACACTGCCTGATGGAGGTGTTTGCGGATACCAAGGCTGCCTAGTCTTGATTTCAGTTTAGGACCCTTTCTTCCACAATCCTGTACTTTCTGCCTCGGCATCTCGGTCTTGTGGTTTCATCACCACGTTCTCCCATTGTCACTGTTTTCCTAACTTTGTCCTGCTCCTGCTTTCTCCCTTGCCACCACTTGCGGAAGCCCGAGATAGTGTTGGTGCACACCATCTGCACACTATGAGCACAAATTAAGCACAGCTTTTTTACATAACTAACATCGGTTTCTTTAGGTCATCTGACTAATCAATTTTTAGAGTTCAAGCAGAGTCCAAAGTTTGAAGTTTTTCCGGATGCAATTACCCCGCCCCTGGCCAAAAGCTTGTTTGTGAGGTTCAGGCTGGGCAGTCTACCTTTAAAATCCTTTACAAGCAAGTGGACACAAGAGGGTAATTCGGATAGGTGTCCTGCCTGCGGGCCAGCCCCTGAGACAGAGGAACATGTTTTGTTTTTCTACCCAGTATATTGTGGCCCCCACTGAAGGTGGATTCACCCAGTTTGCTTGAATTTGGAGGTCAATTCTTATAAAACTGCATTTAGAATCTTAAAAACTGATACTTATGAAGTAAAAGTTTTTCAATGAGTCAGTATTTAAAGTTGTAGTTTAGCGGAGAAGAAAGGTACAGTACTTCCTCCCTCAAGGTATTACATGCGAATTGGGTAAAATGTCAGGACCAAAAATAGATTGAATTTTATTAGCTGGGGACTTCGTTTTCTTTTTCTGCAGATTATGGCATTTCTTCTTTTATTGTACTGACAGCTGACCACAAAGTTGATTTTAGGACACATTGGTACTCAACTAAACTAGCACTTATGTAGTTTTTAGAAGAATACGATTTTTTTAGTACAAAAATACAGTCTTAATAGATTCTTATATACAGGAAGAAATCCGAATGGATTCTTTCACTTACCTTGTTTTATTTTATCTCCGTTTGAGTTGTATTTTATGTTTTTAATGACTTATCTGTTTTATTTGTATGCTTTGATGGTTTATGGTAAACCGCATAAAGTTTATTTGATAATCACTGCGAGGCTTACTCAAGGCCTCTACATCCTTCCATTTATTTGCATGGTTACATTTGTTTGTCTTCCTCCTCTGTTGTGGTGCCATGGTAACATGCATTTGGGACATCTCATCCTGCCTTACGCTATGAGGTTTGCACACACTCTTTAATCCTGTCATTCTGAGATAGCCTGTGGGCGATATGCAGCGTTTTACAAAAACCCTTAAATAAATAAATCTCCGGTTTACTGCCTTTTATATGTGCTAGCCAACGCCAGTTGAGTGTGTGAGAAATGGCAAGAGACTGCCCGCTCAATTCAAGCATTATGGGAACTTTAGCACTGGTGGCACAAGTAGATGGCGCGAAGATTGCTCATTCATTCCACTGCTAGGGCTATTTAACTATGGCTTTCCTGTTATTTATTGTTTGACCACCTCTGTTCTTTCCCCAGGTAATCATCATTTCGGATGCATTTTTCATCTTTATCTTCTCTACTGGAATTTGTTTCATATATCTCTGGCGCAGGCAAGGTGGTATTCAATGTAATCACTTCCATTGCTGGACGAAGGGTGCCCAACATAGTTTCAGGTGGATGGGATCCTCATTAACAGATTTTCAGTATAATCACTGACCATGTAAATGAGTTCCATTTAGATTCTTTATATGTATTTCTACACGTTATGTACATAACCAGAAAATCTGGCATGGATGGAGATCTCTAGTACATAGTTTGGAAACCCCTGATCTGTATCTTCTGCTTGAGGCTGTCTCGTGCATTTCTAACATCTGTGAAACCATGATCCAAGCAGCTTGCTTGAAGCATATACATGTGTCAATCACTTCTTGTGGGTCCGTTCCATACGAGCATTACCGTAGTTTTGTCAGCATAAGATGTTTTCCCAGCACAAATGCATTGTGGGGTGCTTTTTAGGTCTCGCCTACGCAGCGCGCATGCACTGCATAGGAGGACCTTTAGCCGTCGTTCAGCTCTTTTTCGGAGCACATACTCATGCTTGTGGCGGCATACACCTTGCGGGAGCGTGCAGCGGCGCGCCACAAGCACGAGTATGTGCTTCGAAAAAGAGCAGACCACGCGCGCACCACTCCCGGGCTTACCTCCTGCTCCCCCTCTCACTCACGCGCATTCCTTTTTTTTAAAACTTTCAGCGCGTTTTCACACGCGCATTCTTTTTAAACGTTTTCAGAATCAGCCAGGTTGGTAAAACGTTTGCTGATCACTGCAGCCTTTAAACTACTTGCTATATTGTATACATAAACTTACAATATTAACAACTTGAACAGCTTACTTGATTTTGTTCCCTAAAACAAGCAGTTTCAGATTGTGTAAACATGACTCCCACAGATACTATAGGTTTTTAAAAAAAATTGTCTATCTGAGAAGTTGTGTTTAAACAACGAAAGAGTGTGACTCTTCAAATCAGTTGAGGTTCTATGTGAAAATCCCTTAGATTTTCTATGAAAGCCCTCACTCACCAACCTGGTTGGTGACATGCTTCATCATTGGGCCCACCAGGAGAGGCCGAGTGCCACCCTGGTGTGCTTCGACGCCAGAATTACTGCGGAGCAGGGAAAAATGTGGAAAAAGTGATATGTGTAAGTGATTTAAAATTGACTGGTTGAACTCAAAGATCCAGTTTAATAGTTGGCCAATCAGTCAAGGATAAAAAAGACGTGTAGGACACTTCGACTAAATAAATTGTTCAGCCAGGTCCATTAATAACTGGTCAACATGTTTCTGCCTATGTGTTGAAACTATCTCAGGCTTTCGTCAGGACCAAAAAGGAAAAAGGTGAACCCCGGCGGTATGGGCACGCTAAGGCCCACCCTAACCAGAGGTTGAAATGTTAAAATAGGTTATCCTCGTGTAGTGAGAGGAACCGAGTTTATTCTGTAATACAGAACAACCAAAAATCCAAAAAAGGGGGGGGGGGCAAAACATACAACACACGGACATACATACACAAAAGGGAGTAGGGGAAAGGAGGAAAAGAATAAACAGAAAAAGTTAGCCTGTTGTTCTGGTGTGCGTTTTGCCAAAAAAACATACATGCTCACGTGCTCATCAGAGTGCGCTTGAACAGTACCAACGAGGTGCTGTGATGTTGTATCAAGTGCACTTATCTGCAATATCATAACGTGTTGTAATTAGACACTAATCTATGCCCATCCGATAAAAGCCTATAAACGATAGAGTGTATCTAGGCTATGGTACACAGTATCATACGTGTGGTTGGGCTCGACAGAATTTAAGGTTAAAGTTCTTACATGGGGCGCAATCATTAATTACACCATAGGTCTCGGGAGGGGGGTGGTGGCAAAATGGCACACCCTGAAAGATAGAAAGAAAAGTAAACAAGATAGTGAGTGCGACAAATCGCTACTTATCTCAAGGAAAGTACACTTTTCATTCTCGATCAACTCACGCCTTCGCTGCCAGGCACCCACTAGGTACCTACGGGACTCCCTCTCAGTGGCCGGACCCCGCTGGTAAGTGCTGACAGACCCGGAAGCAGTTCTATAATAACCGAGAGATTTTGATCTGTGCACTTCGGCACGTAGGAGGGCCCGCGCTGCTTGCGTGCGCTATGAGAAAAGACTAGAGCGTCAGGTACGGTAGAATTACGACGTGTCTGGGGCTGCGTCCCTGATTAAAAAGGAAGACAGACTAAAAAAGGAAGGCAGACTAAAAAAGACTACACGGTCAAAATAGCAGCCAAATCAGCCCTAACGGGGGGTAAAAAACATTCAGTAAGGTCTAAAGGGAAAACCAAAGGAGAGACTAAAGATAGGTGTTGTATTCTTATAGTCTGGTATATGCCAAAAAATCCTCTGAAAGTAGTGTTGAAACGAAAATGACTAGTTTATCTCAGGGAAGTGGCAGAGTGTGCAGGCAGTTTTAGCGATGTAATACAGTGCCCCAGGGAATATTATCATTCAAACCCTGTTTATGAGTGCCCAGCCGGTACACCCATCTTTGCTCCTTCTCAAAGAGGGCTTGCTGTGTATTCCGTTGGGTATTAACCTGTTCAATTATGGTCCACCTCAGGTCGTTAGTGGTGTGATTGGCCTGCAAAAAATGCTCACTTAGTTTAGTGGTGATGCGTTTGCATCTAATGTTGCTCCTGTGTTCACACACACGTAGTTTGACCTTGCATGTGGTCATACCCACATAGCGTAGACCACAGGGGCAGACGATCAAGTAAACCACATTTGTGGAGTTGCAATTGGTATGGGCCCGCTGCGTCCATATCTTCCCTGGTTCTAGGTTTAGTGTTTTTGTGCTTGAAGTGAGATGGCAAATGCTACAGTTGGAGCAGGGGAAATGGCCTGTCACTTTAGGCAGGCCCCATACTACTCTAACTGAGAGAGCGTCTTGTGAGCGGTTTTCCAGAGGGCGTGTATGGACCAAGGAATCTCTTAGACTCCGACCTTTCTTGAAAGAAAACAAAGGTTTTGTCCATTCCCTATTATTGCTCGTGAGAATTCTCCAGTGTTTATTAATGATTTTTTTCACCAGATTCGACGCATCACTATAGGTGGTAACACAGGTTAGGGGTATTTCACCAGGTTCTTTTGGACTGTCCTCTAACAGTGCCTCCCTTGGTTGGTTGCGTGCCCTTTTGTAACCTTTTTCAGTATTTTCTCTGGGTACCCACGATTTTTTAGCTTCATTGTTAGGTCCGCTGATTGTGTGCGGAAGTCTTCCAAATGGCTGCAGTTCCTCCTTAGTCTCAAAAATTGCCCATACGGCAAGTTTTCACGTAGGGGTCTTGGGTGAAAGCTAGAGAAAGCAAGGAGGTTGTTTTTAGCAGTAGATTTGTAATGTGTCTTCGTGATCAGACCCCCATCGCTTTTGGAGATCACAACATCCAAGAAAACCACTTCCTGAGTACTACAGGTATTCGTGAATTTTAGGTTAGGATCACGTGTATTGATCCATTCCAAAAAATGTTGTAAAAGATCATCAGGCCCTCGCCAAATTAAGAGAACATCATCTATATATCTCTTCCAGAAACTGATGGAGGAGAAGAAAGGGTTGTCAGTTGTTTGGATGAATTTATTCTCAAAATCGTGTACATACAGACCCGCCACACTAGGGGCAAAGGTGCTGCCCATAGAAGTCCCGGTCGATTGAGGTATATGGTACCTTTGTGCTCAAAGAAATTCTTTTGAGCGCCAGGGTAGCGCATTCCAAAATGAAGGATTTAGGAGTCTTGTATTCCCACGTAGTCCCATTAAGAGCTTGTTCCAGGACTTTGATTGTATCGTCCTGGGGAATGCTCGTATACAGGCTTTCAATATCTAATGTTACAAGAGTTGTTGATTCATTATCAATAGGTAAAGCCTGTAGTAGGTTTAAAAGATTCTTGGTATCTTTCAAATAAGTGGGAGTTTTCTGGATGAGAGGTTTTAGGAAATGATCACAGAAACGTGACAGGGGCTCCAAGAGGGAGCCAATTCCCGAGACGATTGGGCGTCCCGGTGGAGGTAGTCTGTCTTTGTGTATTTTAGGGAGGGTATAAAAGTATGGTATAATACCCTCCCCCTCTGTGAGGAAATCTGCCTCTTGCTTTGTGATATGATTGTTCTCTTCCGCTTTTACCACAAGCTTTTTGATTGTGAGTTTCAGATTGGGTGATGGATCGTGAGGTAATAGAGTGTAGTTTATCCTGTCACTCAGCAAACGCTCGCATTCTTTCTCATAGTCCTCTGTGTTCTGGATCACTATCCCACCACCCTTGTCTGCTGGTTTTATAGTAATAGAAGTATTAGCCTGTAGATTGCGTAGGGCTTCGAATTCTGCTGCACTCAAATTTTTGAATGATTTATTTCATCCAATCTCTTTTTATAGCCAGTGAGTGTGGTCTTGAAATGGTTCTCTGTCTGTTGGATTTCTATCAATAATGCTTCGGAAAGTCTAACTGCAGTTTTTATAATTAGCACTAGACCACACTCACTGGCTATAAAAAGAGATTGGATGAAATAAATAAAGATATAAGTGAATACAAAGAGAACTTGACACAGACCAAAGTGACTAAATTTCAAAAAGATTTTAAAAGATTTGTTTTTAACAAAGTTTACCCATACGCTGATTCCGCTTTCACACCGGCAGCAAAAAATAACTCTAACTCGGACAGCTCGGACGATAACTCCTCCACTACGAGTGGCTCTAGTGGTGGAAGTTACCGCCAACGACAGAAAGGAGTGTTCAGAGGAGCGACTAGACCTAATTATGTCCACCCAATATGGCCCCCTTATCAGATGCCAGGAGGGGGCATGCACCCAATGCACTACCCACCCCCCCAGGCTCCTATGATGGGATGGAATCCAGGATATACACAATTTCATCAGAACAGCTACCGGCCTCCTTTTTAGAGACAGGCCGGAGAGGAAGAGGCAAGAGACGAGGTCAGAATCAAGTCCACTGGGAAGTAGCCGACCCAGTGGGCAATTACACCCGCAG
The DNA here is from genome assembly GCA_963921515.1 of Calotriton arnoldi. Lineage (NCBI taxonomy): Eukaryota > Metazoa > Chordata > Amphibia > Caudata > Salamandridae > Calotriton > Calotriton arnoldi. Next base: position 4,184,869 of record CAWUFW010000505.1, on the reverse strand, counting down.
CAAGTCCCAGCAAGCCAGTACAAGCGCCCAGGGAGTTTAATTGTCAATCTCTCCAACGCAGTTCTGACTCCTACAGAGGAACAAGTCCTGGAGAGAGGTTTGGGGTTTGTCCCCACCTCTCGCTTAGACAAATTCCAGCTGCATTGTGAGCTGTCGAACTTCTTTAGGAAGCTAAAATTGAAAGCCTTTTTTGAAGGGAAGGAACAAGCAGATACTGCGCCTGATAAAGGAGATACTGAGTTTATAATTAAATCTACCTTTACTCCCCCTCCCTATTCTATACCCCCAGAAGTCACCGCCTTCGAGCAGGCAGTGTTCCTGGAGATTGAGAACCTCCCGGAACATAAAACATTCAAAAATTTGAGTGCAGCAGAATTCGAAGCCCTACGCAATCTACAGGCTAATACTTCTATTACTATAAAACCAGCAGACAAGGGTGGTGGGATAGTGATCCAGAACACAGAGGACTATGAGAAAGAATGCGAACGTTTTGCTGAGTGACAGGATAAACTACACTCTATTACCTCACGATCCATCACCCAATCTGAAACTCACAATCAAAAAGCTTGTGGTAAAAGCGGAAGAGAACAATCATATCACAAAGCAAGAGGCAGATTTCCTCACAGAGGGGAGGGTATTATACCATACTTTTATACCCTCCCTAAAATACACAAAGACAGACTACCTCCACCGGGACGCCCAATCGTCTCGGGAATTGGCTCCCTCTTGGAGCCCCTGTCACGTTTCTGTGATCATTTCCTAAAACCTCTCATCCAGAAAACTCCCACTTATTTGAAAGATACCAAGAATCTTTTAAACCTACTACAGGCTTTACCTATTGATAATGAATCAACAACTCTTGTAACATTAGATATTGAAAGCCTGTATACGAGCATTCCCCAGGACGATACAATCAAAGTCCTGGAACAAGCTCTTAATGGGACTACGTGGGAATACAAGACTCCTAAATCCTTCATTTTGGAATGCGCTACCCTGGCGCTCAAAAGAATTTCTTTGAGCACAAAGGTACCATATACCTCCAATCGACCGGGACTTCTATGGGCAGCACCTTTGCCCCTAGTGTGGCGGGTCTGTATGTACACGATTTTGAGAATAAATTCATCCAAACAACTGACAACCCTTTCTTCTCCTCCATCAGTTTCTGGAAGAGATATATAGATGATGTTCTCTTAATTTGGCGAGGGCCTGATGATCTTTTACAACATTTTTGGAATGGATCAATACACGTGATCCTAACCTAAAATTCACGAATACCTGTAGTACTCAGGAAGTGGTTTTCTTGGATGTTGTGATCTCCAAAAGCGATGGGGGTCTGATCACGAAGACACATTACAAATCTACTGCTAAAAACAACCTCCTTGCTTTCTCTAGCTTTCACCCAAGACCCCTACGTGAAAACTTGCCGTATGGGCAATTTTTGAGACTAAGGAGGAACTGCAGCCATTTGGAAGACTTCCGCACACAATCAGCGGACCTAACAATGAAGCTAAAAAATCGTGGGTACCCAGAGAAAATACTGAAAAAGGTTACAAAGGGCACGCAACCAACCAAGGGAGGCACTGTTAGAGGACAGTCCAAAAGAACCTGGTGAAATACCCCTAACCTGTGTTACCACCTATAGTGATGCGTCGAATCTGGTGAAAAAAATCATTAATAAACACTGGAGAATTCTCACGAGCAATAATAGGGAATGGACAAAACCTTTGTTTTCTTTCAAGAAAGGTCGGAGTCTAAGAGATTCCTTGGTCCATACACGCCCTCTGGAAAACCGCTCACAAGACGCTCTCTCAGTTAGAGTAGTATGGGGCCTGCCTAAAGTGACAGGCCATTTCCCCTGCTCCAACTGTAGCATTTGCCATCTCACTTCAAGCACAAAAACACTAAACCTAGAACCAGGGAAGATATGGACGCAGCGGGCCCATACCAATTGCAACTCCACAAATGTGGTTTACTTGATCGTCTGCCCCTGTGGTCTACGCTATGTGGGTATGACCACACGCAAGGTCAAACTGCGTGTGTGTGAACACAGGAGCAACATTAGATGCAAACGCATCACCACTAAACTAAGTGAGCATTTTTTGCAGGCCAATCACACCACTAACGACCTGAGGTGGACCATAATTGAACAGGTTAATACCCAACGGAATACACAGCAAGCCCTCTTTGAGAAGGAGCAAAGATGGGTGTACCGGCTGGGCACTCATAAACAGGCTTTGAATGATAATATTCCCTGGGGCACTGTATTACATCGCTAAAACTGCCTGCACACTCTGCCACTTCCCTGAGATAAACTAGTCATTTTCGTTTCAACACTACTTTCAGAGGATTTTTGGCATATACCAGACTATAAGAATACAACACCTATCTTTAGTCTCTCCTTTGGTTTTCCCTTTAGACCTTACTGAATGTTTTTTACCCCCCGTTAGGGCTGATTTGGCTGCTATTTTGACCGTGTAGTCTTTTTTAGTCTGCCTTCCTTTTTTAGTCTGTCTTCCTTTTTAATCAGGGACGCAGCCCCAGACACGTCGTAATTCTACCGTACCTGACGCTCTAGTCTTTTCTCATAGCGCACGCAAGCAGCGCAGGCCCTCCTACGTGCCGAAGTGCACAGATCAAAATCTCCCGGTTATTATAAAACTGCTTCCGGGTCTGTCAGCACTTACCAGCGAGGTCCGGCCACTGAGAGGGAGTCCCGTAGGTACCTAGTGGGTGCCTGGCAGCGAAGGCGTGAGTTGATCGAGAATGAAAAGTGCACTTTCCTTGAGATAAGTAGCGATTTGTCGCACTCACTATCTTGTTTACTTTTCTTTCTATCTTTCAGGGTGTGCCATTTTGCCACCACCCCCCTCCCGAGACCTATGGTGTAATTAATGATTGCGCCCCATGTAAGAACTTTAACCTTAAATTCTGTCGAGCCCAACCACACGTATGATACTGTGTACCATAGCCTAGATACACTCTATCGTTTATAGGCTATTATCGGATGGGCATAGATTAGTGTCTAATTACAACACGTTACGATATTGCAGATAAGTGCACTTGATACAACATCACAGCACCTCGTTGGTACTGTTCAAGCGCACTCTGATGAGCACGTGAGCATGTATGTTTTTGGGCAAAACGCACACCAGAACAACAGGCTAACTTTTTCTGTTTATTCTTTTCCTCCTTTCCCCTACTCCCTTTTGTGTATGTATGTCCGTGTGTTGTATGTTTTGCCCCCCCCCCTTTTTTGGATTTTTGGTTGTTCTGTATTACAGAATAAACTCGGTTCCTCTCACTACACGAGGATAACCTATTTTAACATTTCAACCTCTGGTTAGGGTGGGCCTTAGCGTGCCCATACCGCCGGGGTTCACCTTTTTCCTTTTTGGTCCTGACGAAAGCCTGAGATAGTTTCAACACATAGGCAGAAACATGTTGACCAGTTATTAATGGACCTGGCTGAACAATTTATTTAGTCGAAGTGTCCTACACGTCTTTTTTATCCTTGACTGATTGGCCAACTATTAAACTGGATCTTTGAGTTCAACCAGTCAATTTTAAATCACTTACACATATCACTTTTTCCACATTTTTCCCTGCTCCGCAGTAATTCTGGCGTCGAAGCACACCAGGGTGGCACTCGGCCTCTCCTGGTGGGCCCAATGATGAAGCATGTCACCAACCAGGTTGGTGAGTGAGGGCTTTCAAAGAAAATCTAAGGGATTTTCACATAGATGCTCAACTGATTTGAAGAGTCACACTCTTTCGTTGTTTAAACATATCTGATTGGGGGATTGAGAGTGTTCCTCATCTTAATTAACTTCCCTCTCTCTCGCATTGGTAATTTGTTGTATCTGAGAAGTTGGACATAAACGACTGTGTACTAGAGAGGCTAAAGTCTTAAAAACTCTCAAGTGTCTGTTCGATGAATAAACAGATCTCAATATGTTTGTGACACCATTAAGTGTCATATTATAAGCCCCGGTCTTTGGTGGGCTTTGCAGTGCAAGGGGGCATGACCTTTCCTAGTAAAACAATGATTGGCGATAAGACACCTCACTACCGTTCTCCATTCTGTTTTATAATATAATAATGTAGTATCCTCAGAGCATTACGAATAGCCACAAATCGTTAAACTCTGCAAACATATACGGGTTTTATATTCGAACCATTGTCACAATGAAAGTTGAGCTTTAGAGTACTCACCCTAACTGCAAATGCCTTGCATTAATGGCTGACTCACTCTCACTGACTATCACACTCTCACTGACACTCTCACAGACTCTCACTCTCTCTCACTCTCACTGACACTGACACTCTCACTGACACTCTCACTCACACTCACTCTCTCACTCACACTGACTCTCACTCACTCTGACTCTCTCACTCACACTGACTCTCTCACTCTCACTGACTCTCTCACTCGCACTGACAGACTCTCCCACTCCCACTCTCTCACTGACAGACTGACTCACTCACTCTCACTGACTCACTCTCACTGACAGACTCTCACTGACTGACTCTCCCACTCTCTCACTAACTGACTCTCCCACTCTCTCTCACTGACTGACTGACTCACTCTCTCACTCTCTCTCACTGACTGACTGACTCACTCACTCACTCACTCTCACTGACAGACTCCCACTGATAGACTCTCACTGACAGACTCTCCCACTCTCTCTCACTCACTGACTGACTCTCCCACTCTCTCTCACTGACTCACTCACTCTCACTCCCTGACTGACTCACTCTCACTCACTGACTGACTGACTCACTCTCACTCACTGACTGACTCACTCTCACTGACAGACTCTCACTGACTCTCCCCCTCTCTCACTGACTGACTCTCTCTCACTGACTGACTGACTCACTCACTCTCACTGACAGACTCGCCCACTCTCTCTCACTCACTGACTCACTCTCCCACTCACTGACTGACTCTCCCACTCACTCTCACTCACTGGCTGACTCACTCAGTCTCACTGACTGACTCACTCAGTCTCACTGACTGACTGACTCACTCAGTCTCACTGACTCAGTCTCACTGACTCACTCTCACTGAGTCACTCTCACTGACTCACTCTCACTGACAGACTCTCTCACTGACAGACTCTCTCACTGACTGACTCTCTCACTGACTGACTCTCTCACTGACTGACTCTCCCACTCTCTCACTGACTGACTCACTCACTCTCACTGACAGACTCTCACTGACAGACTCTCCCACTCTCTCACTGACTGACTGACTCACTCACTCTCACTGACTGACTGACTCACTCTCACTGACAGACTCTCACTGACTGACTCACTCTCACTGACAGACTCTCCCACTGACTCTCCCACTGACTAACTGACTCACTCACTCTCACTGACTGACTCACTCACTCTCACTGACTGACAGACTCTCTCTCACTGACTGACAGAATCTCTCTCACTGACTGACTCACTCTCACTGACTCACTCTCACTGACTGACAGACTCTCACTGACAGACTCTCCCGCTCTCTCTCACTGACTCACTCACTCTCACTGACTGACAGACTCACTCTCATTCACTGACAGACTCACTCTCACTCACTAACTGACTCACTCTCACTGACTGACTCACTCTCACACTCTCACTGACAGACTCTCACTGACTCCCCCACTCTCTCTCACTGACTGACTGACTGACCCACTCTCTCTCACTGACTGACTGACTGACTCACTCTCACTGACAGACTCTCACTGACAGACTCTCCCACTCTCTCTCACTCACTGACTGACTCTCCCACTCACTCTCACTCACTGACTGACTCTCCCACTCACTCTCACTCACTGACTGACTCACTCACTCTCACTGACTGACCGACTCACTCAGTCTCACTGACTGACTGACTCACTCTCACTGACTCACTCTCACTGACTCACTCTCACTGACAGACTCTCTCACTCTCTCACTGACTCTCCCACTCTCTCACTCTCTCACTGACTCTCCCACTCTCTCACTGACTGACTGACTCACTCACTCTCACTGACAGACTCTCTCACTGACAGACTCTCTCACTGACTTACTCTCTCACTGACTGACTCTCCCACTCTCTCACTGACTCACTGACTCACTCACTCTCACTGACAGACTCTCACTGACTGACACTCTCACTGACAGACTCTCACTGACTAACAGACTCTCACTGACAGACTCTCTCTCACTCACTAACTGACTCACTGACTGACAGACTCTCTCTCACTGACTGACAGACTCTCTCTCACTGACTGACTCACTATCACTGACTGACTCACTCACTCTCACTAACTGACAGACAGACTCACTCTCACTGACAGACTCTCACTGACAGACTCTCACTCTCTCTTACTGACTGACAAGACTCACTCTCACTCACAGACTCTCACTGACAGACTCTCACTGACAGACTCACTGGCAGACTCACTCTCACTGACAGACTCTCACTGACTCATTCTCACTCTCTCTTACTGACTGACAAGACTCACTCTCACTCACAGACTCTCACTGACAGACTCTCACTGACAGACTCTCACTGACAGACTCTCTGGCAGACTCACTGGCAGACTCACTCTCACTGACAGACTCTCACTGACTCACTCTCACTGACTCACTCTCTGACACTCTCACTGACTCACTCTCTCACTGACTCACTCTCTCACTGACTGACTCACTCTCTCTCACTGACAGACTCTCACTGACTCTCTCACTGACAGACTCTCACAGACTCTCACTGACTCTCTCTCACTGACTTTCACTCTCACTGACTGACTCTCTCACTCTCACTGACTGACTGACTCTCTCACTCCCACTGACTGACTGACTCTATCACTCTCACTGACTGATTGACTCTCTCACTCTCACTGACTGACTCTCTCACTGACTGACTGACTCTCACTCTCTCACTGACTGACTGACTCTCTCACTCTCACTGACTGACTGACTGACTCACTCTCTCACTGACTCTCTCACTGACTGACTCTCTCACTCACTCTCACTAACTGACTAACTGACTGACTGACTGACCTTCACCCTCCTGTTATTTACGCCCCCCATAACAAAAAAAACACAACAAGCAACCATTGGGACAGGCAGATACAAGTTGCCAGCATTGAAAGGACAAAAAAACTCAAGATATTATTTTTAATACTTTTTTAATATGGTCGTTCAGTTGTACATAATGCTTTTTGGTCCTATCTAAGGTAACAAAAATGCTTCTGACACTCCATTATTATAACTTTTCAGCATGCTGCAGACTTCTGTACAGCACAGCTTAAAGACATAGGCAAAGTCAATATCTCTGGCTAAACACTTATAAGTTCCCAAAGGCGAGACCTATTGGCTATGCCAATGCTTGTTTTGCATTGTGTCAGTGCTATGTGACAGTACCTTTTTGCTAAGTGTCTATCAAGCAGAGCACAGCAGGCAATTCTCAAAATTTCGGCACTATTAATGAGACAGGATTGCCTGTGCGTATCCTGGTGGTGAATGCCTGCACGTACAGTCATGGTGTCCTCTAAGAGACAACAGACCAGAGTTTGCAAAGAGACATTTCCTTCCTTGTGACCCCTACTGTCACTTTGCACAGAACAGACTTTAGTAGTGCATTTGAAATATTGGAGCACGACTCCAAATCATGTTGCTTACTCCGTTTCCTCTTTCAATTTTTATGTCATAACTTTTTTCATTCTTTGATTTTCCTTTACCTCAAATCGCTTTTCTCTCTTTCTGACGGCCATTTTCTTGACAGAGAACAATGTTCCTCTTTTTGTCAACCTGCTATTATTGTGTATTTTCCATTGTTCGATTGTATATTTTGACTGATGTGGTTTGTCGACATTTTGTTTTTTCATTACTTCTGGGAATTTCGCTCAAGGAAATGTCCTGTAAAAGTAACAGGGTCAAAACAACTTCTAACAAAGTAAACCGCAGTCATGAATTCTGCTGAAGTAATGACAACCATCCCTGGCTATCTGGAGTGCACATCTGCCACAACTAGAAGATAACCCCTTTTTAGCAGGTTACAGGAGTCAATTTAGATGTGTCAGCTCACTTGTGCTGATTTTCCTGTGGATTGATTGCATGACTGGTTTAGGATTTCCCTCTCACGTGGCCTGGTAATTGTGTGCAATGGTTGATCATCCACTTCTAAATCATTCATTCCTGGGTGCCTGACACTTTCCTATAATGACCATCATCTTCCATTCAGCATATAATTGTAGTCTTTGTTTTGCAGAACTAGATATCATCAGGGTATGTTGAATTTAGAACAGACAGCCTGTTTTGCTGTTGGTTTTCTTATCAGTATGCTTTGTAGTACGCTTTTACATTTGAATGATGTGAAACCCAACAAACCCACCACCCAGAAGTTTATTGAGGATTCCAAACATGAAACCACGGGAAAGAGGGGCTGCTGGTTAGCACAAAACACTGGCTAGAGCTTCTAGTCAATGGTTACCCATGGTTCAGGGGCCTACCGCCTCTGGCATTGGTATTGGGGATGAAGGAGGGTTTGTATAGTGTCAAGGCGCACCAGCCCGGCGTCCACTGACAACTGGCACTCGAGTAAGAATGGAGCTTGTGGCTTCGAGAACTCCAACTCCCATCATCCTTCCTGGTTCTGACGTTTTGCGTGAACAGGACGTAACGTCAGGAACAGGATATAGCATAGGGTCATGCTCGTGGAAGCTGCCGATTATTTTGTGGATTTCAGATGCGGCTACGGATTCCCCGGCAACGGACAAGTAGCGGTAAGGGTGCTCTTAGCACAATCATTCGTTCTCCCACCCGCTCGGATTGAGTGGGACAGCAGCGGCCTGTATTGGTGCGTTCCTTTCTCTCCCGTTGGCGAGATCCGCGGTAACGGCGATCTCATGCGGGAGAGGGTGTTTGTAGCTTTGCCTGTTTGGTTTAGTTTCTTCCCTGTTGGCGAGACGTGCATTTTTGGCCGTCTCATGCAGGGAAGAACAATGCGACAATTTCTTTGTCGTTTCTTCATTGGGTGCATCTGCTCTCGTTAGCAAGAGTGGGGAGCACGTTGTTTCATCACAGCTGCCTATCCGTAGATGGAAATGTCATGCGGAGAAATTACGATTTGTTTTGCCATTAGAAAAATCCTAACGAGGTATTGAATTCTCATATTGGATGGTAGTTACTATTTTCCCCAAAAAATAAAAGCTCAACGGGCTTGGAGTATACATATTGCCCAATACTCTATGTACATCGTAATTATCACAAGGGATTGGAGTGACTAAAAACTTCCAGTTTTATTCTAAGTTACTTTCAGTTGGATTATCGTGTGGTACTCTCTCAACATGTTAATGTGATCATGACAAGATTTTGAAGTCTCATTCATACAGACTTATTTTCAAGGAAGAGATATTAAGCCATGGTCTTTCTCTTTGTGTGTTCTTTCATTATTTTACAGGGAGGTTAGTAGGGGGTGTCCAGGAAGACGACTGATGTTACATTATAGAATCTTCCACCACTTAGAATGGGTAGGTGAGGTGGTGTCTCCTACATTTCTTAGTAGGTGCTATTTGGTATGTAAATGTTTATACATTGCTTGTTATTTCTTCATGGCAGTATTCGTGTTGATATCCTGAAACCACCCTCTCATCTCTCCTGGTATAGAACTACTTCTTTCCTTTACAGGTATCATTTACTAACATTCCACATACTCCTATGATTAGTATTTGTATGACCTATAGGTATATATTTTAGAGGGACACTATTGCTTACTGCTCTTTCTTGTCATTCACAGATCTCCCTCCCGGCAGTTCCTACCCTTTCCTTCCCTTGCTTGACTACCTCACTAGTCCATGTTAAGCTTATTATGCTGGACTTGGGGCAGTCGAGAAGTAGACCCCTCTGAGCATCAGTGCAACCCTGAGGATATAACGGTGAACCTTGACAGAATAATCGGCCCACGATTTATTTATCCTCCTGGTTGTGCTGATTTCAGAATGGCCACCTTGGATGATGTCCTAGCAGCCCTGGCTTTGGTACAAACAGAGCTCACTGCTTCACGTAATGAGACTGCTGCATTGCAAGCAAAGGTTGAGAGGATGCAGAGAAACCCTTTTGATGCTGGGGGGCCATCACTCCCTGCGTCTACTCCTGTAGTAGTAGAGGTACCTTCCCAAATTCCGTTAGCCCCTCCTGAGAGGTTTTATGGGGACATAAACAAGGTGCAGGTATTCCGGACCCAGGTATTGCTCCATTTTACGTGTAAACCTAAAATGTTCGCTACTAATCAGGCCTGTGTGGCTTTTTTGATCTCTTATTTAGCAGGCGAGGCAGCACAATGGGCTGTACCCATAGTTAGAAGAGATGACCCATTGCTCTATGACTGGGATGCTTTTAGGGAAGATTTTGAGAAAACCTTTGACCGCAGTGCAGAAACATTCTCCGCAGATAGGGAGTTGTTAGAAGAACTCAAACAGGGTAACAAAGAACTGATCGTTTATCTGAACACTTTCCGAAGACTCGTTGCTGAGACAGACTGGCCGAAATCAAAGCAAGCTGCCCTTTTCTATCAAGGGCTCAAAGATGAATTGAAAGATATCATCACTCAAGTAGACCCTCAGCCTCGGACTTGTACGGCACTCATTGAATTGACCAAGAGGTTGGATCATCGTTTGAGAGAACGGAAAGGGGATCACAAAAGGAAGGAAAGATTTACACCGCGTTATGACCGTTCTAAACCTTTGGAACCCGGAACAACTACGGCGGAGCCAATGGAGATTGGAACTGTGCGAGCTTCCCTAACTCCTAATGAAAGAGACTATAGGCGTAAACAAGGACTATGTTTGTATTGTGGGAAGAAGGTCATTATCTGAAGGATTGTCCCATCAAACCGAGAAACAGTCGTTCCCGTTTCGGACAAGTGGCCACTGTTACAGCAGACAAGACTTCCGAAAACTCAAACGCTTGAGGGTCAAGGAAGGGGAATATTCAAGCATTCGTGTGATCACTTCAGTTAAACAGGACTCCCTTTTGGATTCAGACCACTTTTTTATCTTGATGGAAATCCAAGTTAATCAAGACTTAAAGAGGGTCAAGGCTATGGTGGATTCAGGAGCTACAGGTTGTTTCATGGATAAGAAGGAAGCTCAAAGACTTGGTGTGATTCTCATACCCAAAAGCACCCCTGAAATCGTCTTCGCTGTGGATGGAAAGGAGTTGGAATCAGGACCCATTTGTTATACAACCCAAGAGTACGAACTTCGGTACAACGAAGACCATTACGAACAGCTGTCGTTTAATATCATTCAGGCTCCACAATATGGAGTGATATTAGACCTACCTTGGTTGCAAAGACATGATCCTACCATCGAATGGTCCACCAAGGTTTTGAAGATGGAATCTGATTATTGTCAAACCCACTGCATACGAACGCCCACGATTCCTTCTAGGGTTTTAGCATTACGTCATCACATTGCTACTGCAGCGGAAAAAGATGTGGTATTACACACTTGCTATCAGAAGTATGCAGACGTGTTTTGCGATAGTATGGCAGAAGAGCTACCCCCACATCGGGAATACGATTGCCGGATTGATCTTGTTCCTGGAGCAGTGGTTCCATGCGGTAGGATATATGCCCTTACTGAGCCGGAAAACCAACATCCGAAACTATACCTTGATAAATATCTCTCTTTGGGTTTTATTCGTCCCTCCAGGTCTCCCGCTGCGTCTCCACTGTTTTTTATACCTAAAGCTAATGGAGAACTGAGAATACATTGACTTCAGGGCTTTAAATGTGATCACTGTCAAGAACCAGTACCCACTACCTTTGATACCTGTTCTACTGGAACAGGTGAAAGGAGCAGTGATTTATACCAAACTTGACCTCCGAGGGGTTTACCATTTGGTCCGTATGCGGGTAGGAGAGGAATGGAAGACTGCTTTCAAAACCCTGTACGGACTGTACGAATATCTCGTCAAGCCTTTTGGGCTTTGCAACGCCCCCGCAGCCTTCCAATTCTTCTTGAATGACGTTCTCAGAGAATTCTTGGATCATTTCGTCGTCGTCTATATTGATGACATTCTTGTATTTTCATCCAAAGAAGAGGAACACACAGGACACATGTGTATGGTTCTACACGCCTTACAGAAACATCATTTGTTCTGTAAAATCAGTAATTGCGAATTTCACGTTACCACAGTAGAATTTTTGGGGGTTATGCTTACCCCATCGGGACAAGTGATGGCCGAGAGGAAGATCAAGGCAATCACAGAATGGCCACGTCCCCAGAACATTAAAGACATTCAATGTTTTTGGGTTTTGCCAATTTTTACAGGAGGTTCATCGATCAGTTCTCCAATACCGTAGCTCCCATTACGAGATTGCTGCGAAAGAAGACCCATTCTCTCTGGTCAGAAGAAGCTCAGACCGCCTTTGACTCGCTTAAAAGGGCCTTTTCTTCAGCTCCGGTATTAGCTCATGCCAACCCAGAGATACCTTTTGTAATGGAAGCCGATGCATCAGAAGTGGCAGTGGGAGCAGTGTTGTCCCAAAGACATGCTACAACCGGTCAACTACATCCTATCGCCTTCATGTCCAGAAAACTAAATAACGGAGAACAGAATTATACCATTGCCGAAAAAGAGCTCTTAGCCATCAAAGAGGCTTTTTCGGAATGGAGACATTGGTTAATGGGAGCCAAACACAGAGTAACTGTTTATACCGATCATCGCAATTTACAGTTCATGAAATCTGCTCGGCAACTGACTCCACGCCAACTCCGCTGGATGTTATTCTTCACAGAGTTTCATTTCATTGTAACCTTTTGACCTGGAAGAGATAACAAGAAAGCGGATGCATTAACATGGCAAGAAACACCCGCTGACCAATCAGCAGCTCAAGAAAGCGCTATAATTGAACCATGTAAGGTTCTTTGTGCAGTACAAACAGACGATTTTCTAAGGAAAGTGATTCAGGGAACCCATACCTTCACCTGGAAAGATTGGCTGAAATGACATCCTGAGTGGCGGTTACATAATGGAATTCTGATGAAAGGCAAACAGATATTGATCCCTACCCAGGAATTGAGACAACTAGTGTTTCGGTGGTGTCATACTCTTCATTGTGCTGGTCATGTTGGGGTAGAGAAGACTACAGAAAGGGTGTTACGACAGTTTTGGTGGCCAACACTATGACCAGACATCTCCTCGTGGCTAAGGCGCTGTTCCACCTGTGCTCAAATGAAGGCCGATCACAGCAAAACTCAAGGTCTTTTACAACCATTGCCTACTCCTGAAAACCCATGGGAAAGGTTCTCAGTAGATTTCATTGTGGGGTTGCCCAAGGATCAGGGGTTTACCGCTACTTTAGTGGTTATTGATTATTTAACTAAAATTGGTCATTTCATTGCCTGCAAACAGGTTCCATCTGCAGGTCAGTTAGCAAAACTTCTACTAGTAAATGTAGTCAAGTTGCATGGTCTCCCACGAGTGATAGTATCGGATAGGGAAACACAGTTCACTGCCCAGTTCTGGAAAATGTGGTGTTCGGAGTTGCAGATATCTTCCGCACTGTCTACCAGTTTTCACCCCCAAACTGATGGCCAGACAGAAAGACTCAACCAAACATTGAAACAGTTTCTGAGATGTTATGTAGACAACAATACAGAGGCATGGGTGGAATGGTTATGGTTAGCTGAGATTGCATACAATAGTGCCAAGCAGAGCTCCACTAAACACACACCGTTCTATAGTACTTATGGTTTCCATCCCCGTTTTATTCCATTTTTAACTCCCAGTCACAATACGAAACTCCCAGATGTTCATAAAAGAATGGTCCATATTCAGAAAACCTTGACTGATACACAGAATAACCTCCAACATGCTAAATATCTGTATAAGAAACAGGCAGACAGACACCGGAAACCAAACCCAACTTATAAGAAAGGAGAGTTGGTATGGTTGTCCACAAAAAATATAAGATTCAAGAGACATAGTATTTTTAACCCCAAATTCATTGGCCCTTACAAGGTGATAAGGCATGTAAACCCAGTGGCAGTGAAATTGCGTTTACCAACATATTTCCGTATACACCCTGTTTTCCATGTTTCCCTTTTGAAACCATCCCATAGCCCCGTCAAGAGGTGACCTGTTCCCATATGGGTGCAACAGGACTCTGAATATGAGGTTAAGGGGATTTTGGATTCAAGAATTTCAAGACGTAAATTGTGGTATCTTGTGTCGTGGAAAGGGTATGGTCCTGAGGAAGACTCCTGGGAACCTGCAGGGGCGATACATGCGTCACGTTTGGTGGCTGCGTTTCATAAAAGGTTCCCGGACAAACCATGTGTCTGTCAGTGTTCTCCGGGAGGAGGATGTACTGTCAAGGCGCACCAGCCCGGCATCCACTGACAGCTGGCAGTCGAGTAAGAATGGAGCTTGGGGATGCGAGAACTCCAACTCCCATCATACTTCCTGGTTCTGACGTTTTGCGTGAACAGGACGTAACGTCACGAACAGGATATAGCAGAGGGTCATGCTCAAGGAAGCTGCCGATTATTTTGTGGATTTCAGATGCGACTACGGATTCCCTGGCAACAGACAAGTAGCTGTAAGGGTGCTCTTAGCACCATCATTCGTTCTCCCACCCGCTCGGATTGAGTGGAACAGCAGCGGCCTGTATTGGTGCGTTCCTTTCTCTCCCGTTGGCGAGATCCGCGGTAACGGCGATCTCATGCGGGAGAGAGTGTTTGTAGCTTTTCCTGTTTGGTTTCGTTTCTTCCCTGTTGGCGAGACGTGCATTTTCGGCAGTCACATGCAGGGAAGAACAATGCAACAATTTCTTTGTCGTTTCTTCATTGGGTGCATCTGCTCACAGTTGCCTATCCTTAAATGGAAATCTCATGCGGAGAAATTACGATTTGTTTTGCCATTAGAAAAATCCTAACGAGGTATTGAATTCTTATATTGGATGGTAGTTACTATTTACCCCAAAAAATAAAAGCTCAGCGGGCTTGGAGTATGCATATAGCCCAATACTCTATGTACATTGTAATTACCACAAGGGATTGGAGTGACTAAAAACTTCCAGTTTTATTCTAAGTTGCTTTCAGTTGGATTATCGTGTGGTAGTCTTTCAACATGTTAATGTGATCATGACAAGACTTTGAAGTCTCATTCATACGGACTTATTTTCAAGGAAGAGATATTAAGCCATGATCTTTCTCTTTGTGTGTTATTTCATTATTTTACAAGGGAGGTTAGTAGGAGGTGTCCAGGAAGACGACTGATGTTACATTATAGAATCTTCCAACACTTAGAATGGGTAGGTGAGGTGGTGTCTCCTACATTTCTTATTAGGTGTTATTTGGTATGTAAATGTTTATACATTGCTTGTTATTTCTTCATGGCAGTATTCATGTTGGTATCCTGAAACCACCCTCTCATCTCTCCTGGTATAGAACTACTTCTTTCCTTTACAGGTATCATTTACTAACATTCCACATACTCCTATGATTAGTATTTGTATGACCTATAGGTATATATTTTAGAGGGACACTATTGCTTACTGCTCTTTCTTGTCATTCACAGATCTCCCTCCCAGCAGTTCCTACCCTTTCCTTCCCTCGCTTAACTATCTCACTGGTCCGTGTTAAGCTTATTATTCCGGACTTGGGGCAGTCGAGAGGTGGACCCCTCTGAGCATCGGTGCAACCTTGAGGATATAACGGTGAACCTTGACATAAAGACACAGCACAGGGAACCAGTTGAGACTCACACTACTTTCATGCAAGTGAAGAGTACCAGCTGTAACCGGGAGACTAGGGGCGTAACATTAGCCCCCGCAGTGTGGGGGCGAGCTCCAGGGGGCCTCCTCCGACACCGTACACAGGCAGTGGGTCCTGGCTTGAGAGCTCCTGACTAGTCCTGCGCATGGGGGCCTCCTCCATGTACTTTGCAGGGGGGGCCCTCAAGTTTTGTTCCCCACTGCGGGAGATGGGTTAGCACATCAAGGTTGCCACCTACATTTGCCAATAACTCTGGAGGCCGGTATCTCTGTAACAGATACTTAAGGTTAGGAGGTACCCATGTGGCTAAGGACACTCTATGAACAGGATGACATCCACGGCTAGGAGGGATCTCCTACTCAATAATTCTGTGACCCAAAACTTCTAACCACGAACATTTGAGATCTATAACTCATAGTAACATGTTTCTAATAGTTCTGAGTTCAGTGATGGGCACAACACGATGAGGAAGTCCTTGTAAATTCTTGATACAAGAAAAACTCATCATGTTCCTTTTGCCTCAATATGTGAGGGGCAAATAGCAAAGAAAGTTCCAAGGGGCTATTGCAACCTTCTAAACCATTTGTCCTGCCCACCACTGTGTCACAACCCCAGGTGCTCAATGTCAGACTGCAGGGCAGGTACACAAAGGGGAAGGTGGTGGTGGGCGGAAGGGTCCTCAGCCATCCTTGATTATGTTTGATGCAGTTATGTGTCAGATTCAGGCCAGTGCATATTTTGGCAGCCAGATTGCCTAATGACCCTCTGATATAGATCTGGTAGGCTAAGCAGATCTGGTAGTCTAAGATATGGAATGTGTTTGAGATGGAGAGATTGACGGCCACTGCGAGATACAGTCATGGAACTTACAGAAGGTCTGCGTTCACTATTCTACATACTTAGGAGAACTTCAGAGTTAAATGCAACTAAACTATGTATACCTGAGCTGGTTATGACTGAAATGAACAGGAGGTGAAGCCAAATTTATGAGTGTAAAGTTATTGCCAGTAACTTTTCACATGCAGGCGGAGGTCTCCTCCAATGGGGTGAAGATCCTTGTATAGTAAAGTATAGGGAAATATTATAAAGTTTTTAAGCTTAAAAAATAGCAGTAATATTTTATGTTAAATATCAATGCAAATTAATTTTATATAGTTATTTTAAATATAAAACCAAATAAAAAATACTACAGTACTATTAACTTAATTTTCATTTAAATAATTAATTTAAATATATTAAATGACAATAGGTTAGGCATAGGATTAATTGGAATACATTTAATTATTTTAGCATACATATATTTGAAAAAACAGTATTAAAATATTGTATAAGTTACGTATATTTTATCCACATATAATTTTTTAACATTAAATTAAATTGATATATATTTTTGGAAAGTTGAAATAAATTAATGTTAACATTATTTCCTATGGGGATCTATTTTAAGTCCCTGGCTCCATTATTTTCTATGGGAGGGTGTTACAGTACCTGTGAGTGGCCGTGTGGTGTAATCCTTACTCCAAGGCTGGGGTGGAGTACATTAATGACTGTTTGTGGCTTTTTGGGTTGTAACAACTTTAGAATTGTTATTTGTGATCAGAAATGGGCTTACTCTTTTGTAGATGTGTTTCACATTTGCATGTCCCTCCCTAAACCCCTCCTTACCCCGTCCCATTTTGTAGTACATATTCCCCATTTTCCCACCACTTCCTTGGTCCCTCCCACATTTATTACCATGTAGTAAACTTAGATGTGTGGAGATCTCCCCATAGAAAAGATTGGAGAGATGGAGATTTACACTTGTATTATGTAGTAAGTAGTACTAATGTGGTACTACTTCATGTACTACAAACTGCAGTTTGAGAATTGGTCCCAGAATGTTTACGAGAGCCACAGAGTGGGAGTGAGTCTGGCTGCCCCCTTCAACAACACACTCCTTCAGAGTCCTCATGAAAAGGTCTAGGACTGTATGAGAATACCTGTGTCAAAGCCACTAGTTCAATGATGTTTATTGTGAAAATATAATATTAAAGCAAATAGGTAATAGCTTATTAATAATAAAACAAACCTTTGTCAAAGTATGTAGGCAGACGTTGCTTAGTGTGAAAAGCCTTTCACATTGTTTGATGATTCTTTCTGCACATCTATGTCTTGTTTGTTGTATGGCTGTGCCTGTGTGTGGAATAAAGCACTTTTTTGTTTTAAAGCCATAGCACCGACTACATAATACTAATTTATTGCCTCTCGTGAATTTTAACCCTTACCACCTCTCTTGTTACCTTCAGTTCCAAGTGCTTCAAGGGGTACTTAGTGTTGAGTTTTGGTTCCAATAGTGAGGTGAGTTCAGGGCAAAGAAGCAAAAAGGCTTCAAATGTCAGTGTTTGTGAGTTGTGTTAGTTAGGAAAGTCCTACCATTGTGCGTGGGACGCAGTCTAACAATTCCACCGCTGCCCAGCTGCACGTAGGTTCACTCCCATTAGAAGTTAATCCTGGGTACCAAAGTCATCCCTCTGAAAAGAGTTACGCCAAAGTAAAACAGAACAAAGTACCTGTCAAACCTGTGACGCAGCAAGGCATTGGGTTTCAGCTTTGTTTGTTTGTGACCGTACCTGGGCGTTTTGTTTATTTTTATGCGGTAGGCTGCACATTGTGAAGCTGGTGCAACAAAGCTTAGACGAGGACATACCAGAGGGAAGCGCGTATTTTTAGAAAAACGGTGTATATATAACTGCCTTAGAAAAGCGTGTGACCATTGCATAGAAAAAACGTTTCACTTTGTCATCAGAGCGATTAGATTATAATCGTAAAACAATTCCTCTCATAATTTCGTATTAAGTGCTGTTGTTGTGTTGCTAGTGGGAAATATCAGACCGGTCATGTCACATTGTGCAAATGAAAGTGAAATAATTGTGCAATCTAACTTCCTCAGTCGTACCTACTCTCAATTTCTACTCTATTTTTAAAGCATTGTAGCAATTTGATCATAGTCTGGCACGTGAGAACTATCGAATCCGATGCAATGGTCTTGTAAGTGGATCATGTAAAACACCAGTCAGTACAAAGGACTGAACTCTTTCAAAGTTACTATGAGAGTGCAAGCCAGGAAGAGATGTAGAATGTCACACCAAGGGGCCTATTCACAAACACCATTTTGTAGTATGTAAAGTAGTACTACAGCAGTACTACTCATGTACCATCAAAATGCTATTCACAAACCTACATGCGGAGACCTCCCCTTCTCCTATCTTCCATGCACGAATATCCCCGCCAACATGGCAGAGATCTCTGCAAGTGTAGTTATATGTTTTTGTAGCAAATGTGGAAGCGAACAAGGGGAGTGGCTGGAAAATGTGGAATACATAAATACACAAAATAAATAATTCAATATTTTAATATTTTAAAAACGAATAGCTACCTTCTTTTAAAAAATGAAATTAAATTGTTAAACTTTTATTAAAAACTAGTTTACTTTCTTTATACACAACATATAATTGCTTTTACTAAACATTAGTTAAAAATAAAAATGCTAGTAAGGGTAGCTATATTTTATATTGTTTACAATTTAAAATATAAAATAAATTAACATACTTAAATTATTTAATTATTTAATAAACATTTATTGTGTAGGGTTAATGTGATCTAATACTATATTTTATTAGTTCTAGACAAAAAACATTTCTTATAATTCATTTTACATTTATATTTTACATTAAAATATTTTTTATATTTTGTTTTCAAATTTAATGATATTTATGCGATTTCCCTGTACTTTACCTTAGGGGAATCTACACTACAATGGCAGAGATCGCCACTGACATGTGAAAAGTACTCGTAGAAACTTTATGCTCATAAATTCAGTCTTAGGTGTCTCCACCTCTGAAAGACAGCAGTGAAGAGACATACAATTTTACACATGAGGGCCTGATTCTGATGTCGGACGGAACGGAGTCTGTCCGACATCGGCCAGGAACTGTAACCGAACGACCTCCTGTTGTTGGTTACAGACCTGCAAGTAGGATGCGACCGAACCCTGATCGGTCGCATGCCTATACCTTCCAATGGGAGCATGCATTCCGAACGGAATGCATGCTCTCATTGAAAGAGCAGGGGTGGAGTTTATCCCTGCACCCAGTGGCAGGCACCTCAAGGTGCCTGCCACCGGGTGCAGGGATCAACAGGGGGGCACTGTAGGTGCCGCCTAGGTCACCATTCGGCAGCCTCGCACCCATGGGGACCCTGCTTGGGGCCCCCAAAGACAGCTTCCCACTGCCTTTTTGTGCCGAAAAGACCGGCACAAAAAGGCAGTGGGAAACTGCCATCGTACTCCTTTGGCCGGAAAGAGGCGGCCGGGGGAGTACTGAAGGGTTTCCTGATGGCAGACGGCTCTCCGAGCCTGTCCTAAGCCATTCGGAAAACCGAGTCGGATTCCTTTCCGACCGAGCCCATCAGGATGGCTCGGTCGGAAAGGAATCCGAACGGCACATTCCGATGCGGGCAGGAGGGCTCCGGCCGTCGGTCTGAGCCCTTCCTGACCGCATCGGAATCGTCCCCTTAGTTGAAAATCTATATTCAGAAATGGTGAATAGCAAAAATGTGAAGACATATACCTAGGTGCATGAGTAGATTTATAAGTGAGTAAATCTACACATGTAGATTTTCCTTTGTGATTAGAGCCCAAAAAGCAGTACTAGTACACCGCGCAGACTCCTCCAGTCTATCAACACACACTCACACAGGTAATCAGGAAGCAACATACCTCGATCCTTTACACCAATTCACACAGTATACCAATAAATCACAGACCTCTCTCCTACAAACACACACACTCACAGAGAAGATCTGGTAGCCGCTCAAATCTCTCCTATACACACACTCACAGGTGAGGAGGAAGCTACACATCTCAATCCAACACACACATACGGTGTACCAAGAAGCCACGCATCAGCCTCCTACACACACACATACACACACACACACACAGGAGCACAAAGCATCACACCTCAATCCTACACACACAATCATGCTGTATACCAAGAAGCCATACACCTCCCTCCTAAACTAAGTTCTTTTAAGGATATTGGGTAGAACACCAGTAACTACAAATTATGAACTACAGTTTATCTACATTTAAGTTATATGTAAGAAGGAGATATACTGTGAATAACTAGAAGCAGTATCAACTGCACGCCCAGCCTCTTACGGATCACGTCCAACTCAGCACCCTTTGCGACTGCCCCAAATTCCAGCAGGGGACATGAATATGCGCACATTCGCACATACATTCACAAAGATGTGTGCGCACACACACAATATCAAAATGCCTTACTGCTCCCACAAAGAGACACACTAACTCACACAGGATATCAAAATACAGAAATAAACCCATACACCTAACTTTACAATCAACTGCAAAGCGCACCAATCCCACTAGGCTGCCTCCCTGCAAGTTCAGTGTGGCAGATGGGCCCCAATTTCCCAGATTACACGAATTAGTATCTTGTTCTGTCATCATTTTCACCATCAACAGAAAGTACAAAAATGGAATTCTAGGGTAATTATTAACTGGCAGACTAGGGAGCGAGTACTGAACTACACACCATAATCTCTTTATTGAGATATGTAAATAATGCTGCTTTGGTGGTCGTTTAACTTAATCCCTCTCTAGAGACCCATTAGTAAATGGTCTGGTGGTCACCAGATCATGTTTTTAAAAGATGATCTGACTTTATGCAAAACAAGGAAAAAATATTCCTAACTTAGGTAAAGAGTGCATTTACAATAAAGTGCATCAATAATCCACCAATGACACTCGTTAAAATGACTGGCTGAGTCAGGTGCAAATTAATTAGCATAATGCCATCCAAGCTGGAAAGTAACTTAAGGGTACGCTGTTCCAACACAATTAGTTTAAGTGTGAGCACTGTTAATATATCATCTATCCCTACGCACAATAGAACAACTCCAGACACGTGTTTCGCTCTTTTTAGAGCTTGCCGGTGTAATGTTACTAGTTCAGAAATGAGCCAGGCACAAAAGTATTTGGATTATTGAAATCCACATTGGTGACTTAACAGAAGAACTGTAAAATATAGAACAAAATCTTCAATGCACTGGAGACCAGAAAGAGAGGAAGGGCCATTAAAGGCAAGACACACTCCTGAGTGAAAACAGTGCGACACCGATTTGTTAGAATGAGGCTATAATACAGATTTTTGAAAAAAGTATGGTTATATTGGGCCTGTTATGGGAGTGGCGTAACAAAAGTCCCCACGTGGCGGGGGGTTCCCAAACTCTGGGGGTCCCCGTCCGGCACAGGCAGGTCCTTGGTCTGAGAGCTCCAAACTGGATCCGTATCCTCGGGGGCCCCTTGCATGTACTTTGCCGGGGGACCCCCTGAAGTTTCGTTACGCCACTGTGTTATGGATCACATTTAAGATGTGCTCTACAAACTCAGGCTTCAATGGCAGACTAACAGTTCCCCTGCTGGCAGGTGATCCCATGTATAGATACCAAATTTCCCTTCAGTTGCATGTTTAGATAGATTTAGCAGAGGGAGGCACATGAGCAAGCATTGTGATTGGCCTGATAGTAATCATACAAGCCAGACGACCCTAAAGCAGTTTGTAAAGCAGTGAAATAGAGAAGTGCCCCATGATCGACTGTGTCAAAAACAGTTGAGAGATCTAGATGGACAAGAATGTAGGCCCTGCTCCATCCAGCAGGACATCAAAACCACCTGCAGAATAGCCATCACTGTAAAATGAAGGCATAAAATCAGACTTTTAGAGTTAATGAAGATGACACTCAGGGGCGTTGTTACAGTAAGAACACTATCATATGAAGCCACCACAAGAAGTCACATGGGGTCATCAGAAAGCAATAGACGGTCTCAAATAACACTGTTGCGAGGACAGAGGGAATGCCCAAATGACAAACTGTCATTTTGCTAGTTGCTAGGGCTCCACAAATCCTTGCACCAAAGCTGAGTACACTGTCCAAATGTTGCAGTTGCAAAACACCCCCCAACACTCTAATAAGGAAGACTGGGGATCCATCTGTAGTTAACCAGATTTGGCTTCTTCAGCAGAGTGGACATTTGTCCAACCCTGTCAAAAATATTATTGGGTAAGATATATATTTATAAAATACAAAGAGAGGTAAGCGGTTCCATGGTAGGAAGTTAATCTCATTGAGAGGATGAATAGAGATGACTACAGAAAAGAGGACGGGATAGGGGAAGGGTGTAGAGAGAAATAAAAAAGATTGGATGATGAAAGAGAGAGGAGCGGTAGAATGAGAGAGATAAGTAGAGACAGCCTAAACAGGGAACGAAGAAGACGGAAAGAAAGAGAGAGCAAATAAAGGGATCCAGGGAGAGAAGAATGTGGATAAAAGAAGAATAAAGTAGGGGAAAAGGATAAAAAATCAGGAGATAAGGAGGATGTGAAAAGAGAGGATACAGAATCAAAGTAGGATGAAGAATGAAGAAAAAAAAACTGAACACAGAATGAGAGAGAAAGATGGGGAGAGAAGGAAAGGGAGAGCATGGAAAAAGGTGAGGGGTAGAGTAGAGGCAATGAAGGAGAGAACAGGGGAGATAAAGAGACGTGCTGGGAGAAAGTAGAGAACACACCACAAGTATAAAGCAGAAAAAGAGGCTAGAGCAGAGGTAAAAGAAGAGAATGAAGGGCAATCATGGAAAGAGTGGACTAAAAGGAGAAAGGGAATGGGAAAAAAGGAGTCAAAGAGAGAAAAAGAAGAGGAAACAAATGCAAAGGTAAGAAGTTTGAGGGAGGGGGGGAAAGGCTATACAAAGAGCAGATAGGCCAAAGAAAAGGAAAAGTAGAGAGAATGAAGGAGAGAGTAGAGATTAAATACAGAGCAGGCAGAAAAGTTGAATATAATTGAGGAAAAGGAGCAACTAAGGGCACACATTAGCAGGGTTAAAAGAGAGAGTGAAGGATAGAAAGGAGGATGAAAGAGAAGTGATTAGGAAGAAATGGGAATGATAAAGAGAGAGGCAAGAAGGTGGGTGAGTTGTAAACAAGAGGCTGAAGAAGAGTGGAGGGCAAAACAATGGTAAAGGAGATAAATATCAGAGAGTGGGAAGGAGTGAGAGTGGGAGAAATGGAAGGGGGAGACAGGAGACTGGGGCAAAATGGACAGCGATCACCAAACAAGCATGGGCAAAGCCAATTGGTCTGGGGTTGGCTGCAACCTTTCGGCTTTGTCAATGCTTCTTCTGCTTTGTCATGATGTTTGTAAAACTTAAGTGTTGGTGGAGTTGCTGAGCATTCACCAATATTAACAAGTTCAAGTTCAAAATTACTTTATTCGGATAAAACCATATCCATAAAAGCACAATCACATTACAACAAGTTGAAAAATGCATAACTTCATACTCGAACTAAAACAGTTTCAATAACATTAGTCACGGGTGCAAAATATGTTAAAAACAACTGCAGCAGGTTTCTAAAAGGAGCCCACACATTTCAAAGTAACCATTTAAAAACCAAGACAAAAACGCATTCTTCACAAGTTACACAACGTTTTGTGAGCCCGTACAGCAGTTCTCAAAAAAGTCTCAACTCGAAAAACTAATTCATCGTCTTCCAGTTTAAGTATGTTCCTACATGCATCTTCTAAGTGGATAGGCAAAGTTTTTTTTTTTAAACGGTATTAAGAGCCATTTTGCATATTTTGTATAAAACTTACAGAAGAATAAAAAATTTAAAGTTGTTTGACCACTCCGACCGTCGCACGGACATGGCAAAGAGTCTAGGTTGGCGTTGTACCCAAGAAGAAAACAGAGGAGGAATATTACGGTACCAACCCTTAGACGGAAAAGGAGTCCCCTCTCCCAGTGGCATATAGGTTTTGTAAGATAACCAGGAGGCAAGTACAAGGTGTGCTCGATGGTCATAAAATTTGCAACAGTTGGTTTCTTAGACTCCCTCACCAGTCATGCCTTGCTATAAAGTGCGTATAATGCCGTCCTAAGGGCTATTTTATGTACAATCTCAGATCGGTTCGGACTTAAAAAGAGCCGGCCATAATTAACACTATTTAGACTCTGGCTCACCACGGCAAGCCACGGAATATGCATCCCCTTCTCACAATTGAGGCAGTCTCCTATTATCTCTCTTTTGAGGGACACTGCTGGATTTTTCCATATAGCTAACCAAAATAAAGCGGGGCGAGCCCTTATAAAATCCTCAATGTAGTGTAGTTTCAATTCACTATGGCAAACGTACTGAGAAGTGGAAATCGGTACACCCAATAGTTTCCGACAAAATCTGTTTTCCTCGCACTGGATACTGTAGCTTTTTGCGGTGCCCCAAACCTCTGCGCCATAGGTAGCTGTGGGGTACGCATTGAGATTTAAAAAAATTTAAAATCGCTAAAATGGCCCCTGTCCTCTTTGGCCGGGGAAAGCTAAGAATTGAATTGGTGGCCTTTGAGAACTTGTTCTTACAAAACACCACATGATCAGACCAGGTGCCGTTTGCAGCAAAGACCAACCCAAGATAAGGAAAAGTGCTAGTGCATTGTAACTTTTGGTGAATTTAGGGAATGTTTTCTCGGCCCACAAGACATTATAAAAGATTTTTTGAAATTGGTGCACAGGTCTAAACTGGCCATAAAATCAACACCCCCCCGCACTAGGGTGCGTAAGGCATTAGGTGTGCGGCCCATTAAGACTGCATCATCAGCGTATAATAACACAGGGAGTATGTTGCCATTGACTTTAGGAACATCATTAGCGAGCGCGGTCAATGATTTGTGCAAATTATTAATATAAATAATAAAAAGGAGAGGGGCCAGGACGCATCCCTGCCTGACCCCTCTACAAACTTTAATGTCATTGGAAACCTCGCCTCCACTGTTGATCCTAACCCGGGCCTTCAGATCTTTATGTAAGTAGGCCAAAAAATGCACTAATGCCTCATCTAAACCGTATTTTAAAAGAATGGACCATAAACGTGACCGGTTAACAAAATCAAAAGAAGAGGTCAGGTCCATAAAGGCCAGGTATATTGGGGATCGCTGTGCTATGGTATATTTCCCAATGATTAAATTAAGATTTAGGCATTGTTCATTTGTGCCTACTTTGCTCCTAAACCCCAGTTGACATGATTCTAAAATGCGGTTTTCCTCGGTCCGCAATTTAATCTTATTATATAAAACTCTGCCTAAAATTTTCAGAGTGTTGTCTATCAAGGAAATCGGTCTATAACAGCTGAGTTGGGAACGATCGCCCTTTTTAAAAATCGGGACAATAATACTTGTTGACCATGAGCTTGGTAGCGGAGCATTGGTTAGATTATTAAAAACATTTAACAAAAGTGGCGCCCAAAAATCAGGCTTGTGCTTGATAAGATCAATGGGTAACCCATCAGGACCTGGGGCTTTGTAACCCAGGCTCTGGTGGATGGCTTCCTCAACTTCAGACAGCAATATTAAAATCCTAGTTGGGGCCCTATGCTCAAGGAGATCTACATCTTGTACTGGAGCTGTATAGATCATAGAGAAATGGGTTTCCCATGCTTCACTGGTTATGTTACTGCTTATCGGGGTCAGTAACTGTCCCATTGACCTCAAATCCTTGACGGCAGCCCAGAATGTATTCCCGTTCTTTAGGCTGGTGGCATTGACAAAATTGGATAAAAGCTAAAATATTTTTTGGGCCTCGTAAAACATACATTGCTTTACTAGTCCCCAGCACTGAAGGGAACTACTTTGAGGGTGGATGCGCTCCTTGTGAAATAAAAGAATACTTTCACTCACAATGGAGTATCAGACTCATGGTTCACTGCCAGGATCTCTGGACTTCAATGCTGTTCCGTCACGTCCACCTTGGGTTCAAGGAGACCACAAAAAACACTCCCGAGAACTGGGGAGAAGGGAATTGGAAAAGATGCACATCACTGTAAAGCAAACTCTCTTGGACCTGGTATGGATTCATCTCATGCATACAAGTTCTGAAGGGGAAAAAACAGACAACTATTTCACACAATCTAAAATACTGTGGATGATATATCTTTTAGAGTTGGGTAACACTCTGTAGCTTCCTGTGCTCGTCAAAGCAAATGGTTCGCCTGCAACGCATAATATGAAATGATAGTCTAAAATCTAACTCTTCTGCTCTGTGATGATGTATGCATTCAGAACCTAATCCTTCAACTACCATGAATAATACTGAATGCAGTTTACAATACGTTCAGGAAACCAAATCAAGTGCATGATTCAAAGCCTTTAGAAGGAAGATTGTTACTCTGCAGAAGAAAACACAAGTTTTGTTCATTAAAATAAAACATGAAACAATACTGCCTTTAAAGAAAAGTCCAAGTCCATACATATATAGTTTGTGGCACTCCAATAACACTCACCTCCATTGAAGATATTCAGCTGATATCACAAAGAGGATTCTCCAGAGATGGCTGTAACACAATTCAGTCTTTAAACTTAAGTAGACATGCATACAAAAAACAGCCACTTGGAAGCAAGGTTCTCCAGGGCACGTGCCTTGATATACTAGAGTTCAAAGATGGCTATCACATTCTAGTTCACGTTTATTCTTATTTGGAATATCACTAAGTGGATGCCATCTTTCTTTGGGAAAGATACACTAGACACTCACTATTTCAGCTTCCATCTTAAAAGTATAGAGCATTAAATTAAATTTGCATTCAATATTAAATATGTGAAATCAATATTCAGGATATAAATGTTCTGAATAACTAAATGTAAGAAACCATAAATGTCACTAAAGCTTATGTCCCTCCACCTTGATTGGCCCCTGTGATGAATAGAGTTATCTGAAAATGGCTGAAGTGGGTTGACCCAACACTCCTTGCTGCATGCTGTAGTGGGTGGAAGACAAATGTGAATAGACCAATGTTTGAAGTGGGTTGACGGCAGACCAAAAAAGAAAAAGAGCAAGGGAAAGAATGAGAGAGTAGAGAAAGAGGGCACAAACTGGGAAGTAGAGGGCCAGAGAAGGTGAAAAGGGGATCAGCAAGTGGATAATAAGGAGATGAGGTAAAGAAAGCAGTGGTGGGTCTTCCACTAAGGTGGAGGAGCGTGTCCCCACTGCTTTATGCAGTGTAAAAAAAGGAAAAATAAAATGATAATAACTTGAGGTTATTATCCTTTAATTTTTTCCCGTTGTTGCATCTTTTTGGAGCGGGGCAGCTCTCAGAGCAAGGGGAAGAGTGGTTTGCACTCCCTATGTGAACATGAGTGATTGGCAGGCTCTCTTCGGCCGGCCAAACAGTCATGCGTACATAGCATGTTCTCCATTCAGGCTGCATTACAGCCTGCATGGAGAACAGGCCCACCCCTCCAGCCCCTGGCTGAGTGCCGTGCCACAGCGCTCCGGCCAATCACAACGCTGTGATTGGCTGCAGGGAGCGTGGGAACCCTGGTGCTTCCTGCTTCCTGTTTCCCCCAAGAAGTCAGGAAGAGGACGCAGGAGAGGCAGAGGCGGCCGGCCAGCCGGACGGAAGGTAAGTGATTTCTTTTTAAACCGATCCCATACCCCTGCGCCTTCCCCCGCACCCTGCCCCACTACTGCTTCCAGGTAGCATCCGCCACTGAAAGAAAGAGAGGAGTGGCAATGCCTGAGAAGAGAGAAGAGAGAAGAAAGAGAGGGTGAAGAAGGAGTAGGCAGATGAGATAAGATCAAGACAGGGGAAAAGAGGGGGAAGAGGAAATGCAGATTGGAAAATAAGAGAAGTGTGAAGAATGAGAGAGGGGTGAAAGTGACACTTGAAGAAGAAAGTTTAGAAAAAGAGAGAAAACAAATGAGGAAGTGGGAAAGATAGGGTTGAGAGGTGAAAGTGAGAGAGAGCATGGCAATCAGACAATTGGGCAGAAAAAGAAGAGAGAAGGTGAAAACGCAGAACTGCAAAATAGATGGAAGGGGAAGGAGAGATTGAAATGGAAAAGTAGAGCAGGAGAAAATACACAAGAAGATAGAGAAAACAGGCAGGAGAAAAAGGGAGGGGAGAAGAAAAGATGGTGTGGAGAAAGGTACGAAGTGTTAACAAAGGTAGGATCAAGAAGAAGAGCATAGAGAGAGAGAGAGGTTGATGGTAGACAGCAGGGACAAAGAGACATTAAGAGAGAGGGGAATGTAGGAGATAGTGGAAAAGAATGAGAGGGTTGGGAAAAATAGATGGCTAAAGAATGAGCAAGTAAAGGAAACAATAGATCAGAGGTGAAAGAAGAACAAAATCTGTTAAAAGAGTAGGAAAAAAGAGAGTAGGGAATAATAGTGAGTAGGAGAAAATGAAAGATGTAGGGAAAGAAGGCAATAGAAAGAGAAATAAGGAAAAGACAGAAAAAATTAAGCAGCAATCATAGAATAAATACAGAAGCTTAGGAAAAGTAGAGCTTGGATGAAGGAGAGTGTGAGGAAAAAATGAGAGATAGGCAGAAAATAAGAAGGAACATGGGAGGAAAAGCAAACCACTGAGCAAGGGAAAATGATACAGCGTGTGGAAGGGATGGAGTAGATTAAAAAGGGAGTTAATGAATGGAGTAATACAAAGTGGAGTGAAAAAGGAGGAAAGTCAAAGACAGAATGTAGAAAAGGTGTCAGGTAAAAAAAGTAGTAAGTGATTGATACAGGAGGAGGGAGAATGGGTACAGAAGGTGAAAGCAAGGACAAGGAGAGAGCAGGTAAAAGGAGAGACTGAGAAGAAAGAGGATTTAAGTCACTATTTGAAGTTGTGGTTTGAGCCTAGCTCTAAAAACCAGTTCCTCAGTCCCACCCGGTAAACTGTGGTGTCAGTATGTGTCCCACTAGTCCTGTGTGTTTTCCTGGCAGCTATAAATCCTGGCTGCAACTGGCTAGTTTTGAGATATGAGCCCTGCAATTTTTTCATACCTCCAGGGAACATATTTTGGATACAAGACCACCTTTAGCAACATAAGTGTGCCTGTCATGAACTTTGACTAAGATCTGTTGAATCTTAACTGGTCTTCTGAACTGACTCTTATTGTGGATACCTACTGATGAATTCTCAATAGGTCCATTACTTGGACACCAAGACTTTGTGAGCTGACATACTGCTACCTTAAAACATCACCACTGTCTTGGGTGAAACACTGCTCAGGGTGAAACTCTGTTACTTTTGATTAGTGGGTTGTTTGCTATGCTATGTTATGTTGCTATGTTATGTGAATTTGTAGAGAGCAGCTAATCACCTGTGCGGGTATCCAGGGATTGAGTAGGGTAGGCTTGAGGGGGGAGGAGGGGATCATGCCTGTTTCGTCTGGAAGAGCCATGTCTTGAGGTTCCTTCGGAAGACCGTGAGGGGGGTGGACTGAGGTATTTTGGGAGGTCATTCCAGGTCTTGGCTGCGATGTTTGAGAAGGAGCGTCGTCTGCTTCTGGTCTTTTTGATGCGAGTGAGGTGTGCTCTCGCCTGGAATGCTGATTGAAGGTGCCTGGTGGGTTGGTAGAAGCTGAGGCGGTGGTTGAGGTAAGCTGCATCGGTGTTGTGTTGAGGTATGTAGGCGTGGGTGAGTAGCTTAAAGGTGCATCTTTCCTTGACTGGGAGCCAGTGGAGATTTTTGAGGTGTGGAGAGATGTGGTTATTTCATGGGATGCACAGGACGAGTCTGACAGCAGCGTTCTGGGTGATTTGGAGTCGGCATAGGACATGGGCTGGGATTCCAATGTAGAGGGCGTTTCCTTAATCAGGTCTACTAGTGATAAGAGCCTGAGTGAGATCCACTTGAAAATCTTGTGTAGCATTTGCAGGATGTCGAAGCATGATGAGGAAATGGCACTGATCTGTCTGATCATGGGGAAGTTGGTGTCAAGGATGATCCTGAGGTTCTTATCATGGTCCGCATGTGTGGGTGGGGGTCAAGTTCGGAGGACCACCAAGAGGAGTCCCAGAGGGAGTGGTTGTTGCCAAAGAATAGGACTTCAGTTTTGTCTGTGTTTTTCATCCAAGCAGCGGCGTTGCTCATGCTGTTGGTGAAGTTTGCTTTGGCAGTGCTGGTCCAGTCGGTAAGGGAGAAGATGAGCTATGTGTCATCAGCATTGGATACTATGTTGATACTGTGGGCTCTGACGATGTCTGTGAGGGGGGTCATGCAGACGTTGAAGAGGGTTGGGCTGAGTGACGATCCTTGAGGGACTCCACATATGAGTTTCTTGGGTTCTGAGGTGTAGGGGGGGAGTCTAACTCGTTGGGTGCTGTCCATGAGGAAGGAGGATATCCACTTGAGGTCTGGCCCACAGATACCCAAGTGCTGAAGCTTTCTGATGAGTGACTTGTGGGAGACCGTACCGAAAGCTGCCGAGAGGACGAGGAGGATGAGTGCAACTATTTCTCCTCAGTCGAGGATGCTTCGGATGTCATCAGTGGCTGCAATGAGGGCTGTCTCTGTGCTGTGGTTGGTGTCAAAGCCTGATTGAGAACTGTCTAGGAGTTGATGGAGTACTAGGTGGTCTGTGAGGTGGGTACTGATGGCTTTCTCCAAGATTTTAGCTGGAAAGTTTCTTTCAAGGTTGTGTATGAAGTGGGGGCATGGGTCTGAGGGTGTTCCTGAGTGGATGGTATTCATCAGGGCAGTGGTTTCTTCATTTGAGAGGGGCTTACAGTTGCTTAGGTGCTGTTTAGTGATGAAGGAAGTGTCAGGCTGTTTGGCGGAGTTCGTATCAGTATGCTGTGGGTCGAATATGTTGTAGATCTGATAATCTTCTGTTTGAAGAAGTTTGAGAGGTCATTGCAGAGTTCTTGGGATTGGATGATGTCGTTGTTGGCAGCTGTGGGATTGGAGAACTCCTTGACAATAGTGTAGAGTTCTTTGCCGTTGTTGGAGCTGGCTTCGAGTCTGAGAGTTAGGGCCTTTTTCTTTGCATCTCGCAGTTGCTGGTGGTAGAGGTTGAGGGCAGCTTTGTATGTGGATCTTGTGGTGGTGTTTTTGTTGAGTCTCCATTTTCTCTCAAGTTGTTTGCAGTGGCTTTTAGACTTCCTGAGGTTGTTTGTGTGTCAGCTGGGACGTTTGTTATTTTTGTAGGTCTTGTTTCTGGTGGGAGGGGTGCAGTTGGCACAGTTAGCGAGCCATTTATTGAAGACCTTGATGTCGACATCGAGGTTCCCGTTGTGGTTGTCTGGGCGTTCCTGTAGGGTCTTGGTCCAGTTTTCTTCAGATATTTTGCCCAGTGTCTTGATGGGATTTTGGGGTTTCAGATGGGGTGGCTTGGTGGGTGTGTATCTTGAAATGTATGACGCAGTGGTAGGACCATGTGAGCGGGGTTGTGTGGGTGGTAGTGATCATGTTGTAGGAGAATAAAATAGGGTTGAGGGTGTGGCCTGCTGTGTGGGTTGGTCCTTGGACAAGGTGGGTGAGTCTGAGGTGACTGAGGCTGTCAAAGAGGGCCGTTGAGTTAGGGTCATGTGTGCAGATGCAATATGCAGCACACATGGAAAGAGCAAAAAACGAGGAGAAATTAATAACTTCTCCTCATATCACCATTCTTGCTCCTGGTATTCCATGGCATTCGTTTTTGGTGCTGCCTCAGCCTTATAAATCTGGAGTAGCGTCAAAAAGCAATGGGTGTTATGTTGGAATGCCCACAGCAACATCCATTGCACGCCTATTTGCCGCAGAGGACTGCGGTGTAATGGGGCATATTTGCAAGGTGGCGTTAAGCCACACAAAGTGGCTTAGCGCCACCTTGTAAATATGGAAAATAGCGCTGCGCCACCGGAGCATCAAAAAAGTGACGCTCTGTTGGTGGGCTTGTACATATGCCCCTTGCTTCTCCACATAGAGTGCAGCAGAACGTAAGGCCCTGGTACACTAGTGGTAAATGACTTAACCCACCACAGATTCTGCCCTGTAACTAGTCACTGCCAGTGGACCCAGAAAAAAGCCTTACATGAGCTACATACGATCTTTAACTCAATAAAACTTTTTAATCAGAATACAAACACTGCTTATTACCTTTTGTTTTTCATGCACTGAAATACACACCATATCAAAGAATGTGAGTTAAACTGTCGTAATTTTTGGCATAAATATATTAAGCTGTGCCTTTTAAAAGCCCATTTTTTAAGTACATGGAAAAATGCAGTGTAATATGCACCACTGGAACGACCAGCTTCCACCGCTTTGACTCTGATTGACCCAACTCCTGCAACGTAACTTTGGAGGCAAGAGTCACATGTCTTCTTCTTCTTTTTTTCCATATGTACTTGTCACTTTTCTATTCACCTTGAACGTGATAACCATTTGAGCACTTCTACTTATGCAATAAAAACATTCTTTCATGGCTCTTAATACATTTGGGAATAAATTGTATTAAGTACCCTATTACTATGCTTGGTCTCATTATCCTTGAAAGATGCTTATTCTTTACTGCATGATTAATGTTTCCATTGTGGATAGTAGCTACATCCACCAATTTTGTGAATATTATTTGTGCAAATAAGTCTACAGTGATCCATTGTTGTTTGATAAAAACAACTTCTACCGCTGGCATTGCTTTTGGGTGTTCCTGCTACCAGTCAAACAAGCTGTTTTGGTGGTGCGGAAGGGCCCAGCATTTTAGTGTCAAACATTGTTTCATTTTTAGATATCTTGAATTTTGTTCACACAACAGATTACCAACTTCTGTACTAGTCAAAAATTATATGAAGGGGTGTAGACACACTCTGGTTGAGTAAACTGTGTAAAATATATCAGGCCTCCATCTCGACGAGTGAGTCCCCTCTTTTTCTTTACACCCATTCCCCTCCCAGACACTTTAATCTTGCCTTGAAAGGTACCATTTCCCTATCAAACACTCTGGAACAAGAACGCCCCTAAGGAAATTACACCGAAGCAGTGGGACACTTTATGTTGCGATATCCCTGAAACTTACCACAGCCTCTCTCTGAGGGTAACCGCCTACAAACTGAGGTTTCAGTGGTACAGCACACACACCTGCCTATTGACTATCTACCCTGGCACATCAGCTCTTTGTTGGTGATGTGAACTGGAGAGAGGGGATTTTATACACATTTGGTGGGCCTGCACCCTCATCACCACCTTTTGGAAAGAGGTACTAAGTCACAAAAAAGCTGTAGTAGGGTTTCCTCTTCCTGCCACCTGCCGTATAGTAATCTTGGGTCTTCGACCCTCTCAATCTCACAAACATGACACACGCTGACTGGGTTCTCATTAGGAGAATATGTTTCAAAGTTAGGGTCACTTGCTTTGACATGTGATTTTAAGCACATTAATTATGAGAAGGTATTAAGAGATCAGATCCTGATGAAAACCAATGGTAAAAAAGTCCAGTAGAGGTTGTGGGCTAGTGCTGATATGTCCCTTAAGACGGCTATGGAGATTGCCAAAGCAATAGAACATTTCGAAAAATTTGTAAAAGAGATAAGGGGTTCACCCAGTGGTGAAACTCATGTTGTTTCAAAACATAATGAGAAATTCAAAAAAATGAAATTCAAAAAGGAAGAGGTCAAGAAACCATCACTAGCATGCTATAGATGCGGTAATTTTAAAGGTTGACCTCCCATCGATAAAGTATTTCTAAATGCAATAAAAAAAGGGCATTTCAGTAGAGTGTGTAGATCCAATGTATGGGAAAAAAATGTGGTAAATATACGCGAAGACCAGTTAGAAGAAATTGAGGAAGTGATGTAAGATCCAAATACTCTGTTGAATCTAAGTGATGGATGAGTCAAAAGAGTTTCCATCCTGCAAAATCAATGTAGATGGAAAACGAAAATTCTGTTCTAGTTGATTCCTGTTCTTGGTACACTATTATTGAGAAAGGGATTATGGATGAATTATGGCCTCATAAATGTTTACTGCCACCTGATGTTGCTCCTTGGGGATATACAGGACATAAAAATGATTTAGCAGGATATTTTTGGGAATGGTTGGATTTTTTGGGTCGCAGTACTAGAGGAAAAGTGTATGTAGCACGAAAGGGGCCCTCATTATTGGGATGGCCTCATCAAGTAGAAATGGGCATTAGACTGGATCCTAAGTTAAGTTCACCTGTCTATGTAGTTGATGAATGGAAGAGCTGGTTGTGGGAATTCAACACGAGTGAAGGAGTTTATGTCGCAATTGGTAGAAACAAATAATAGGGTTTTCAGCGGAAATATAGGCGAATTTAAAGGTTTTAAAGAGTGAAGAGTGAAGAGTGATGCAATTCCTGTAAGACATGAAGTCAGAAATGTACAGTTTACATATATGGAAAAACTTAAAATTATACAAAAGGATTTATGAGAAAAAGGTATAATTGGGCCAGTAAAATCATCACCTTGGGTGTCCCCCATTGTTATTTCAGTGAAAGCATCTGGGGAATCGAGGCTCTGCATTGACTTACTTAATATCAATAATGCCATTTGGGTAAACACCATCCCCTGCCAAATCTACATGAATTGGTTTTAACCCTAGCGGGTGCCAAGGTCTTTTCTACCCTGGATTTAGCGAGTGCATACCACCAGATCAAGTTTGAGGATGAATCGAAAATGCTAACATCATTCATTACACCGGAAGGATTATTCCGTTATTGTAGGATGCCTTTTGGTCTAGCCAGCATTGACTCTGTTTTCTAGCATTTAATTAAAGAAACACTGGAGGGAGGGAGTGAAATTCCCTTTCAGGACGATATTTTGGAATATGAGTGCAACATTGAAGAACATGATAATAACCTGGATAGAGTCCTGCAGGCATTGTCAGATGAAAGATTAACACTGAAAATGAACAAATGTAAATTTCGAGAACATGAAATAGAGTGTTTGGAAAATCTCATAAGGGGGTCAGGTATCAGGCCAAAACATAGTCATGTCGAAGGTATTTTGAAAGCCCCTGTACCTGACACCAAAGAGCATTTGATCGCCTTTTTGGGATGAAGTGACTTTTATGCAAAGTTCATCCAAAACTACACTGAGAAGATCAAGCACTTTAGGGAATTGTTGAAGAAGAACGCAAAATCTGAGTAGAATGAAGCAAGGGCATGTGCCTCCCATGTGTTCAAAGAAATAATAAGCAATGCCCTCTGTTTTAAACCATATGTTGTGGGGAAATAGAGTATAATAGCTGTGGATGCAAGTAATTGTGGTCTAGGAGCAGTCCTCATGCGGAGAGAAAATGGAAGAGAATGGATAATTTCCTATGGTTCAAGAACATTCAGTGGACCTGAGCGTAATTACTCTGTAATAGAGAGGCAACTCATTGCGTGTGTTTGGAGTTCAGAACACGACAAAATGTTTTTGTGGGGGACTAATTTTGTTACAAAAACAGAACATAAACCATTGGTGCACATGTTGTTTCCAGGTGGAGGACGTGTAATGACTGCTTGATTGGCCAAATTGGCATCCATATTACAAGAGTTTCAATACAAAATTGAGTACATTCAAGGGAAAAACAATATTCATGCAGATTGCATGTCAAGATTACCAATGTCAGTGTAAAATCCAGTTGAAGAATTGGATGAAGAATATGGGGTAGTATTTACAGTTGCTGATGTGAATTCGACAGTTATAGACAATACTGCCATTCTTGAATCTTAATGGGTTGATGAAATGAGGAAAGACTCACATTTGAAGTTACTCACTGAATTTTTGGTAAGTGGATGGCCTGAGGAACGTAAGGTTCCGGGAGAGTTGAAAGGGTTCTTCAAGGTACATGAGGAGTTAGGTGTATAAAATGGAATAGTTATGAGAGGTGACAAGTTCATTCATCCTTTTGGTCTCAGTAAGAAATTAATTGATCCTGCAGATGAAGGTCATTTGGGAATATCTAGAACTAGGAGACGTATCAGAGATAATTTTTGGTGGCCTGGAATTGATGTCATGGTTGATCAACAGGTAAGATTGTGTAGTGAATGTGCATTTAGCAACAAGTCAGCCAAACCACTCATTCTTGATTCATGCCCCATAGAATTTCCTGCAGGACCATGGATGAAATTGGGCATAGACAGCATTTCTCCATTTGTAGTTTACCTACGCATGAGGTGTTTAGGATGGTTCTTGTAGATTACTTCTCAAAGTAGCCAGAAGTCAGAATGGTTAAGGCGGTTACATCGGAGAGTATTGTAGAATTCTTGGATGAGTTATTTTGTAGAAGGGGAATACCACAAGAAATTGTTTCAGACAATAGTCCGCAATTTACCAGCAATTATACTCATAATTATTTGTTTGGATGTGGTATCATTCATAGAAGGATCTCTGTATCACATCCAGAATCCAATGGCCAAGTGAAGAGATTTAAAAGTGTGGTGAAAGGGTTAAGTTGGAGGAAGGCATTGCAAGCAGTGCTCTCAGCGTATAGAACCACTCTCAATTCTGTGACTGACATAAGCCCATTTGAATTGTTGAGAGGGGGTAAACTGAGTACTTGTCTTGTACCATGGTGATTGGAGAACAAAAAGCGCCATGATACTGAAGTAGATTTTAAAAACCTGAGGGGCATATTCTCAAGAACGTGTGATAACCACCGCAAGTGTAGCTTAACGCAACCCTTCACATCGCAGTCTATCGCGGGAAAACAACTCCGTGTTAAGGTGGTATTCACAACACGGCGGAACCATGCGATAGTCACACGATAACGCGTCAAATAAACGCGTTAAAAACAAGGCGACGCCGCAAAAACGCGAAACCCCAACACGAAAATAGTAGCAATGACGCAAATCGCGATACAAAAATCTACGAAAACAAGCCACAGACCTGCAAGTCCCACGCGTCATGCGGG
Organism: Calotriton arnoldi; assembly: GCA_963921515.1. Taxonomy (NCBI): domain Eukaryota; kingdom Metazoa; phylum Chordata; class Amphibia; order Caudata; family Salamandridae; genus Calotriton; species Calotriton arnoldi. The sequence goes on along the minus strand of CAWUFW010000505.1, from coordinate 4,147,374 downwards.
AAAATGCACTATAAAAGTAGAAAAAAAACATACCAACAAAAGCCAAACAACAGCGAAGCACAATGGAGGCATCCGGAGCAAGTACAGAGGACAACCAGAACCCCACAAGCCCCCCGGAGGATCAGCCAGGGACCTCGGGGTCAGGGAAGGGCAAGGACAAGAAGAAGAGGAAGAAGCGGTTCAGTCCGCAGGAAAACAGGATCCTGATAACGGAGGTGATAGAACACCATCAACCACTGTTCGTCACCTCCACTGTGTCACTGGCAACTAAAAATGGAATATGGCAGACCATCGTGGACAAGGTGAATGCAGTCGGAGTGCTGAAGAGGACAATGGATGAGGTCAAGAGGCGCTGGAATGATGTGAAGCGCAAAACCAAGCTGAAACTCGCAAACAACCGGAAGGCAGCGCCACAGGAGGAGCTGGACGAGATGGAGGAAATGGTGTCCACAGTCATCAGTGGGAGACGGTGGCAGGAGTTGGGGGACCGGACACTGCTCAACATGACCAGACACAACAGCAACAGGGTGAGTAACCACCAGGGACTGGGGGGATGGGGGGAGATGGGCACAATGGCACACATGCACAATTAAGCATAGCACATCTGTGGACAATCATGCCCCTGACCCATGACTCCCACCAAGAGACCAATACACACAGGTATGCAACATCTCAGCACTGCATAAGCACAAAACCCAGAGGCACACCGCATGTAAGGGATAAGGGCAGCTAAATCAGAGCTGCAGGGGCGACTCCCCCAAAATGCGGCACACACACATGACATGCAGAGCACAGCAACATTGACAACGATGTGGTACAAACCGCAACACGTCCACAACAGAACAGAGGACACAACTGGTGCTGCATGTGCGTAGAAACTGGCCAATCACATTTGGTATAGCAGGGAAATGTGAGTTGACAATGTACAAGTACAAACACACATCCGTGATGTAGTCGGAATGTCCACTGTCCCGCATCAAATAGGCAGCTCCCCCCAAACAGTCACAATGTACACTGTCATGCAGTCTGAATGTAAACATGTACAATGCGTCAACATACATGTGAACACGATGTTAAACTGCATCTCCCCTTCACATTGCAGGGGGAAATCCAACACCTCCTGCAGAGCAGTCCGAACCTCTCTTCTCTGATGACGAAGAGGACCACCACACCTTCGACTCAGATGCCCTCGAACAGCTCGTGGACAGCCTCCGCAGCCCACTTCCAGGATCAGGGCAGCCCAGCTGCCACGAGGAGAACCCACCCTCTGCACAGTACACACAGCAGGCAGCACCCACCACCACGGCTGCCACCCAGGACCCCCACGACGAACACATGGCCTTCCAACGTTGTGTGTTGGGGTGCCAGGAGAAGCTGGCTGAACAGGTGCAGGTGGGGTTCGACCGCATGGCAGCCAAACTAGACGCCATACGTGGGTGTCTAAGTCCCATCAGGGACCACTCACAGTCCCTAACGGACACCCACAGTCCGCTCTATGCTCTCCAATGGACCATGGCTGACATCGCTAGATTCCAAGAACGACTGTCTAGTCAGAGTGCCTCCAGCGATCTCGCCCGGGAGTTGGGACACATGCGGAGGATCATGGAGAACATGGAGCGGACGAAGGCGGAAAGAGCGGCTGCCACGGCTGCACACCAGCAAGAGGTAGCTGGGTCCCTCAATGCCCTAAAGACCCTCCTCATGGCATTGCTGCCACAAGGCCTGGCGTTGATGCATGCTGCTGCTACCACCCCATCCACATCTCCGGCCCCTGATGTGTCAGTGCTACACAGTGCTGGAGACAGAACACCACCACCCACATGTGAGGCACATGCAACAGCAGAGGACGAAGATGCGGATGAATCTGCCATCGTGGTCAGGAGGACGCAGTAGCATTCATCTCCGCCATGTGGCCTGTTTCTGCTCGGTTCTGCCCTCTGCATCATCACCTTCCACTGTCCCCCGATGCACTCTGCGACACTCACCTTGGACCTCGACATGGACTGCCATATTCTGTCTGGTCACCAATGACACAGCTATCAGACTGCGGACTGAAGTCCTCCTCTCCTGATGTACCTGTCATTCCCTGAAGGACTCTGGCTGGCCCTCCACGGGCCGACAATGTGAAGTGGGGTTGGCATGGCCCGTACTGCTCCAGCTGCAACACTCCCTTGAATGTGTAATAAACATTCATATTCACACAGATGTGTCATGGCTATGATCTTTCAAGTGTGGAAGTATGGATGAATGTAGGGTCAGTGATTCCCCCTTACGTCCATGTTGCCCATGTTGTGGGACTTTTGTCACAGGGTGACACATTGCCGATTGCGGTCCGGGTGGCGCCAACACTACAACAGAGACACATCCATTAGTCACTTCCTTGTCCAGCCCAGGACGGAACCATGCCCAGAGACCCGGGGTCATTGTTCACACCCTTACGCTGGACTCCCACTCCAATTACGCACACAGGGGGGGGACAACGCTAGATGTCCCAGGTCTTCACTGTTGGGATCTGCAGCTCACAGGTCTAGTTGCCAGCATGCCACAGCCACTCCCTCACAGCTGGTGTACACCCACACCACACCCATCCAGCACAGGCGTCACAGGACATGTGACCCTGCCAATAAAAAGGGCCTGGCGCACGTGCTGGACGCCATTTCCACTCTCTCTGACTGGGTGTCTCCGTGTAGTTCTCATGTATGCATGAGGGCCTAGGGCCCTGCCACCTCACATTGCCCAGTGCCGGGGGTGACAGGATGGCATCCGCACCAAGGGACTTAATCATTAAGGGTCCATGGCTAGCGGTGCACAGACTTGGTGGCACCGGATACACTGCGGCAGGCACAGGCACCCCGCCACGGGACGGTGTCTTGCGGTGCAGTGAGATAGGGGCACCTAAAGTGCTGAGCGGGTGTGCAGCCTGCGATGATGTGCCGTCCTGGCGGTCCGGACTGGCAAGGATTAGTGTGAGCCCTGCTGGACCGCAGTGTAGGCCTGAGCCAGCGGGCAGGGCGGGCCTCCCGCCACGTGGCATTGCGTCGCGGTTCACAGAGTTAGTGGCACCTCAAGCGCTGAGCGGGTGTGCAGCCTGCGATGATGCCATGTGCACTGATGTGGTCTCTGCCATTGCGAAATCAAGACCCAGAATCATGTGTGTGACCTGGTGGCCCGCGGTGCGGTGATGCATGATGTGGAGGGTGCCATGGTCGCGGGCCCCGGGCTTGGAGATCCCTCCGGAACGTGGTGGGCCCTCTTGGAGACACGCCGGTGGCGGAAGGTGAGCAGTGAGGCCTGGTTGCGCAGGGGCGGGCAATCACCGCTGGGCGGCGGGAGGGGCTGGGGTGTAGCAGCCTGTGTGCGCAGGGGCTGGCAAGCGATGATGGCGTGTGCAACTGTATGGACTCTGCCATTCATGTCTCTGGAAACTGTTTCAGATGAGGGACCTGGGGGACTGCTGTGAATACCGGCACATGGTTGGAGACACCGGTGGCAGCAGGTGAGCAGTGAGGCCTGGGTCCGCAGTGTCGGCACTCTCTCACCCTCTCTTTCTCTCTCCCTCTCTCTCCCTCTCTTTCTCTCTCCCTCTCTCCCTCTCTCTTTCTCTCTCCCTCTCTCCCTCTCTCTCCCTCTGTCTCCCTCTCTCCCTCTCTCTTTCTCTCTCTCTCCCTCTCTCCCTCTCTCTTTCGCTCTCTCTCTCTGTACTTTGATGGACGCATGGCACACCTTCTGATCCAGATTTCTGTTTTGCAGGCTGTGACTTACAGAATGTCCTGAGACGACCCGCCATGCCTCTTCAGATTTGTTTTTTTGTGTGTATTCTGTAATAAAGGTATTGTTTGGATATTATGATATGAATGTATGATTTCCCTTTTTCTGACCACACATGTATGTTGGGTGTTGTGATTGTGCGACTTCAGGCGATTTGTTTGGTTCATGATTTTGTGGATTTGATGTGCAATATCTTTGTCCAAAGGGGGGGCCCGGGGTAGGGCCCGGGGGGGGGGGGGAGGTCCTGGGGGTGGTGGCGGTGGGTGTTGTTGACCTATTGGGGCTCCGGGCTGCATGATCGGTTGCTCCAGGGCTTCTGTTGTTCTTCATGTGTGGCTATGGGCTGTGCTCCCTTGTCTGGTGCCGGTTGTCGTCCGACTTTACACCAGGTAGGAGCAGGTGTTAGTTTCCTGCTGCTAACGCGCCTTATCACATGTTTTGTGATCTTATCGCCGATGTGGCTGGTCGTTGAGAATGTTGTGGAGTGGTGTTGTCGCAGCTTTTTGCACGGGAACGCCTACTCTGCATATCATTAGCGTTAGTTGCCGGGGTCATCTGTGGTGATGTTTTTTGCGACTGCTATCGCAGGTAAACTGGTGTTATGGGCTGTTAGCACCAGCTTGGGAATGGGGAGATAAATTTATCGCGGATTTGGCTGCGATAAAGTGCCGATAACTCGGCAATAGCTCCTTGAGAATATGGCCCTGAGAGTGATAGAGGACTATAAGCACAAAATGAAACTTGAGATGGATATGAGAAAACACATTTGCAGCAAAGTGAATGTGAATGTAGGTGATTTGTGAGTTTGTCTCAATAAAAACACACCAGTAAGCAAGGATCAGCGGGCTGTTCAGATACGGTGAAAGTTGTGGAAGTGTTTAGAAATGCTGTGCATGCAGTCAGTGGAACAGTGTGGAATCTTAATTGTGTTTCCCTATTTAAAGGGAAAAGAGAAGAAGAAGGAAGACAAAGGGAGGATGAAGTGGAAAGTACAGAAAGTAATAATAATGTTTTTTTCGATGTACCAGAAATGGCATGTAACTTTGGAAACAATGATGAAGTAACAGCATCCATGAGTATACCAACTAATCTATTTCTCTCAGTAAGATCTGATGTCAATAGTGGATGTACAACAAGTAGTAGAGTACGCAGAATACCTGTAAAGTTCAAGGACTACGTTCTGTAACAATTTATAATTTCTTGTCTGCATTTAGTGATTACATGCTGGAACTATTTTCATTTGTGAGTTTTAGTGATTTAATTTTTTGGTGGGAAGATGTGTTACATATGTTGTTATTTGAACTGGTGGTAGTTTGTATATGTAACACATTACATGTTGCTATTTTAACTGCTGGGGGGTTGATTATTGTCATAGGAATTATGTGCGTGCAAACAAGAGACTGTCCTGTGGGCATAAATAGTGGGGCTAGAACTTTGAACTGCATTCATGAACTGGGAGCTGTACTTGTAGCATTTTAACAGAGGAATAAATATTTGGAGCATCTACGTTGTGGACTTGTTGCTGTGTGACCCTTTACCCCCTTAACAACATTGAGGTAGATAAAAAAGTATGACATTAGTTAGGAAATAGTATCAAGCAATCAAAAATACGGTGGGAAAGACAACAGACTTTCATTTCTACTGATGAAGTCACCTGATGATGTCATCAACTCACCTCAATGTCGGCTCCAAGGCAGGCAGCAGTCTTAGGGTACAAAGGCCAGTACTGAAGGGGGGAATTACATCACCCACACAGGATGGGGTGGACATCAGCAGCTGCACAGCAAGGCAAGTTTGTTTAGCCTCCTGGTGGAAGTGGCACTTCATGGACTGGTGGGTGGCACAAGGCACTGGCGTCACAGGATAACCTTCTTGCAACATATGACTCTTATATAGTGTATACTGTGAACTGAGTCCCCTCCAGGTGTTCTGGGGGAGTTCGGGTTGAGGTTGTGTGTTTATGACGGGGTAAGATTGGGAACTCTGGAGCTAAGGTTGAAGGCAACGTGAGCTTCTCAAAGTGCCTGTCAGTGGGTCCTAAAGGTATTCAGACTAAAAGTACATCCAGTCCTTGGCCTCTGTGCAGCAGAGCTAAGGAGGTCTCACTGTCGTGCAGACTAAATGCACATACACTCCTTGGCCTCTTTGCAAAGCCAAGGAGGTCTAAGTGTCCTACATAAGTCCTCTTGGCCCTGCACCCTAGAAAGTAAGTACCACTCAACTCCATGGAGCTTCTGGCATGCCATTTCTCATTCTCTGCAACTCTGACCACCATCTTTCATCTAACCTACAGGCCTCCCAGGCAAAACAAGGACTTCATTGATGAATTTATATATCTTCTCGTCACCTTGTCCATACAAAATGTCCATACCTTCCTCTTGAAAGACTTCAATCTCCAAGACAATACAAGCTCAAAAAAACAAGAGTCACCCTCTTCAACCTCATCGACACACTCAACCTGTTACAGGATTTCACACAACCAACACACTCCAAAGTCCACATCCTGAACCTTTTCTTCTCAACTTCGCCAACAATCAAGTGCAAACCACCCATGTGCCTGGACTTGAGCCACCACTCTGCGATCCCTATTTCCCTGCTCATCATCTTACAAACAAACCAAGGTCAACCAAAAGGAGAAGACTAAACCTTTAGATGCTTCAAACACTTCTCCACAGACAGCCTGCATAAACTTATCTCTAGCCCTATCAACTTTATGTCCAACACCAACACCCTTCTAAACAAATTCAAAACATTTTGGGAAAACTATGCGACTATCCACACCCCAATAAAAACATGCAAGTACAAGCCAAAGTCTTCAGCCCCCTGATACTCTAAAAGCATTGCTCATAATAAAGGATTCATACACAGACAGGAAAGAAAATTTAAGAAAAACAGAACTCCTGTAGCCTCATGTTATGTTATGTTATATGTAGGGCTCCCAGTTTTCCATTTTTACTGATTTTTACAGATAAATACAGACAGAAAACAATGTGTTTCCTGTCTGTTTTCATTTTTAAAAGCGGAAAAATACAGAAGATTGTGCTTCTTTTGAGTGACTTTTCATGCTGCCCTTCATGAATTCCAGGCCAGCAGCTGACCAGATAGACAGCTTGGGAAGTTAAAAAACAGACTGAGATTTCCTTAAATACAGGGCATATTTTAACATATATTTGTATATAATGCTAATATTTGCCTGAGGGTGTAGTGTTTTGCTACATTGGCTTCTTAATTTGCTAAAACGCAACATGCATCAAAGTGTGAGCGAGTGTTTATCAGTTAAATAATGTGGAAATATACCATTTTATCACTCCATTTGTTCTTAAAACACAAGATAAATACGGGTAAATACCAATAAGATTGGTAAAAAATAAATATGGATAAATACAGATGGAAATGTTTAAAAAATAAATACCATAAAACCGTGAGCCCTATTTATATGTTATGTTGTTATGCTACCATGTTATGTTATGTGTTTATGGTATATGTTATGTATGTTCCTTTATGTTACGTTATGTTAAGTTATTTTATAACATTTATGGAGCACTTTAAAACCTATAAAGGTGTGCTGGTGCTGAAGAATTATCAGACCTGTAAAAAAGTAAGCATGATACTTACGATACTGAAGTCCCTCCAAACAACACACAGACAACTCATCACATCAGCCAACGTAAAGTACTATACCGAAACCATCAATAAAGACACCAACTGAACTAGAACGCTTTTCAAGACAATTAAGCACTGCATAAACCACCTGCCGGACCCATCTGTTCCTCGTTCCATAGAAAAGTGAACCTCTTCTTCAGTGAAAAAATACAGAAGATCCAACAGCACATCTACAACACCAACTCTGCTTCATCTCTCATGCCCACCTCTTCCTGTAGAATCCATTCCAACCATAGATGCAGCCCGGACTCTTGGATGAGATTCACTGGCTATCCTCCTACCTTTCCAAACAACACCAGTTTTTTCACATGGGCTCCTCTGGGCCCCAAAGATTCCCATCACCTGCGGAGCCCTCCAGGGTTCCATATTGTCCCCTGTTATTTTCAACTCTACATGGAGCCACTTGGTGCTCTATTCACAAATCACAGTAATGAGATTCACCAATATGCCAATGATACACAACTCTTCAACAGGCATTGTATGCCTCAAACACTGCCTACACGTCATTCATACCTAGATGTCCAATGCCCCCATGAAATTCAACCTACCCAAGACAGAATTCCTATTATTTGCCAAGAGCAACAAATAACAAACAGTACAAAGCTGGCTCAATGACTTGAACCTTGACGGCTTTCAACCCCAACTTTCACTGAAAACCAAATAATTAGGACTTACTTTGCACATCAACATCACCCATTGTCAACAAAACAAAGATGGCCTGGTACCAGCTCACTCTTCAAAAAGAGAGTGAAACCATTTCTTCTTAGAAAGCAGCTTCAGAACTGCTGTCCAAGCACTTGTAATCTCCCATCTACATGTTAACAAACTCAACATATCTGTTGGTTCCTGGCACACCACAGCTGCCTGCTTATCTTGCAGACAAGCTAACCATTTCTGGTGATTCTCGACACAGCAATAGCACCATGAGACTGCAGACTTAGAAATGTAAAAAAATAAAAAACCAATGCAGCGGCATTTTCCATCTGGGCACTCAGGACCTGGAACAATATCCTCCTATCCATCGGAGCATCCCAAATCTGTGCCAATTTAGAAAATAGTTGAAGACTCACTTCTTTAAAAAACACGAAATCACAATACCATATCACTTGCTGTCGTTATGCTTTTCTTTGACTCTGTACAGCACCCGCAGCCATTTGGACAGGTTTGTGCCATAGAAATACCACATACATACATATATAATGCACATTGGCCGCATATGTGCCAATTGTAATTGTGTGGAAGAGAGTGTGGAGATGGTGCACAGCTGTGGAAACAAGGACAGTGACAAAGGAAAAGAAAATGCAGTGCTTACACATGAGTGGGAGGGTTGTGTGTAGGGTGGATGCTGAAATTTAAGAGATGAATGGAAGTATGTGTAGGAGAGAGTGAAAATACAGTGCTGAATTGCACACGTTAATCACCAAGAATACATATCTTAAGGCGTACTCAAAGCAATTGGAGTTGTTAACAAATGTTGTATGACCTGATCTGAGTTTTGTGAAATGATTAGTTTCAGCGCATACCTAGATGGAAATAGATACCTACCAGTTGCAGCGCCAAACTCTCATTCACAAGCAGTCACAAACAATTCTCCTTCATTAATTTACTTGACGCAAGATTCCTTTTGTGACTTTGCAAATGGCTGCAAGAGTAGGGTTGGAGGCCTTTGAGGCCTCCATCGTTGCATTCAAATGAATGGCAACAATTTTTGAAGCAGTCTCTGTCCCCCAGAAGGGACTGTGGCTGTTTTCAAAAAACAAAGTTGACATTCTGGAAACTACATTGGTAGGAGTATGAAGTGGTCCACAGGCCCACTCTCTGCGCCCCTAATGCCAAAATCCCACATTCACATGGTGGAATCTTCACAAAGAGATACCATTCTGTTTAGGGAAACATTTTCTGCTCAATGGTTTCAGACTGCAATTGCAGCTATATAAATCTTTGTTTCATTCCACTGTAATTTGGAAGGAGAAGGGGGTCGCCCTCTTTTGATGCACCTCCACCTTCTGAATCCGAAGAGGTTGCAAAGTTTACTTTGTGAGTTCGGCATGCATTTCCGACTCGCAGAGAACTATTTTACATTGCAACCATGTGTTTTGCAATAGCAGAGCCTATGCTTTTGTGAATCACAGAGTTTGCAACAGCAAAATAATTTAGTAAATTTTAAGGATAATTACTTTTTAGACATACTTGTGCATTGATTGAGGTAGCATAATTCCTACTTGCCAGATCCTCACTCCCTACACCTTCCTGGATGACCCTGAGACCAGATCAAAACTTGGACCTACAAGTGAAAAGAAGATGAACGGACACTTAGAGATCTAAAGCGTCAGCGACCAGACCACCCAGAGCTACAATGTGACCTGTTGGAACCAAAGGAGAAAGTGGCTGAGCATGTGGTGCCGTGTAGTTCCTATAAATCTATATAGAATCTGCGCGTTTAGACAACATAGACCGTGGGATTGGTGTCTAGACTGATTCCAGACACCCCCACTGGGTATGTTAGCCTGTATACCAGCTAGCTCACAGTGCCACTATAAACTCCTCTTACCAAGGAGAGAATAGTTCTTGCCAACTATCGAACATGACACCTCTGTCCCATCAGGGATCGTGGAAACAGAACAGTACTTTTCGCTCAGTCACTCATGCTCACTTTGACTCAGAGAAATACACAGAATAAATGGTGGGGACGTTTTCAATAAGCATTTATTGAACCAGCGTCATTCTAGTATAAAATAGGTGTGCTGAAACAACCATAAGACAGAAACAGATATAAATGATACTAAGCACCAACAGAGTAAATGGATAGTAGATTCCTGCCATAGTGCTAAAACAGTAGATATATGCAAGCATATAAATACATGACAATAATAATGCGTACTCCTACGATGCAACCCTAACTAGGTGAACCTAAGTGTACTTAGTATGTATGTAGGTGTAGAGCCAAGAATCCCCCTAGGCTGAAGCCAACCACATAACCTGAAGTGAGAGACTGTGGGACCCCGTCTTGGTCTCGAGATGGACACCCCGTGAGGGATGTCAGACCACTGCGAGCTGGAGTGTCAGCGAGCAGGAACCTCAGCGTCTAGCGTCAGTGTGTCAGCATGGAAGTCTTTTTCCTCTGCCTGCCCTGGCAAATATATGGTGTATATATACCCAAAAGGTACCCTCAGGGGATTCTACCTTGCTGTGTCATGTTGGCCGAGAATGACGGAAGGGATGACCCTTATACATAGTTATTATGCAGAGGATGGTAATCCTGCTGTGATTCTGAAATCTTCATGCATAATTGATGAGGCTAGTTTTTGGGGAACACCACAGACATCTTATGCAGTGCTTAACTAGGTAAAAGGTCAATACCAAAACCTGTTATGTAGTGTAATGGTACGGTAAATGTAGTTGAAAGGTTGGGAGAATACTCAGGCCTATATTGGGGTACCCTATGAAACATAACACCCACTCCTCATCCAACCGAACGACATACTAAAAAGGGAATGACCTTCTAAACAAGCACGTAAACATTGTTAAAAAGGCTTTTTTTAAAATGCTTAAAAGTTCATAAAATCTATCAAAAAAAGAAATTCTAATAGTCCTTTAAAATATGTTCATATATATTGTCTGAGCCACTGAGTACGTCTGAAAGCCATGTAGCTCATTAATAGTATAGAAAAGGAAAAAGTTTTCTTTAAAATTCCAATATTGGTTGTTTTGAAAAAGCCGGATTTTTCGCAGCGCACAGAGACCCAAATTTGTATGTGTCCTGTGTGGGAGACGCAACATCACTGCTGCTTGCCTTCGCAGACAACGGTCCCTGTAACACCTCACAGATCAGGTCAATTGAGCAAAGAAGATCTTCCTCCGTTCCCACAGCTGATGCTGGAGCAGCGTTTGTAGTATCCAAAGCCTGTGTGCCTGTGGTAGAGCCAGTATCCAATCCAACAGGAGCTGAAGCGTCCCGTGGTGGCTCTAAGAATGCCGACATCAACATTGGAATACGCTGGGACACTGCAGTACGTGGGCCGTTAACGGGTCCAGCAATGCATCCACGTCCGGTGGCGCAACTGACGGAAGTGTTAAACAGAGGTCCAACACGCATTCTTGTCCGCAGAATAGGCATCGGAGAACAAGCGGAACACAGACAATCCAGACTGGTCGAAATGATAGGAACCAAGACTCGCTTCGCTCCTGAAGTTGAGGTGTGCCAAGATGGAGTAACATGCGATCAGGGTAACATCGCTCCAACAGCAGTTTTTCCATTTCCTGGGTGACTGGGACGTCCATTGCGTAGCAGAAAAATTAAAATCAGAATTCCTGCTATCAGTTGCAGGATCAGCAGAAGCCCTCCAAAAATGCTTCAGAATACGGAGTGTATGAAAGCTGGAATCACTCCGAAGACTGTCTGAAAGGTGCTTGACAGTCCAGAACCTATGGTCTTAAATAGGTGTACTATATCCTTCATATTAGACATGTTAAAAATACGTTGTACCATTTCTCTGAAATGAAAAGGGCATTCGTTCGTACCAGTGCCTGTATCTCAGCGGAGGACCTTGCAACCTGGAGATCAAAAGTCTCTTGGGCTGAGGTTAAGGGCACATCTTTCTGTAATAGCATGGCTTTCATTCGACTCAGAGTATCAAACCGTATAAAGGAAACATTCAATGGAGGCCATAACAGTGCCTCCCTGACTGTGCGGGTCGGTGGAAACAATACTTGCATACAACAAGTAACCCTGGAACTTACAGTGACATGACAAGATATGCGATGCCTGGAAGCATCCCACAACAACCGTGATCATTCAGCATTAAGTAACTCCCCTTCGAGAGCAGCCTGAATACTGGATTAATTGCGGGAGCTGGGGAACCTTTCAAATGACAGGATAAGTTAGCTACTGAACCATTACAGGCCCCATGAAGCATAATGTCTTGGCAAATGAGAGATCCACTCAAAGAATTCTCGCAGTCTGTACAGCTGAGAAACACTTCAGTGTTCCCGTTCCTGCATGTAAATCTATACGGTAATTCCCAAGATTCATGGATGAATTCCCTACCCATTGCTTCATACCTGCCTACCTGGTGGTGTTCTAGGCAATAATGAAACTTGAAAGTTGTTACTGGCAATGTTATATGGCCATGAATTAACCATTCTGTGGATGGTGAGTCTACCACGGTAAAAGGTAATTTGTCTAACTTTTCAATGCGCAGCATTGTATATTTTGCATCCCTTTGTGCCGTTGTTATCTGTTTTCAGTCAAATTATATGCAGAGAACAGAGACGTACTGTTGATATATCGCCAGGGCACATGGCCAGAGTGCAGGGATTGTAGCGTCCAGCTTAATAACATAATAGAACGTAACTGTGATTGTCCGTGTTGTAAGATGGACAGATCTTGTTCCATTATATCTATGGCAGAAGATACAGTGTTGCCCAGTGAGTAAATTCTGGATGTTAGTGTGGTCATGCCATTGTCAACCACAGCCAAAGCCTTTTCCAAGTTAACTCTGTCAATTTCACGCAATCTCTCTGCAGCTTCCTGTTGAGAGATTTTCCAAATTTCATTATATGTGGCATATAAGAGGCTTTTCTGACGTGGCTTTCGGGGACCTAGTAAAAAATCCCTGAGATCCATGTCATCTGACAGTAGGGACAAGTGTTGTTTCCCCTGAGACAGTGTCGAGGTTCTTAGCCAATCTAGGCATAACTTCACAACAGTATATGATGTCACCACCCCCAGATGTTCTCATTTTACATAGCGTAAGTCAGGCCTATGGATACTAAACCCTTCCATGATACCCCTGAATCTTGACTGACACCTATTTGTGTCGATAGGCCAAACTAACCATCCCTTCCAATTGGGGGCTGTTGAATTGTATGAAATGCCCTGCATAATGTCATCTGGTGTACCCTCACCATTTTCTGTGTAATTTTGCCAATTCTCGAAGTGTGAACGCGAGGGAATGCGAGGTATGTTCAAGTCCTTAATCTTGGCTAACCCAAGACATGAAGTCTGATGCACAGTGTTGTTCAGGCAAATCATTTGTTGTGGTATGAGGCATGCTCTAAATAGTGCCTCGGTTCCCTGAACCTGCCATTCTTTTGTCCCCCAGACCATTTTTATGTCTATAGTGTCTTTCCATACGCCGAAACCCTGTTCAGACAGTTGGGCAAAAAGGACGCTGTATATATCTGTTTTGTGTTAGTGAGCATACTTTTCTTTGCAGATGAAGGTGCAAGCATATAATAATATGTGCGTGGATCTGATGTATTCAATCCAGAAAAATAAGCAAACATTTGTGAACTACCTTTTGGTGGTGTTGGGCAATGTTCCCATTGGTGGTTGCGAAAACATTACATGGTACACTTGTTTTATGCAAAAAATGATGACCATAGTGTTGATAACAGTACATTTTGTTGAAATCCGAAGAGTCATCAAGCATTTCATTTGTTGAAAATGCTGCAGATAGTTCTAAATCAGACAACATATTTTTCACAGTGTCAAAATCCCAATGGTCAGATTATGTACTTGCGGTGATAATGTCATTTAAAGAAATTTTAAATACATGTGGTATTTTTAAAAGCTCTGTGGGACCCAATACATCATATGAAGCCCTCTCTCACACTATTCTGTCAGAAACTGGAACTGCTCTAATGTTCACATAGGACAGGTCTCTTTGTTCACGATGAGATGACGTATGAGGTTTCAGCACCAAGTTCACATTTGATACTGCAGAGCGTTCTGGGAGATAGTGTCCATTCACGATCAAGGAAAAGACAGTCACTTAACCTATCCAAAATAGTAGGAACAGTATTCCTGTTACTATCCAGAGCTGTAGCCATGGTGAAACAAGGTATGTCTTTTTAAAAAAAATGTAAAAATCATGAAGTTGTTTGTTACGGGAAACTTGAGCTGGCGGTGACTCAGGTTTACTTGGATCCAGAGAAAAAGTGTTGAAATCGATGAAGTAGCCAGATGCAGTTCGATCTATCTTTGGTAGCTCAGCAGGTTTTGATGAACTGGCAGTTGTCTCTTGTAGAGGCACATTGATGTAGATGTCGGTGTTAGGCTGAATTGATATTTGCATTTCACTTGAATTTTGTTGTTCTGTTTCAATAGGCATGAGTTCCATTTCATTGTTGGTAACTCCATTACTTCATATTGTAGACTCTTCGAATGTTATAAGTCCTTCTGTCTGAACTTCCTTTATGGTAGCGAGAGGCGAGCAGCACTACCTAGGAGCCCACGTGGCCTGCTATTCAGGATCGGCCACATAGTGTGGTTTGATCAGATCAATTGAGACAAATCTCTTCTCTTTTTTGCCGGCAAGAGGCAGAAGAAGTACTGTTCTTGTTCCTTCGACAGCCAGGACCGGTACAGGCTTTCTGTATGATGGCCCAAATTCTTTCTTGTCCACAATTTTTTCTCTGACCAGATCCCCGACTTTTGGGATCCAGGCATGTCTTGCCGTTACTGATTTCACTTCCCCAGTGGCGGTGCGTTTTACTTGCACGTTGCTTTGTAGTGCTTGGAATTAATTAAGATCTTGTAAAACAGCCAAACGTTTATCGATATCAAAAGGTTTTTCATCCGCCACTGTGCTTTCATAATCGAGATCAGGTACCCACATTTTCATCCCAAATAGGACCTCGTAAGGGGTGACACCTCCTAGGGAACTTCTTGGCATTTTATTTAGTGCCCTCTGGACCCCATATAGGTTATTGACCCAACTACCACCCGAACCTAATACCCTTGCTGTTAAAGATAGCTTTAAGTCCCGGTTTTTCCTCTCCACAACCGAATTTCCCTCTGGATGGTACGGAGAGGAGTACCGCAATGCAACACCCAGACTTCCCATGGCTTCCTTGTAAGCCCTAGAGCTAAACGCGGGGCCACGGTCAGAATGTAATGTGCCAACTGCGTATGTCCATATGAAGACTCGCAAATCTTTTATAACAGTTCGATCGCCAGCCGAGCGCTGAGGCCAAACCCACAGGAATCTAGAACATGAATCCACTGCCACCAAGATGTACTTGTAAGCCCCATCAGATTGTAAGGGGCCACAGTGGTCCAAATAGACACAAGCGAGAGGTCTGTCTGATATCAGTAATGGTGTTTGTGGTGGGCGTGCTACGGTCGGACCCTTCATCTGCTGACAGATGTCGCACTTAAGTACAAACTCTTTTGTCTGTTTGGTTAGAGCTGGCCACCAATAGCGTTGTTTTAGTAATGAAACAGTTGCAGTAACCCCTGTAATGTAAATGTAAATCCAGTACTTGTATAGCGCACAAATCACCCCCGAAGGGGTATCTCGGCGCTGGGGGCCGTTGGGAAGATTAAGCGAGCTATTGCCCAGAGTCGCATGGTGCTGGGCAGACCCCTGCCACCGGAGCCAGGGATCGAACCGTGATCCCCAGCGTCCAGCGTCAGTCGCCCTGGCCGCGGCGCCACACCTCTCCCCTGTGTGTGCAGATCCCAGACCCTCGTGTACAGCTAGAATTGAACCTAACCTGCGATCCAAGTTTGGTATTACTCTATCCCCCACTCCTGGAATTTGAGCATATGGAATATTTTTTGCATCTAACTTGTAGGAGTACTTGAGTGGAAAACCTTTCGGTAAGGCTGTGCTGTTTTTGCGTGAAGCAATGACAGCTACCATTATCTGTCCGTCTATTCTTGTACTAGAACGAGTGATTGCAGCTACGGCGGCAGTTTGTACTGCCCCCTTTGCGGCTTTATCAGCCAATGAGTTCCCTTCAACATGAAAGCCATCACGTTGATGACTCTGCATGTGTATCACGTGAGCTCTCGGCAAGTCTTTT
This sequence comes from Calotriton arnoldi, assembly GCA_963921515.1. Taxonomy (NCBI): domain Eukaryota; kingdom Metazoa; phylum Chordata; class Amphibia; order Caudata; family Salamandridae; genus Calotriton; species Calotriton arnoldi. Next base: position 4,131,129 of record CAWUFW010000505.1, on the reverse strand, counting down.
TTCAACTCTCCAAACTGTTCCCAAAGCATTTTATGCTTTATTGTGCAACCTTTTGAGTCTTTAAACCCATTCTGAACCCAGTAGTGAAGATATTTATTGTAAGACTGGACACAGTAAAACTAATTGCACACTATAAGTGTGGGAAATTTCCGATCCATGTGTATTAGTGCCAGTAAAAGGGCTTTTAATTCTGCCAGCTGTGCCGTGCAATCTCCTAGAGACTGCGTCTTCATGCTGCTAGGATGGAACTTCCCGTCCTGCATACGTCCTTTTACAATCGCACAAGCTGCACTGTATTGCTGTTTACTACTTATGGCAGGCTGAGCAGAACCGTCAGTGTAAATAATGTATTCATACTGATCTAGAGGCATTATTTCATGTGGGAGAGGATATTCTTGTTCGTATTGCAGAAATGCTTGCGTTTTTAGTGTAGAATCAAATTTGTAGTCTGCATCTGTTGCAGTGAGAGAATTAGCCCATTGTATCCATCTCAGATGTAAAGCTTAAGCATTTAGAACGCTTGCCTTTGTAACAGCCACTAAGGCCGGTACTGGGGTTACTACTATTATTCGTTTCCCTGAGCCAGTGCTCTTTCTCTCACTACAGCAGTCTGTACTGCTGTCAGAATTTTCTCTGTTGGAGCAAGTGCTACTACCCACTCCTGCGCATATGTATGTTTTAAGTATATTGGAACGAGGTCAGAAAAAGCCTGTAAAATTACCATTTCACCCTTTGGGCACTCCATAACAATTTTAGGCAGCCAATCTTTCTCGGCCAAAAGGATGCCATAGCCAAATGTCAGGTTCTCCCAAAAGAGACCTTTAATTTTTCTGGGTTTTTCCCCCTCCATTTGGAGTGTTATCTCGTGTAACCGATGTGGGACACTTACCCTTGTATCAGGTGTTTCCGCCGTGATATGTTCATTCAACTCCGCTGTCACCAGAAATTCCATCAGGTTCTGGCGAGCTATTGTTACTTCTGCTGCGCTGTCTAGCATCGTCAGAGCCCATTCCCTGTTCAGAAGCTGAGACCTCAGAATTCTGGGCATGTCTAACTATAAGACCTGCTACCTTCTTCTTCTTAAATTGAGGTTTTGATTTTTGTTTATCTTGATTTTTGACATTATAGTCCGAAGTACGCTGTGTGTCTCTGGACTCTGTCCATTCTTCTTGTCTGTGTTGTGACCGTCCTTCTCTCTCTGAGTTTTTTGATGAACCCTGAAAGGAACGAGAGGAACGTGTATCAGTATCCTGATACCTGTCAGCTTTTTAATGTTATCACGATTCCTAAGGTTTACCTCCTTTCGGAGGGCTCCTGTTGAGGAGACCCACCCCTGGATTGTGATCTATTCTCTCTATTATTTTGTTTTTTATTGTCCCATTTCTTCTTGGAAGAATCAGGTGCTTGCTTGGTGTTGTCCTTTTCAGGACCACCTATGAGTTGAGGTTTTGTTGCTCTAGCTCCCAAACTATCTCTACCTAATTCGGCATAGGTATCTTCGATTATTTTAGGTAATTCATGCTCCTGTTGTAAAGGAATAAAATCCCTCAGGCGTTGGCGTATTGACACTGCCGCTGCCTCCCCTTTTATGTTTGCTAATATTATAGTTGATACTTGTGCAAAATTACCTAACAATTTCATCCCTAAGTTCAGAGCAGGTTTTGCTCCATACTCATTCTGTATTTGTCTTAAAACCTCTGGTATTACTGCTATTGAAGGGATACCATGAGTTCTGGTATATATGGCAGTGAAAACTGTACCCCAAGAGATACAATCATTTATCTGGGGAGCTATCCCCATTGGCAAGCAGATTGTTAGCATTCTGTGTTTTACTTGAAGGCTTGTGTGTGGAAACACTGCCTCTAACTGTGTGATTTTCTGAGCTATCCAGAATGGCATTTGCTCACGTCTAGTAGGCATTTTACCCATAACTGCGTGTAGCGTTTGTGGAGTTATTTTACTTGTAGATCCCTGAGTCTATCCTGCTGGTGTAGCAGAAGTAAGTCTGCTACCGGCATTGTGTCAATGTCTGGATGCGGTGTGTAAGCGGCTAGGACTGGCCAAGTTGCTCCGTCTCTGCCGAGCGGACCGAGTCTTACTTTATCTCTTGTATGTGGGAGGGCGCCTTTAAACCAGTTTATATGCTCCTGGTAGGTGAGCGGAACTTCAATGTCCTCATATGGACAGTATTCCTCTGGTGTTTCATCTTCAGTGTAAGAATGAAATGTATTCGTGCGTGCATTTGCTTGTGGGAATCTAAACCCATCAATAGAATACCTCAGTTCTATATGATTCGTGTGCCTCAATCACGAACATTACTGTCCCACCCCTAGCTGTGACTCCATAGTCTGCTAGTTTTAATGTAAGGGTGGTTCTGACATTTTCTGAAATGTTTATTTCGCCTTCTTGTTCTCCTTCCTCCACTGCATTCGCACGTTGTGCCGGTGCAGTGTTGTCTTCGTCAGCCATTGTTAAAAAAGTTTCAAGGAAACTGAGATAAGGTTTTATGCACAATAGGTACTGTTCATCCTTCATGCTTGAATAAACCTACAGCCAATACATAGGATATGCCTACTAAGCTGTGGCGGATTTTTCCATCCCACTCCAGATGTCTCTGGAATAATGTGAGTATGGGTCTCTGAGAAAAGCACGACTGAACTACTCAGATTTGACCGTTAAGTAAGTACCAAACCAACGTTGGTGGCGCCATGTCGTGTAGTTCCTATAAATCTATGCAGAATCTGCGCTTTTAGACAACATAGACTGTGGGATTGGTGTCCAGACTGATTCCAGACACCCCCACTGAGTATGTTCACCTGTATACCAGCTAGCTCACAGTGCCACTATAAACTCCTCTTACCAAGGAGTGAATAGTTCTTGGCAACTATCGAACATGACAACTCTGTCCCATGAGGGATCATGGAAACAGTACAGTACTTTTTGCTCAGTCACTCATGCTCACTTGTCTCAGAGAAATACACAGAAGAAACGGTGGAGACGTTTTCAATAAGCATTTATTGAACTAGCGTCATTCTAGTGTAAAAAGTTGTGCTGAAACAACCATAAGACAGAAACAGATATAAATGATACTAAGCACCAACAGAGTAAATGGATAGTAGATTTCTACCATAGTGCTAAAACAAGAGATATATCCAAGCATATAAATACATGACAATAGTAATGCGTACTCCTACGATGCAACCCTAACTAGAAGTACCTAAGTGTACTTAGCATGTATGTAGGTGTAGAGCCAAGAATCCCCTTAGGCTGAAGCCAACCCCATTACCTAAAGTGAGAGACTGTGAGACCCCGTCTTGGTCTCGAGATGGACACCCCGTGAGGGATGTCAGACTACTGCGAGCTGGAGTGTCAGCGAGCAGGAACCTCAGCGTCTAGCGTCAGTGTGTCAGCATGGAAGTCTTTCTCCTCTGCCTGCCCTGGCAAAGATATGGTGTATATATAACCAAAAGGTACCTTCAGGGGATTCTACCTTGCTGTGTCATGTCAGCCGAGGATGACGGAAGGGATGACCCTTATACATAGTTATTATGCAGAGGATGGTAATCCTGCTGTGATTCTGAGAATCTTCATGCATAATCGATGAGGCTAGTTTTTGGGGAAAACCACACATCTTATGCAGTGCTTAAATAGGTAAAAGGTCAATACCAAAACCCGTTATGTAGTGTAATGGTACGGTAAATGTAAGTGAAATGTTGGGAGAATACTCGGGCCTATATTGGGGTACCCTATGAAACATAACAGTGGATCGCCTCCGCTGCTTTGACTACAAGGCTTATATGGTAACGGCACATACTGATGGGAACAAATCTGGCCCATTGTTAGCCTGGCTGGCCAACCCCTCCTGTTATGGTTCACCAACCCTGGAATTACTCACTTCTAGTAATACTAGCCTATACACACAAGGAGACATAAATAGCTCCTTTGCAGACTTCTACTCCAATCTATATGCCGCCCGTCCACCACCGCAGTATCACACAGTAGAAGAGTGGCATGCCAGTCTGCTCGGGGGTGGATTGACCTGGGAAGATGTGGTTACACTGGGGGAGATGTCACTGAGGGGCAGATCCGGGTTGAGATCTGATGTATGGCCCGTGGGAAGGTCCCAGGGACAGATGTCCTGCCGTGGAGTTTTACTCTACATACCCTGACATTCTTGCCCCCGCCTGGTGGAATTATACAAAATCGCACTTACTAATGGGACCCTACCCCCTACTACGATACACAAGGCCCTTATCATCCCTCTGCTTAAACCAGGGAAGCCTGCCACGGATGTATCCGCCTATCGACTCTTGTCCATGCTCAACGTGGACTATAAAATTCTGAACAGTGACTTGCACACCGCTTGCTTCCCTATATGTCCAGATTGGTCCACCCTGATCAATTCAGTTTTATGCATGGCCGCTGCACAGCCCTTAATATTAGGCAACTTTGGCACTCCTCAAGGAGGGCACACTGCTCCTGAGATTGGCGCGATGCATGTTTGTTGACATAGAAAAGGTTTTCGATAGCTTGGATTGGAACTTTCCCCATGCAGTCATGCTTCAACTGGGACTTGGGCCTCGATTTGTGGCTTGGACCGTTCTGTTATACACGTATCTAACAGCTAGGATACACACCGGCGGCACAATCTTTTACCAGTGCGCAAGGTTGCTCACTATCGCTTTTGCTTTCTGCCCTTGCTGTCGAGCCATTGGCATTCAAGGTACGCAGTGGCTTGCCCTTTGAGGGAGGATGTTCACATCGCATTACATTTCCCTCTTTGCAGACGACACAGTGCTTTTCCTCCATGGTCTGTGCCGGAACCGACAAAAGCGGCTCGCCTCTACTCGACCTTTGGGGAGGTCTCTGGTCATAAGGTAAATTGGCTTAAAACTATTCAAATCCCAATGGGCAAGGATCGGTAAGAACCTCCAGAATTAGAGGGTATGGACTGGGAACAAAGGGTGGTGCAATATTTGGGAGTGCGGATATATCGATCTGTCCCTGACCTCCTCGAGGGTAACGTGGGTGCGGCAGTCGCGGCTATGCGTCACAGCGTGAAGTTCTGTAAGACTCTTCCCCTTTCTGTCGTGGGCCGCATCACGGTGGCCACGATGGTGACAGTCTCCCATCTCCTGTATTTCTTTGCGGTGCTCCCCTTGGTGATCCTACGAGCCACGTTTAAGGAGCTAGATTCCATCCTTATTGATTTTATTTGAAACAAAGGACAACATGTAGCCTTAGCTAGACTACAACGTGCAACAACAGTTGGGGGGATGAATGCACCTAACTTTTACATATATTATTTAGCAGCCCAATTGCAATGGGGCATGGGCTCGTTCCCGGGGCGGAATGTGTTGCAATGGGAGACATCCTATATATGCTGTGAGGGTGCCCCCACCTTGCCTATTATTGGTTCGAGGTGGTATGCCTATTGGCCGAAGGCGCTGACCGTGCCCTGACCCCTCCCCCCCCTTTTTTGCCTCCTGGGTATCTACACTCACCCCACCAAATACAAAATCACTAGCCGCTTCATTGGTCTGGCCTTAGTGTTGGCTAAGCATAAAATCATTATGAAGAATGCTGAGAGCCCTCTGATTGAGGGTTGGTGGGCTGATGTACTGCGATGGGCAACATGGGAGGGTATTGCTCTACTCCATGAAGCGCACCAGGGAAGGTGCACCTTGGAACACAAAAGGGCCCGGGACACAATTCTCACATATTTTCGAGGAAATGACATAAGAGTATGGATGAATCCTCTGACTGAATGCTCCCCTTTCTATGTCCTTCCTGCTGGGCTCTCCGGGTCCAGATCCCTGAACACCCGCTGTTACTGACAATGTCCCTCCATCACTGGTGCACCTCAATATTGGGCCCCACTCCTCTTACTAAATGCCTTCCCAGAAGTACCTAGCTGCATCTCCATTACTTACCAATTTAAAGGGTCTTGTGGGAAGGGGGAGAGGGGAGGATGTACCACGGGTCGGTGGTGTTAGATCTACTCGTTTGATAGGTCACTTTTTATTCATTTAACTTTATATGCTCCTTTCTTTTATTATGGCATACAAAAATGTCATGGAATTACACCTTTTTCATATTTGCATATATGTCTTGGATTGCTATCATGATGTCATATATATTTTACATTGCTGCCCGTAATCTCCTTTGTCTGAACAATACATTAAATGAATATTCTACAAATGAAAGTGCTGTTATTCATTAATTCAATAAAAATCTGTTTGAAAAAACTCCAGGAGGGAGATCAGAGGGTGGACACCAGGAGGGAGATCAAGTGGGTGGGTACAAGAAGGAACTCAGAGGCTGTACATTGTTAGGTAGATTGGAAACCTGATGCTGCCAGTGGAGGGAGATCAGAGGCTGGACTCTGGGAGGGAACTCAGAGGCTGAACACGGAAGAAGAGATTACAAGTTGGACATCCTAGGAAGTTGAAGACAAGGCAAGCAGGAAATTACCAAAGTCCAATAGCAGATTCCGGATATGTTTGTAGCCAGATGATAAATGTTCCACATAAAAATGACCACTTTAAGGTGCTGTCATATCCAATTTTGAGCTAGATTTTAGTATCTGGTTTGCTGCTTTTGGCAATCGCTATCCTGTGCATAAAAAAAAACGTACAGACTTGAAAATGCACCCAATGATAAAACAAACAAATATAGTGTGACTGTTACCTAAACCAATATAAGGTCAAAACCTCTGGCTATGGAAAGTTTTTTGCAGCTTGCACGCTACAATCGCAAGCTAATGCCACTTTCTGTACACCTATTGTGAAAGAGCTAGTGAACAAGTTGAGACCTTTCGAGGTTGGTGTATATCACAGAAAACCGGTCTAGGTACTTTATATCGATTGCGACAGGGGTTGCAAACACAAAGCCTGAGCTTAGGTACAATTTGTTGCAATGAGTCAAATTAGAGGCATTTCGTAAGACAATTAATCTTGACATGGCCATTTAAGGCGGGGCACACAGGAAGCAATGGGAGGCGTGCAGTGAAACACATAATCCTAAATCAATAGTGTCTTGATGTATTTTTGGACAACAATTGTGCAGCTCAATGTCAAGAGCTGGTAGATGGTGCCAGGGAATATGTGGTTTCTTTGAGTCTGAGCTATATTTAAACTTTCATGTAAAAGCCACCTTGAGGGCAAAGAGACATTGAATACCCATATATTGCCTTTACTTCACTGTGTACGTCATTGGTTGGTGAAATAATCAGCGAAGTCATGCGATGCTTAAGCCCTGCCTATCGGACTATATTGCAGAAATAACAAATTGCACGGTTGACAGATACCTAGGCGGTAATTCCAGTGATCAGATGTGAAACATGCGCTGAGAAATGCATGCAAAAACTAAGGGGCAGATTTACAAGCCCCTTGCGCCACTTTTGCGTCACTTTTCCCATGTTAAAAATGACGCAAAAGTGGCGCAAGGGCCTTGTAAATAAGCCCCTAAGCATTTTATTTTTGCATATGAATATGTACCTGTGATCAAAGAGAGCTTTCAAAATTAGCACAAAGCTTAGTTTGAAGAACATCACATACCAAAATGATGACCATGTTCTTAATTTTGGAGGTGTTTCCCACGGCGCATGTTGCGATCATTGGAGGAGCTATTGCTCCTTGTCTGAAAAATTAGAAGAGAGAGATACACCGGCCACTTACTCTATTGCTTACATGCACATGTAAGGAATGCTCTTCCGATAAGCCTTAGAAGTGCTGAATCCAAACATCTTTTTAGAAGGTTTCAAAAAATCAACCCAACTCAGTTAGACAAGCAAATATCACTCATTCGCTTCTCCCTAATCTAACTGACTCTGGGGACTAACTTCAGCGCCCAGAATCCTTTAAAAAGGGAACGTTGCCCTCTCCAGGTGCCCAGAAATCCCATCAAATGAAATATAGGCGTGGGCTAATTGTGAGCTGGATGACATAGTTTAGGCAAAAACGTATCCTTCTTTGGATTCTCAAAGGATTCAGACTTATGATTTTGCAAGATTTATTTTAGGACCAAATATCTTGAAGAAAGCCAATGACCCAGGGTCACAATGAAGTATAAAGTAGGAAAAAGTTGTTGTAGGTAGGGTACAGATGCAGCTCCGTGTTATTAATGGGTCAGAATTTATTGGGCATGCTGGAACACATCGCTTATAGGGTTTCCCACACATTAGAAACGTTATTAGGAACAGACAATGTAACTGTTCTAAAAAAGCATAAATATAATGCAGGGTCAAAAACATCATTTATTTACATGCACATCTTTCTTTTTTTAATGATTAGTATTTTGTGGAATTGTGTACAAAATTTTGGTAGATAACCAGTTTCATTAATTCGACTCAACTGGAAGTAGACAGTGGGATTACACTTGTTACCTATTGGTCGTTGAAGTTCCAGAAACGTACACACATTGACAGTGTACATATCTGAACAACCAAATCTATTCATGAAAAACATTATTTTATTACTAGATCATTTTAGGTAAAAAGGTCTCCAATATGTTGTGTCTCAAATGACGTATTTTGCTTAGATCAGTAGTTCTTTTTTGAATTTGGGATTATTGAAAGTGAATAATATGATAATACAATAATGATTAAAACTAAAGGAGAAACATGGAGAAACAAAATAAGCAGTATATGAGCAACGATCGAACATTCATGTACAATTCCATCTGTAGCAGTTTGTCATCAGCCCTCCACCCCCACGGTTAGCTTTTGCAGATAGCATCATTTTCTTTCGTCCACATGAGCACATATGGACCATATCTGCAGACTCTTGCTCACAGCAGAAACATGCTGATGAGGTATGCAGCTTGCAGTTAAATATCTTAAGGGATGTTTAATACAACCTCATATGTGTTTGATACATTTTTTATCATATATTTGCAGGTGTTAAAGGTTCAACCCTATTGCACACTGATATATTTGACATTTAGGCTGTATCAGGATCATTTGGTTGGTTCCTTCTTTTTGAGGCCAGTTAAATACCTGCTTCAAAGCACTACATAAGGAACTGTTAATTGCATTATCACAAAACCAAAACAGAAACTACCAGGCTACAGCTTGCTATAATCTTCCTTGGCAAGTGACCAGGTAAGAATGCCTTTATCTGAATAATTTAAAAACAGATTGAATAATTTGACAAATATAGCCAATATTGTGGTACTGTCAGACCTTTTTATATGCTATAAGTCATACTGGAATTAAACAGGGAGCTACCAGAAATTGGAATGTCATGGCTAATCAATGGAACTCACATTCCCAGTATATATGAGTTCAGACTTGCTTTGCCCTGATTTTGTCTTCAGCTTGATTTTCAAAGAATGCTGGATGACTGAATTTAAAAAGAAGGATCCTGATGAAAAAGCACAGTGAGGTGGACTCTGCTCTCTGCCAATCAGAACTCAAGTTCATAATTTCGGAGATTCATCCGCCAAGAGTGACTGAATGATATCAGTGGAAGTCTGATAGGGACAGCCGCCCATCGCCTGAGCCATTTATATATGTAGCAGGCTTTCTTGAGATTCCATCTAAAGGTAGTGATGAGGGACTGCATTTTTAAAAAGAAAAGTTTAGAATGTATCAGGTAGTTGCTCAAAAGAGATCCATAAAACCAAGGAGGATTACCATTTAAGGAGAACCATTGAGAGAGTGGAAGATTATGCCATAATTTGAGGTGAGCTGTATTTCTTTTAAAAAAGAGGCCCAACATTTCCGTCCACAAGAAAGTTAAATCTTGATGCAACATCACCCAAAAATATTCAACAACAGAATGCTATTTAAGCTGCCACATGTATGAACATTCAGAACTCTACTTTGAGTCTTGGCTATTTTAATACATATCCAGAATACATTCCAGTCTTTTCAAATATCTTTACTACAGTGGATATGATAGAACCACGATCAGCAGTGATGATAGCAATGTCTTCATCCTAGCCAAAAATTGAAACATTGTGATATAATTAGCAAATGTAATCTTGTCAGGAGCTGCTTTGATAACAGATTAGATGTGTGATCCATAGGGCTTAAAATTAATTTTTTTAATCATCAAAAGAAATACATCTGAAAAGTTGTATTTCAGGAGCTCCTTAAAAAGATCAGCTGAATCTGTCAAATGCCCTTTCAGCATCAGGAAGAGCCACCATAAAGGTAATTATATCAGTGTGTGCTGGTATAATCCAGACCTTAAAGCCATAAAAATCAGGTGCAGGCACTTAGAGAGGACCTGGAGAACAGACTACAGCGAACAGAGTAAATTGCCTTACAAACTTGCCTTAGATGAGTACAAGCGAGCCATCATAAATGCAAAAAAGCTGTATTTTACTAGTAAAATAGAGGGGGCAAAAAACTCCTCAAGAGAGCTTTTTAAGATGGTCTCGGCATTATCCAAACTAAACTTAGAAAACCAATTTGTTCCGGACCAGAAGTTCTGCAACGAGATGGCAAGTTTCTTCCAGACACAAATACAACTGATCTATGACGAATTGGCAGGAAAAATGCCAAGCCCCTGTAGCACTAGCACGCACGAGTTAGCGAGCTTAGCTAGGCTGTCCACGTCAAGTCAGTTGAGCAGTTTCTCCCCTCTATCCATGGAGAGAACAAATGACCTGCTACTGGCAGAAAAATCTGGGTCTCCAACAGACCCCTGCCCGCCGGCGATTATACATTTGGTCTTGAAAAAAAATAGTACCCAACTTGCCCCGCTTCTCAACAATATTATCAGCTCAGGAACCTTCCCCACCTCTTGGAAGAAGGCATGTATCAGGGCAATCTTAAAGAAACCATCTCTGGACCCCCACGTGATCGAAAACTATCGGCCCATTTCCTGTCTGCCACTAGCGGCAAAAATACTGGAAAAATCCATGAACCAAGACTTAATGGGCTATCTAGAGCTTAATAACAACTTAGACCATTCTCAACACGGCTTTAGACAACACCATTCCACCGAATCAGCTCTGATTATGGCCACGGAGGAGATACGTAGGCAACTGGACAGTGGAGGTAAGGCCATCCTAATCCTCCTAGACCTCTCAGCCGCTTTCGATACCATCAACCATCAGGTATTGATTCAAAGGCTGAAGGCAATAGGTGTCAATGAGATGGCTCTTGGTCTTCTGGCCTCTTTCCTCATGGATAGGGAACAAAGGGTATGTTGGGGCAACCACCAATCAGAGAAGTTCTCCCGCCCCTGTGGAGTTCCCCAGGGGTCAGCACTGTCCCCAACACTCTTCAACATTTATGTGACACCTCTGGCTGAGTTAACCAGAGGACATGGCTTTTCGCTAGTGTCATATGCCGATGACACCCAACTGGTCATTTCCATCTCTTCTAACGCAGACGCCATTGCGGGAAAATTCCATGGCTGTCGAAAACATATCATGGACTGGATGCACCAGAACTATCTCAAACTAAATACCGGAAAGATTGAAGTGATGGAGTTTGGGTCTGGTGCACTGCTCTGGAACCAGGATTGGTGGCCGGCAGAGGCAGGAAACTGCCCTGTACCCACAGGAAAGGTCAGGAACTTGGGAATCTTAATGGATGATCAGCTGAGTTTCCTAGGCCAAATTAACCAGCTTACATCAGCTTGCTTCTTCCAGCTGAAAGTCCTACGAAAAATCTTCCCTTTTATCCCTCCGGAATTACGGATATCAGTTGTTATCGCTTTGATCCTTTCTAGGATTGACTATTGCAATGCCCTTTTTATGGGCATAAATAAGCGTCAACTGTCAAAACTGCAGTGTATTCAAAATGCTGCAGCCAGAATGCTGTTGAATATTCCTTAGTTCCACCATATATCTGGCAGTATCAGAACTCTCCACTGGCTGCAGGTGCAACAGCGAGTTGAGTTTAAAGCTTTGTGCTTGGTACATAAAACCCAGTTTGGGGGAGGAGTGGCGGATTTACAGAAATTATTTCTGCAGTACACTCCTCGGTGCAACCTTAGATCGGCCAACAAAGGTCTAGTCCAGATTCCCAGAATACATAGAGCTAGATGGGGTGGTAGGAGCCTGACATACCGTGCGTCCAAACTATGGAATGAGTTACCTGGCGATATCAGACTCCAACCGTCCAGACCTCGATTCAGGAAGTTGCTGAAGACGTGGCTATTTGCTAGGCAGAAGTAATGCTACCTCTCCTGTGCTAAACCCGTGTCCTCCCTCAGCGCCAAGACGCCTCGGCATTCGTGCGCTCTACAAGCATAATACTTACTTACTAGCAATATTTAGTAGTGTCGGGGCTACTTGATGTGTTCAGTAGTTATGCAGCTGGGGACAAAACCATATTGTTCCTCTTATAGAAGTACTGTTTGCATCAGAGTCTGATGACAAACCAGAACCATTGCAAAATCATTTTTGTCCACATTCAGCAATAAAATGGGTAGGTAAGATAAGCATATTTTGGAGCCCTTGGTTTTTTTTACGATATTTGCTTTTCTGGACCTTCCCAAGTCTTGGGAATACTGTTCCTGGCAACTTTCCCCTCAATAACTTCCAGTAATAATCCTGTCAGTATGTTCTAACTTGTATGTAGAATTAACTGGGATATCCATCATCTCTGTTGGCTCTGTTATTTGGGATCTGATTGATGGCTACAATTGACTCTTGTAAATAGATTGGCTAAGGCAGCCGGTCTTGCTGTTCAAACCTAACCCAGAGGGTATCATTATCGTTTAAGGATTTCTCTGGATTTACCTTGCATACTGGGTGCTCCACACCTATAAATTAAAGTTGATTTTAATGAAAACTCCACAATCTGAGCATACATTACTGCATCATTCTTATTCAGGGATATGTGCTTGTGCCTTTGATTCGTTGGCCATTAGGGATGGTGATGTGGCCAGAGTACAGACTAAGGGGTCAATTACAATGTCGGGCGGATCGCCACCGCCCGCATGGCGGTGGCGATCCGCCCGCCATTTTCATCCGTCCGCCACCAAATTCCCCCCGCCATATTACCATGGCGGAGGGGACCCCGGCGGACGGAAAGACCGTCCGCATGTTTTCCGCCCGGCCGATCAGTCGACCGGGCGGAAAAGGGATTAATATGGTGGCGGTGTCTGCAAGACACCGCCATCCACATTATGATGCCGGCGGTGATGAGCCTTTCCATGGCGGCGTCGCCGCCATTTAAAGGCTCGCGGTCCCTGACATTGGGGGCCCGTAGTGGGCCCCCATTTATTTTGAGGGGTGGGGGGTGCACATGGGGGTACCTATGGTACCCCCCTGCATTTGCATATACAACATGGCAGGCACCGCGCGGTGCCTGTCACGTTGTGCATTCAAATGCACAACTTGCATTTTAACTTTGCGGTGGGTGCTGCTGGCAGCACCGCCCACCGCAATGTTAAAAATGCGTGATGCCACCGCCACCGTGGCGGTGGCATCCTAATCACATGTGCGGGACCGCCGCACACATAGCAGGCGGTCCCATTTCACGGGGCGATGGCGGGCGGACTAAGTCCGCCCGCCATCATAATCGGCCCCTAAATTTGTATGTTACATCTCCAGTGGCATACTGAATACGCCAGACAGGAGCTTGCAAATCAGATCACATTCAAGCTTGAACTGTCTTAATTTTTCAATAAATAGTGGTTATGGCGATGTCACCCTTAAGCACAGTGAAAGGAATTTTTCTTTGAAGAGTATGAGTTGTGCCATGCAATGACATTGATCGTGATTTGCCCAGCAAGGAAGGAGACGCTTGAGTTGTCCAGGAGTCAAGATAATCTGGTCCTTTGCTATCACAAATGATAATGCTGAGTTGCCTCCTTTATTTGTGTATGCCCTGCAAACTGATTTTACGTATCTTTCTCCAGATAAAGGGATACCACAAAAAGCATTATATTCAGAGCCAGGGACTTACTTTCTTTAGAGGGTTCACTGACACAACCGATGTAATAAATCTCGATGAAAAAATATTGAGTAAAAAATATAGACAACAAAAATATCGACTCCTATACTTAAACAGATAGGTACAAAAATATTGACTAAAAAATATCAATGTAAAAAATATAGATGTATAAAAAATCAACTTTTATTTAAATATAAAATAAAATAAAATATATTAAATATACTAACTATTAAATTTAATTTTAACAAAATAAAATAAATGTAATATATATGTTAATGCAAAAGTTTATGGAAACGGTCGCACTCCTTTGTTTTCTAAATGTTACTCTGTTCGTTTCAATTTCACAAGGTATGGGTGCTATAGGGCATCACCTCCTGATCTAGAGGTGTGACGATAATGAAATAATGAAAATCCTTCACCACTGGAAGGGCAACCCATGTAAGCACTCCTGCGCGAAAAAATCGCTTTCAACGAGTCAAATCTCCAATAATTGTATTTCACTGTGATTTATTTGCATCATATTTCAATAGTGAAACAATCCGTTCATCTGTTCATGAAATGTATATATCCATGTTTCATTTCAATCAAATGTTAAGCATGTCTTGCTGATTCACAGGAATATAGACACAAATCCCCGATGCATTTCGGGACCAGCCCTTCTTCAGGGGGTTTTCCCTGTGAACTGGTCAAAGTAAGACGTGCTTCCGTGTTGGTGCTCCAGCACCAACACGGAAGCAATAAAATAATATATAATAAAATATAACAAATAAACTTATTAAAAAAAGATAAACACACAAACATAATTATTTATACATATATTTACTTTAAAACAATTAATAAACTATTATTTTTTATTTATGTTAAAAGTTTAAAATTATATAAAAAAATAAATATATATATCAATGATTTAAAATATAAAAAAACAAAAATCTATAATAAATTAGAACATTAAACTATTAAAAAATATTTAAACTTAAATTTCACAATGCAGTCAGTGCAACAGTAGGGAAAGTGTTGGATAGCGGAGGGGTAAAAATAACTATTCCCACTCCAGTGAGTGCAACAATAGGGAAAGTGCTGGATAGCAAAGGGGTAAAAATTACTATTCCCACTCCAGTGAGTGCAACAGTAGGGAAAGTGTTGGATAGCGGAGGGGTAAAGTGTACTATTCCCACTCCAGTGAGGGCAACAGTAGGGAAAGTGTTGGATAGCAGAGGGGTAAAAATTACTATTCCCACTCCAGTGAGTGCAACAGTAGGGAAAGTGTTGGATAGCGGAGAGGCATAAATTACTATTCACACTCCAACAGTTAAAATATATATAGATATATATATAAAAAAATTAAGAAAAATTATAAAAAGAAATAAATAATATTTAAAAAATTGGAAAAAATAAATATTAAATATATAAAAAGAAAACATATTATAATATAAATTACATATAACAAATACCTACAAATATTATATGAAATAAATTAAAATAATTCTTTTAAACTAGAAAATATTTACAAAAACTTTAATTAAAACATAAATGTATTTATTTTATTTCCTACCCTATAGCACCACACCAATAACAACACACTTCAACATTTTAAATTAAATGTACTTCCATAATTAACATAATTAATAATCAATTCAAAAATATTATAAAAATAACCTAATAAACTTTAACTACACAGACTTTAACACTGTAATATCCACAACACACACCTAAATAAAACTATAAAATAATAAAACACAATTAAAACTTATTTTTAAATTAAAAACTATTACTATTAACAACTAATTACAAAGTAATTAAAATCTATTTAATACCCACCCTTTACACCTTTAAAAGTAAAAACACACACAAAAATAAACAATTACCCAAAATAAATATCAAATAATTATCATTAATTAACAACTATATATTAATTAATTAAACACAAATTACTTCCCATCCATTACCCTTATAAACACAACACACACCTAAATTTAATTACACAATTACCATAATACATTTTAATTAATTTAATTAATATCAATTAACAAATAACTATTAATAAAAAATAAATAAACTACTTAACACCCTTTACCCCTATAAACCCCCAAAACACACACCTAAAATTAATTCCACAATTACCATAATAAATTATCAATTAATTAATTATAATTAATTAACAACCAACTATTAATTCATCAATTAAAAATACATTACTTCACACCCTTTACACCTATAAACACCAAAATACACACCTAAAATTAATTACACAATTACCATAATTAATTACCAATTAATTAATAAAAATTAATTAACAAATTATTAATTCATCAATTAAAAATAAATTACTTCCCACCCTTTACACCTATAAACACCAAAACACACACAAATTAAATAATTATATTAATTAACAACAAATTATTAATTAATTAATAATAAACTACTTTACACATTTAACACTGTAACATCTCAATTAAACAAATATTAATAAATAAAAATAATCAACTAATTTAATATAATTAAATTACTTCTCACCCTATTCCCCTATAAACCCACAACCCGCTACAGAACTAAAAACGCAAAATTCAAATAAAAAAAAAAATAACTACAAAAAATGTAACACATATATTAAATATACAAAAATTCTTATACAAAAAAACATACATCACATACATTTAAAACATATATTAAAATACATAACACTAATTAAAAAATCGATATTTTTAACAACTATGGGGGTGATTACGATTGCGGGCGGACTTGGGGATTGGGACCGCTCGCCTGTCATGCAGCGGTCCTGCACTCCACATTGCGATGCGACCGCCACCATGGCAGCCGCATCCAGCAATTTAACATTGCGGCGGGTGCTGCTGGCTGCAGCTCCCGCCGCAATGCCAAAAATGCATGGAGTGCATTTACCTGCAGTACGTGGCAGGCACCACGAGGTGCCTGCCACTTAGTGCATGGAAATGCAGGGGGTACCATGGGTACCCCCCCAGTGCACCACCACCTCCCCCCAACACAAAGGGGGCCCACACGGGCCCCCAAAACCAATCCCCGCCAGCCT
The DNA here is from genome assembly GCA_963921515.1 of Calotriton arnoldi. Taxonomy (NCBI): domain Eukaryota; kingdom Metazoa; phylum Chordata; class Amphibia; order Caudata; family Salamandridae; genus Calotriton; species Calotriton arnoldi. The sequence continues at coordinate 4,114,219 of CAWUFW010000505.1, read as the reverse complement.
TTCCATGGCAGTTTCGGCGCCATGGAAAGGCTGGCTACAGCCAGCATTGTAATTTGGCAGACGGTGGCACTGCCACCATTTTAGGCATGCTGACCGCTCTGCCAGGCAATCGGTACGATTGCCTGTGGCGGAAGCGTGGCGGGCGGTCTTTGGGACCGTCGTGGTCGGAAAGCGATTCCCCCCGCCATCGTAATGTGGCAGGGGGAAAATTGCTGTCCGATGGCGGAGGGCCCGCCACCACACGGCTGGCGGTGGCGAGCCTTCCGCCATCATAATCACCCCCTATATTTTTGCAAATGATATTAAACACTTCGATATTTTTAAAATCAATATTACTTACCTTAATTCGATATTCTTGAACACGATATTCTTGCTGTCGATATTTCTGAACCACAATATTTCTGACTTGATATTTGTGCAACTCGATATTTTAAACTCGATACTCTGTCTGCACACCCTTTAGATCTTTGAGCTTTTGGATATTTGAAAGACCCTCTCATTCTTTGGGAAAGGCCAACAAAGTGGTCAGTGATGAGTATTTTGCTTGTACAAAAAGTTTATTAAGCTCAAAAGATTTGTGAAATTCAGCTAATTTTGTGGCAACTACATGTCACATAATTATTCTCTGATGAAGACTGCCCTGAGAAGAAAATGTCCTCTGGGAGCAGACCACGTCGCATGGGAGACATTTTCTCTTTGAACCAGTCATCTTATCAGTATTTTGCACGTCTTGGAAGATGAGGGCTGCCATTTGTGACACTGTAAAACTTCTTTTGTGAAATCTGACATAATTTCATGTAATTCTTACGAAATGTCATAAAAGGAAATGTTTGCTAGTCTTTGTGTTCCATTTTGTGAGTGTTAAAACAGCAGGCTACAATGTAATAAGATAGTTTAAGTGTGCCCAAGTCCGCCACATGGCTTAGTGAAGATCAGCGAAAGGCTTCAGGGTACTGGAGTGGTTCTTCGAAGAAATGAGAGAGAGCAGCCTATGCTTACCTCAAGCAATTATTGTATTTTAAAAACATGATTGGTTCCTTGTCTACCCTGCAGTTCAGGCTCACTTAGTTGGTGCACATTTTAATCAGCTGTTTATATATGAGGCAAAACTTACACTAAAGACATTTACTGTTAGAGCAAAGAAATAAAAAAAACTCCATAATTGGCCACTTATTTAGATGGTCACCATCTCCACCTTCATATACCCACATTATACATTTGTTAGAGCTGTGCTTGGACCCTGGGTGCCTTATGATTTTAGTGGTATTTCTGCTTTAAAATTGATACCTATAGACCAATAAATATAATGGTAGGGCGATTATTTATGTGATGTGTGATGTAGGTGGCGGCAGTGACAGCATTTGGGGGGCGGGCTTTTGTAAATCCATGCAGGAGCGTCCAATTCTCTACAGGGCAATTAATTAGAAACTCTCCGGTGGCTGGGAGAACCAAACATTTGGGCCAAAACTCGGAAGGCTTGGGTACTGGTGCACTACACAACAGAAGCTAAATGATACAACCAGCAAGCATTCTTTTATTAGGCCAGGATTCCTTCTTGTGAACTTGAATAGTCATATATGAGTAGGCTTGCATCACTCATTGACTCTCCATCTTGGGAAAATCTAAGGATTTAATTACAGAAGAAGTTATTTGGCTTATGATGTACTATGGGTCTAAACGTTCCTGGTTCACAGGGACTCTCAAGTTTGGACCCTATGTTTTTTAGTTGTAGACTCCAGGGAGGATTTTTTCAAAACTTCATCAGCTTCCTGAAGTTTACAAAGGTTGTGAAATTCAAAATAAATTGCTGTAAAATTCTGCACAAGTAGGTTTTGTTGGAACACCTGCAAAAACCGAATGTTAGAGGTAAAGATTTCTAGCAAAAAACATTTTTGCAGGCAAATGCTTCCACAAATATATTTTCGTCTGGACATTTTTGTTGACTTGCAAAATTTTATGACGGTGACAAATTTCACTGCTTGAGGAAATTGCAACATTTCTCAGCTTTGCAAAACATTTCCCGTGACACTGTCATTTTGAATGCCTGTTTCATACAGTAGTTGGACTCAGCATAATCAAGATCACTGATAAGAACCCACACACTAATGATCACTCTAATTTTAAAACTCCTCGACTGTCATGCTGAGTGAAATTTCCATTGTTGTTTGTTCATCAATATTTTATTGTTTCACCGTACAGATGTAAGCCATTCAATACAAAACTCAAATCATAAAAGACAACATTAAGATGCATAGATCACAATATATCTTATCCACATGAATAGTTCATCTACTAATAATACATATAAATGTAGAGTGGGCATATAAAAGAGACCAAATAGCAAGTCTCTCAAGCGTAGTTATACTATTTGTAAACAACACACAAAGCCCTATCATATCATTTAATAAAACATGGGATTCTGTAATTCCTGTATAAATGCCAGTCTTTAATTTCCTCATAATCGGTGACTTGTGATGCACCCAGTGGCCAATTATAAAGAAAAGACGTCAGAACTCTACTATTGTAAGTTATTAGAGTAGAGCTCTGTTTAAAGCAACAAAAACAAAATGTTGCTTTTCTGTCTTCTGCTCTATTGTTTTTTAGCTTACAACGACAAGCAGAGAGAACATGTCTATTTTTTGCACCCATTAGATAGAGAAAAGCTTGAATCTTTCTGCATGTTTCTACACATGCCAAGCTAGTGCAGTTTAAAAAAAAAAAAAAGACACATTGAACCGTTTCTAATATTTGTTTGTAATAAATAACTAAGAGGTTTTTGATGTGTTCAATTTTGCACTAGAGGTTTGATTTTTATTCTTTGGTTGCAAAGATGCTCGCTCCTTCATATGTATGAAAATGTTATGCACTAAAATGTTAAGTGGTTTGTTGGGAAAGGTGAGGGTGTGACTGTGTATTATATGGGATAACGTACCCCCTGTCATACGTGATAAGGATATTGCAAGTCATCTTGGAGTTTCATAGCTTTGTAAAGGAACTCGGCCTTCGGCCTTCTTCCTCTATATGGTTATGGAACTCCTCTGTGACGTGCAATAACCTTATAATGTAAGGCAGGGGGTAGTGTATCTCTTATATAATACTACCCAATCTGCATGGTCCAAAAACCAAGATAAATATGAAGATACTAGGAACTAGAGCCACTATGCTGATAAAAGTCATATGGCTAGAAGTGCAAATATATCTCAATCAGGCCCCTTCTGGTATAAAGCCCGGTCTTATTAGGCTGAGCAGCTGTAATACCATATATTTGGGGCTAAGCGTGCTGATAAACATACCGTTCGATTTTCAGCTAATTGGAGAAAGGCACTGTAGTGTTAATACTAACCTTGGCAAGAATAGGATCGGTAGCATGTGGCGAAGGTGTATGTCAAAATGTCGACAACAAAAATATTGCAGCAAGCATATTGGCAAAAATACTATGAAGTTAAGTGAGTATGTGCAGGTAATTATGGATTTATTATACGTAACTCCAAATCTATGTACCTTATTCTCCAGGTTTATCTATGTGGAGTTAAGGAAATTAAATCTGCAACTTAGCTATATATGCTTAAATCACAATATTTTAGTTGTCTGTATTGTTGCTAGAATATTTTTTATAGCACAAGATTTCAAACTCAGTATTCTGGTAGTATGCCATTTCGATGTCATTTGTCCTGATCACTTTAGATGTGCCTGCCACCTTTGAAATTGGTGACCAATGAGTGATGATTCTGCAGGACGATAGCTGGAGACTGTGTTATTTATTGTCAGGATAACTTGGACATATTATGAACCACAAAAGTGTAGCAGTCTAAATAAGCCCTTTAGGATCAGAACTGGTGACCTACAAGTTACATGCAGATCGCTGGAGCAACTTCTCAAATAATTGAGCTATATTTGACAACATCTAGTTGGGTTTCCTGAACTGGAGATATTCTGGAACATCCCAGATCGTTCTTTAAACAATGCAGTTCCATCATGTCCAAATCGTTGATATTGAGCAATTCAGGCAATGAGCACCTTCACTTCTGCATAAGAAATTTACTCCCAGGATTAAGAGTCACCCAATTCTCACTGAACTGCAAGTAACCCTGCACCCCCATTCTACTCTAGCTGCACCTATGTCTTGCAAACCTTATAACTGTGTTGAAGTAATAAACCCCAGGAGCCGGTGATGAGTGTTGAGCTGGGTTTATTACACGAAAGCTACACAGCAGAGACAGCAAACAAGATCCCCAACAGCTGGGTCCAACTGCCTTCTTGAACTGTTCAAACCCCCCAGAACAGAGCGACAAAGCATCCAGGCAACCACCAACATTCCACCCGTCATAGCCTGGAATGCATCACACCATTGCACATTATTGAGAGCATAACATATCCTCTCTTCTCAATGACAAAATAAAAAAACAATAACAACACTCATAACTAAAAGCATAAAGATGGTACATGCTTGCACAATAAAAACTATTTACATCTCAATTAGTATCTCTTGAAGAACAGCTTAGATTTAGGCATGAAAGCTTGTTACATCACAATAGGTATTTTTTTGGGATCACCTTAGGTCTTGTGCTCCTTCTAAGAGGAACTTGTAAACCCACAGTTTCGGAAGACAAAGGTACATTAGAGGGACATGGCACGACATTTTTCACTTTTACAATCTTTCCTACATTCCACCAGTTGCCTCCCTCAACTTGCACAGCATTTTCCCCACCCGCGTGACTAACACAGGTGGACCAAACTTACTCTCTCCCTTTTTGACATGAATGGAAGATTTAACGCGGACCAAATCCCCAATGAAAACAGGTACAATTTTTGCTGATTTTTTTTTGTCAAACCACAATTTTTGTTTGCTTTGGGATTCTAAAACATTCTCTTTCACCACTTCCATAAGACTGTCAACATTGTGTACGGATTTACCCCACTTGTTCATCCATCCTGGTCTAAAACAAGTATTAGCTTTTCGCCCTCTCAAAAGTTCAAAAGGCGAAATTTTGGTAGTGGAGTGTGGAGTGGTCCTGTAGAACCAAAGCATGCTGTTCACAGAGTTCACTACATCACTGTTGGAATGTTTTGCCCATCTGATGCAGTCTCCCACAACTCTATTCATGCGTTCTACAAGACCATTCGATTGTGGATGGTACAAAGAGCTTTTCACATGCTTTATGTTGCATGACTGCAAGAAAGACTCAAACGCAGTACTAGTGAACTGTGTCCCGTTATCTGTCACCACCGTTTCTGGAAAACCTTCCCTCATAAACACATCCTTTAAAAAAACAATGACACTAGCGGAGGAAGTTTCTCTGACAAATTTCAATTCGGGCCACTTAGATGCATAATCTATTAACACCACTATGAAACGAGAACCTCCTTGTAGGTTTTCTAAAGGACCTACAATGTCCAGTCCCAACTTGGACCAAGGAGTGGAAGGGCATTCAATGGGATGAAGCGGTGGTGTGACTACTTTGAGACCCTTGTCAGCAGACCTGCATATAGTGCACACATCCACCACGTCATGCACCTCACTGTCCATGGAAGGCCACCAAAAACAATCTCGAACCCTACGCTTGGTAAGAGTCGAGCCCAAATGTCCCTCATGTGCTTTGACAATAATACTTCTTCTGAGGCTATGTGGAGGGATAAGTTTGTCACCACGTATCAAAACGCCCCCCTCCATTGAAATTTCAGATTCGACTTTCCAAAAAGGCTGCAAATATTGGGGAAGAACCCGTTCCCTAGGCCAACCGGTTCTAGTATACTCACACACTTGTTGCAAAATTTCATCATTAGACAGTGCAACTAACCAACTTTCCTCGGTACCTAGGCTGTGTTCAGGTAAGTCAATTGCAGCAATGAAACAGTCATCTGAATCCTCATTACTGTAATCCGCAACAACACACTCCTTCCCTATATCACCCATGGGGAACCTAGATAAAAAATCAGCTCTGACATTCCTGCCCCCAGACACATGGACAACGTCAAATTGGTACTGCATCAAGCGGGAAACCATCCTTAGAATCCTAGGAGAACAGCTCTTACTGGTCCCCGAACCAAGTATATTTACAAGGGGTTTGTGATCCGTCCTTAACAGAAAACGTCTTCCCCAGACATAGGAACGAAACTTTTCTATTGCCCAGAGACAAGCCAATAACTCTTTTTCAATTACAGAGTATTGACTTTCACCATTCCTTAAAACTCTAGAAGCAAATGCAATCGTAGATTCACCACCCAGTGAATCTTGGGTCAAGACTCCCCCAGACCCACTTGACTCGCGTCAACCGTGATACAGGTTGGTAACGAAGGATCGTAAGGCTTAAGGGCACCACTATTTCTAAGGCACTCTTTAACTAGGCTCAGAGCTGAAACGCACTGTTCTGACCAACAAAAGGCAGAACCTTTCCTTAGCAAAGTGCTAATGGGGCGTACTATAGAAGCATAGTTGGGAATGAATTTAGAATAATATTCGAGCAGACCTAGCAAGGACTTTACACCCGTTTTGTCAACAGGATTCGGAGCACAAAGAATCGCATCCAGCAATCCTTGTCTAGGTCTAATACCCTCTCCCGAAATGTGGTGACCTAAATATTCGATTTCATCGCACAGAAACTTACATTTTTCTGACCTAGCTACTACACCATGATCTTTGAAAATCCCCAGAACCTTCCTCAGTAGAACATTATGTGAGGGAATGTCTTTCGTGTGTATGAGGACATCGTCTTGAAACACAAGGACGCCATCGATCCCCCAAGCATGCCTTGCATGACCCGTTGGAAAACTGAAGCTGCTGAGGCAAGACCGAACGGCATCCGTTTATATTGAAAAGTGCCTAAGGGAGATATGAATGCAGTGAGGTGACGTGATTCTGGCTCTAGCTCGATCTGATGGTATGCGCTGGCTAAATCTAGTTTTGAAAAGTAGCGAGACCCTCTGACACTTGAAAAAAGATCACAAATTTTGGGTAGTGGGTGAGAATCTATCCATATTTCTCTGTTAAGAGCCCTCAAATCCACACAGACGCGCAACTTGCCACATTTCTTGCGTGCGACGACCAAAGGCGAAAGCCACAAAGAAGATTCAGTTGGCTCAATTATCCCTTGATCGCACAAAGACTTCAGCTCTGTTTCGAGATCATCTCGCACGCTGAAAGGTACACCCCTTAACTTGTGTTTTACGGGAGAAGCTCCATCTTTGACAACAATCCTGTGTTTAAAACCTCGAATGGTACCAAGGTTACCAGAAAAAACTGATGGAAAAAGATCCTCCCACTTGACCAACCATTCCCCTTCAGAGACAACAAGAACCTGTTCAGCACAACCAGGTTTGAGGATCATGCCAAACAGGCCTTGGTGATACCATCCCAGGATGTTCAATCCCTTGACTGCCACATAAATTTTTCCTGAAATTTTCCTTTCTTTAAAAACTAGGTCATCCTCGAAGTAACCCATAAGATCGATTTTGCGACCCTCGTAGGAGACTGGTGAACGATCCGGAGGTTTGAGAGATCTGTCACCCCATGTCTCAAGAAAAAGTTCTTTAGTCAACATGGTAATTCTTGCCCCAGAGTCGACCAGGAGATTAAGTGGTTTCCCACCTACATCAATTACCACAATAGGATCTACGCATTCGATGGGATCATTAACATTAGAGATATGATCACAAATTTCCGTGACTACAGAAACAATTTCAGGGTCAGATTCATAATCAGACTCCAGAACACAAGCAACAGACCTTTTCTGCTCATTGAATTTCTTTTTGAAACAAACTTTTGCAAAATGTCCTGTTTTTTTACAGTAACTACAAACCACGTTTGCACCCGGACATCTTGTACCCTTTTGATGTGGTGAATTTCCACACCTGTTACATATCTGTTTGAAGTTTTGAGCTTCGGACGTACTTTTCCATGAATTAGAGTTTTTGCTTGAAGAATTTTTAGACGAAGATTTTCGCGGATCACCTTGTTTTGGTTTAAAAGTGTTAGAGATAACATTGACAGAATCGACGTGCCTATCCTCTAATTCTTTCAAAGAAACTTGTGAAGTCTCTATGCTTTTAGCTATTTTAATTGTTTCATCCAAGTCTGGATTGGCGAGTGATAACAGCTTCTGACGGATTTGTTTGTCCCTGCAATGACAAACAAATTGGTCCCTGATCAATTGATCCTTGAATGTTTCAAATTGACAGTCAGATGCCAACTTCCGTAATGTTGAGATATATGCATCTACATCCTCACCTTCATTTTGCTGTCTCTTGAAAAATTTATGTCGTATCACCATCAAGCTTGGTTGTTTGTGAAACCTTGTTTTCAATTTAGTGATTGTGTCTTGGTAATCGTCAATATCATCGGTAGGGAGATGAACAATTTCAGGAAGATGTTTGTAGATTGACCTGCCCTCGAAACCAAGAGAGTGTAGAAGCAGAAATTTTTTCCGTTCATTACTGAACCTCGACGCCCCAATGGCTCCAAGGTAAGTCTGAAATGCGTCAAACCACACCTCCCATCTGACTGGTGGCTCTCCAGCCGAGTCTAAGAAAGAGGGAGGAGGGGTAACCGATTGCATGTCAGTGAAAAGGTAATGCCTTCAATACGCTCTAAATGTAAGGATAACTTGACTTGAGCTCTGTTAGAAAGTAGACAAAAAAAATATATTGTTGGCGCTCTTTCCAATGGTGTGTGGAACACTGCGCTTGATCTGCTAGAGTGAGCAGATCACTGTCGCCCTTTCCTAAAGTGTGAATAACTGTGTCGATCTGCTTGAGTGTGCGAATCACAGTTTGATCCGCTTGAGATCCAGAGATGATGGTGTGCAGATCACCGTGTGAATGTCCAATGATTGTGAAACTCACTGTTGCACTCAGAAGTGTAGGTATACAAAAATGCACAGCAAAGCTAGTACAAGATGTGCTCCTCACAGTTTCGAAATTTTAAATAGTGGTGTGCAGATCACCGTGTTATTTTGCTCGAGATGCCCAATTATCCTCCGTTCCGCTTTTAATCTCTAATTAGTGGTGTGCAGATCACCGTGTTGATCTGCTCTGTTTTCCTCTTTGAGAGTGTTTTGATCTGCTCTGCACTTTGAGTGTGTGGATCACTGATGTAATCCACTTTAACATTGACTTTTCCAACCTGACAATCCCCCTGCGCGTCTAACGCTGTGTTGCTTAGCAACTTTTACACGCGTTCACACAATGGGGGCATGCGAGCGCTGACGTCCGAACGTCACAATCGTGATGACAGCAGAGTCAGGCAACCAGGCAGCTGTGCGCGGGTGCGTCGCCGGAATAAGGCCTCGATTCGCACGGAAACACAGCCAGGCAGCTAGCGCGGTCCCTGCAACTCCTAAAGGCTTTGATCCCTCACGGAATTAAGTCGCAGGTCGTGCGCAGCCGAACTGAGGGGAATGCGCCTCATACCCAGGTAGGGAAAGCAAAGTCCGACTTTTGGTGTTTAGAAATCGGTGCCTATCGTTTAGCGAAGACCAGAATAGGCGCGCGTGATTTCTAGGCAGTCGGGGCTATGAGGAACAGTCTTACCCCATTTGATGCGTGGTCAGGTCAGCGAGACAGCGAAGAGATAGCGGTAGAGTTGCACGCTGAGTTCTTGGCAGGGCTGTGTAGCAGTAATCGTCGCCACAAATGTTGAAGTAATAAACCCCAGGAGCCGGTGATGAGTGTTGAGCTGGGTTTATTACACGAAAGCTACACAGCAGAGACAGCAAACAAGATCCCCAACAGCTGGGTCCAACTGCCTTCTTGAACTGTTCAAACCCCCCAGAACAGAGCGACAAAGCATCCAGGCAACCACCAACATTCCACCCGTCATAGCCTGGAATGCATCACACCATTGCACATTATTGAGAGCATAACAAACTGTTACTTTCTTTTGTGCATAAAATGGCTGGAATTTGTATCAGGTACCTTTTGTAGCAGACCAAAATTTCACATAACAAGAGAGAGAGCGGGACAGATGATATGAGAAAAAGAGTCCCACAGAACTATTGTTGTTTATGTACATTTTATAACAGGCAGTGGGACATTTCCAAAAGGTGGTGATGAACATGGAATAGCAAGGCCAAAGTTATTTGAGTTGCAGAAATGATGGTTAGGGCCCGTTGGAACATTCATGTTCTAACAGATCCCATTTGGGGTCCACAGGGCATATAAGGGCTACGGGGCTACAGCCATGGTAGTTGAAGTCGTTTGCCTCTGGTGTCCTGAGGTCCTACATACTGCAGGTCTAAGAACTGGGCCAAATACATGCCTTTCACATTTGACTCTTAGGGTAGCGAGTAGTCAGAGGCTTCTTAGGGAGTTAGCGTGGGTGGCAATAACTTAAGACTCAACTCTCCACCAACAGACACAATAATATGCTACCCAGCCCATTGCTTGTCTGATTTAAAGAGAAGTAGTTTATTATAGCTTTAAAAGCCTCTGTCGAGGGCTATACTGGTTGTTAAAGGCCGTGAACCCGAGTGGCTCGAACCTATAACGAGAGTGAGGGACTTTGAAAACCGGTATAGCCCGAGGCAGAAGGGCTGTGAGGCTATTAGAACATTCCAACCACTAAGGGTAGAATGTTCTAAATTAAAAAGGGAGTAACAGAAAGACAAACATTGGAATGTTGGAGCAGAAGGTTTATACAAGCCATTATAAGCCCGGAGCCACTCCATAGTTTTCAATGGAGCTCTCAACATTCCAATGTTCTAATAACACAACATACGTTAATACTATTGACAGCACTAGCGTTCAGTTACAGGGTTCCACCAATGCTAGACTACAACCAGCAGTAAAGTTTCAGCACCCACAAGGGGTTTGAGACAAGTGGTGCTAATTCCAACCCTACTACCAGGGGCGGCTCCTCCGTAATGGCGGAGGAATGCCGCTCCACTGCTCAGAACCAGCAGATGAAAAATAAAATGATAATAAAACAATTTTAATATCATTATATTTATCACTGACTGACTAAGCCGATGGAGTCTAGGGCAGGGCGGGTCTGGGCCATGGCAGGGAGGAGGAGTGGTGGGCACTGTAAGTGTGCATGTTGGTTTGGCTGGCTGTCTTAGGATGGCCAAACAGACACACACACTTATATTTCTCCAACTCGGCTGTGTTGCACAGCCAGGTGCAGAAAAGGCACAGGGTCCCTGTGCCAGAGCAAACGTCAGACCAGCCTGCTCATGCCAATCTCTGCGCTTCTCTCATGCTAGGTATAGCATGAGATCAGCATCTGGATTGGGTGGGGAGCCTGTGCTGTCTGGCCCATGGACTTCCAGGAGGTGAGGAGCACCGAGGCGGCCGGCAGAGTTTGCGGCAGGTAAGACTTATTTATTTATTTATTATTATTCCCCCAACCACCCAACCCCCTGCGCCACCCTACCACTTTAGACTGGCAATCTGTAATATGGCCATAGTTCTTATTCATCTATGGTGGGAGCGCTCAGAGATTCCTAGACATGAATCGACTGAGGAGCAAGTACATAATCAGCTATGTGGGCAATCATACAGTGCAAGTGACCCAAATGTCAGTTCAGATTGTATCTTACTGAAAGAGTTTGTGGCGGCACTCTTGTTGGATTTCATTTTGCATTTCTAGGGCAAGACACAGTCTTGTAGTCTTCAAACGTGGCTTTGTTTTACCTGTCTGTGTGGAGCGCTATTTGGCAGCACACTTCGTGGTCCCACAGCAGTGTCCTCCAGCAGCAGGAGTAGTCTTGGAGGTGGTCCCGTCTCTTGGGTCAAGTCAGTGTTGGGGCACGGCAGGCAAGGAGTCATCTTTTCCTTGGAAGTTGCAACCTCTGAGCCATCAGGGAAGTCCTCAGCTGCAACGGCAGTGACATTTGTATGCACAGCTTATCAGTAGCAGCAGGCAGGCCCCTCAAGTTGCAAGAGAGATGCCGGGTGGCACATTGGTGCATTAGGTTTATGTTACTTCATATAGTTCACCACATGAACCATGTAGGGCGTCTGGGTAAAACCTCTGAGTTTGGTTCGGCACCTGGCACACTTCTGCAGTAAGCTTCTTCTGAGGAACACAGCTGAACTTGTCCTCCTGGACAGTCTCTCCTCCTGCAGGGTCAGGCACTCTCTTTCCCCTGCCCTAAGCAGACCCACAGCTTCTCCAGCAAGATGCATCGACTTCAGGTGATCTCCTCCTCCTCTGGGAAGCTGGCTGTCCTACAGACACCAGCCCTGGTCTCAAAGCAGATTGATCTGGCAAACTTACCTGATAGTGAATGGAATAGCTTGCCAAAGATCCTGACTGTGTCCTTTTAGTCACCCTGCAGTGGCTCAAGCACAATACTAATCAGGGACATCAGTTTCTGAAGTGAATGGTGGATTTCAGCCGTCATTGAAAATGTGTGAGAGCAGCAACCCACAACTGCGTCTAGTCACTTTTTTGCGTCTGGGAGCCAGTTTACATGGGTCTTGTCCAGTGCTATGTCATGTGGGACAACTTCAGCTTGCCCTGGTCTTTCAGGAAACAGCATGGTGCCTTCTGGCACTTTGTAAAGTGTCCTTTAACATTATGAGTACTTACTTAACACTCCCAGCAAGCAAAGCAACGTTGCTTAAAAACTCAAGCCTCGCCAAAGGTGTCACACATGACATGGGGCTTGACAGCTATCAACTCTAGAGCTGCTTTGGCTGCACCTGAGCTCTGATTTGCTGAGCCTGATCGCAGCTGCCCTAAAGGAGAGTGGAAGGTAGTGCACCTTGTGCCAGACCCTGTATCCTGTGAGGGCACTGGGAGAGGCCTGCTCTCTGATGGGCATTTAGAGTTTTTGATCATGTCGTTCTTGCTTTGGATGTGGGTCATAGAATTTGCAGCTATTTTGTTAGTCTAGTACAGCAGACATGCAGGGCAGTGTACTGGGAAAGCGGGTAGGGGACAGTTGCCAATCTCCTAAGGTAATTAACTAGTCTGGTTACATGGGATGGGCCAAGGGGCGCTGTGTGTACACAAAAAAATTTGAGGGAGGATTTCAGCGCAGGAACATCTGAGAACAAAATCCTCTTCAGTGACTGGCCTTTCTACAATTCTGAAATGCTGTTAGAGTAATTTTGTTTGGCTTATTAGAAAATCTCCACCAACTGCACCACTTAATTAATCAATCTTGCCTTCAAGAAAAAATACAAAAAAACAAACTGCAGATTTTATTGAATTTAGCAACTAGGGCAAAATACGTAGCAGAAAAGGCTGTCACTGAATAGTTACTTAGGCGTGGTGCTGTGAAAATATAACTGCTTTGAAAGTCAGACACGTCACATGTCAGAACTTGAATTGAAGAATTTGTGAAAAAATGCATTTCCAAATGAACAATAACACTGGCTATAAAGAGCTGGATTGAAGCAAAACATGAGGAAATGTATTGCCACAAGAACACGTGAAACGACCATAATACAAAGAAATTTGAAAATATAGGCTATTAAGCCAGGGTCTGATTCAATTGTGATGTAGCAGATTAACTGCAAAATGTATAACCATTAGATCCACATTACAGTAAGGGTCTAGATTTAAAAGGTGGACTACAAAAGCAAACAAATGCACCTTGAAGTGTATTAAGACTAGTTTGATGGAGTGTGCCAGCATTATTGGTTAATGTAACAAGTGAGATTGATTTAAATTTGGTGGACTCCTCAACAGGGGCGGATCATGTAAGCAGTTGTAAAGCTATCTATTTCTAGGCTGACTGTGACAGTTTTTCCCTGCCTTTCCCCCATCAGTCATCTTCAAACTGTGCCATTCCTGATAAAATAATGCATTGTTATCGCACTGCTTAAAATGCCTTTGGTTCCACAGAGTTCCATCAAATGGCAGCCTGTGACGAGTCGGAAAGTCATGATCACCTTGGCTTTGTTGATAACAGTCACTTACCTAAAAGACAGACGTCATCAGGTAATGCTGGGCCCTTATTCAACTACTGTCATCCATGATATTGGAATTTCCACAAGGCTCCATACTTCCACTCAGCATTTTTATTGTTACATGATCACCCCCTTTGCCATTTTTCTGAGTTTTTAATTAACTTCGTTGTTGAAAAATTGTTGACACTAACATTAATGCAAGGATGCCCGTTGACCTTAATTGCCTGTCACGGCTGGCATTGTGTCTTCAAAGAAATGAGAACTGGATGAAAGGTAGCTGATTGCAGCTCAGTACTGCCAAGACCTAGGACACAATGCTTGGAGGCTCTTCTAAGACATGAGTATCCAACAGAGATCCAGGAGGGCCGGATCCATACCACATTTTCAGGATAACCACTGACTACGTAAATGAGTTCCATTTAAATTCAGTGTATGTAAACTTAATTTATTCGGTTATCCTAAAACTTTGGTGTGGACCCAGCCCTCCAGGTCCTGCGTTTGGCTCCCCTTTCCTAGTAGAAGAGCAAGTTAGTTCCTTTGCCCTTTAAATATTTTTACCACTTTTATCCAGTGTTTATCCACAGAAAATCATGAGGTACTGTAGATACCTGTTGGATCCTTTTTGCCATTTGATAGATTTCTTTTAGACTCTTCCCACTTAGGGTCTGATTACGAGTCTGGGGTTCCGAGGACTGCCAGACTCGTGGTGGTGCGGAAGTGGCGGTCCAGCCACCGCCACACCGGAGGTCCGACCACCCCATTACGACTTGGGCGGCTGGACTGCCCTGGGACCACCAATGCCACCAGGGAACCGCCGTTCCCTGGCGGTGGTGTAGAGGCAGCAATATGCTTGGCGGGACTGCCGGGATCCTGTTAAGCATATTATGAGTTTCCTCTCCGCCGGCGGTGTCATGGAGGTTCGAGTTGTCAGCAGGAACACTTGGATTTTTGGGGTGCAGGGGTGAACCAGCTTGCTTTCTTGATGTGTCGCCCTGAGGCTTTCTTGAAGTGGCGAGGGTGTCGGCGCAGTTCTGGATCCAGCAGTGGAGGTTGCGTACCGCGGTGTTAGTGTCTGCCGTAGTTGGTGATGGGGTGTTGGTGAGGGCGGAGGTGAGCTGGTGTTCGGTGACTTTGTTCCAACTTCTAGGGGGGTGGCGGTGGGTGTGCTTATGTACGGTGGGTTTTCTGAAGGAGAAGTGGATGCAGTTGTGGTCTTCTGTGGTGTGGCTGTAGGATACGTTGTTTCCTTCTGTGAAGGTTGGGTCGAGTGTGTGTCCCGCTGTGTGCGTGAGGGCGGTGACAAGTTGCTTCAGTCCTATGTTGGCGAGGTTCTCTAGGAGGGCGGTGATGTTGGGGTCGTTGTGGTTCTCCAGGTGGAAGGTTAGGTCTCCGAATAGGATGTAGTCTGTGGAGGCGAGGGAGTGGGGTGCGATGAGGTCGGCGATGGTGTTGGTGAAAGTAGCGCGAGGGCCAGGCGGCCTGTAGATGAGGGTTCTCCGGAGAGTCGTTTTTGGGTTGGTCTGGATCTGGAAGTGGAGATGCTCCATGAGGGTCGTAGTGTCGTCCGGGTCGGTGGTTGTCATTGGGCGGGTGGAGCGGTCTTTTCACAGGATCTTGTATCCGTCGGGAATGGCGGTGGCGATGTCGGGTGTGGAGTTGGCGTTGGTCCAGGTTTCTGTGAGGAAGGCGATGTCAGGCACGTGGGTGTTGAGGAGGTCCCAGATTTCTATGGTGTGCTTGTGTAGGGAGCCCACGTTGAGGAGGATGCAGTTCAGTGGTTTGCGAGTGGTGACGCCCGGTAGACTGGGGGCTGCTGCTAGGGTCCGGAGGTGGGTGAAGGTGCAGTGGCAGTGTCAACAGGAGATTGGGCTTTGGGTGTCGCTCGACGTCGAACGCAGGCAGTTGTTGCTGCGTCCGGGGATGAGAGCGCGGAGGGTGCTGGAGTCGTAGTGGAGGTGGGTCGGAGGACCAGGGTCCCTGGCGCTAGTCGCGGTCGGGTCACGAACAGGCTTAGACAGGCTTGCCGTTGCCTTTGGCACCTCAAGGTGCCTGCTACGGGGTGCAGGGATTAACGGGGGCACCATAAGTGCCCCCTCAGCCCCCAACCGGAGGCTGCAAGGGAAAGGGGGCCCTGCTAGGGGCCCACAAACACACTTTTTGACAGGGTTTCCATGTTGGAAAGGCCGGCATGGAAACACTGCCAGAAACCGTGCATCGTAATCCGGACGGTATAAACTGCTATTCATTTGGATCACGTGCCGTCGGAAGCCAGCCGGAATGACTGGCCAGTTTCAATTCCGACCGGCTGAATCAAAATCAGCCAGTCGGAATTGAAACCAGCGATGTCGTCGTACGGCCTCCGACCGACATCATAATAGGCCCCTTTGTGGTTGAAATGAGATAGAAATTAACATTTAAAAATCAAAATAAAGCACTAAAATTCACACATTATAGTTGAAGACTGAGTCATGGTTCTGGTTGAAACAAATCACTGAAATTCACCATTTATGGTTACCAACACACAAAAGATGGTATTTGAACAAAACATCGGAAAAAAATATAGCCAACAGGAATATCGAAGGTTAAAATATTGTTTTTGATGTTGTTTTTAATATTATGTAATGGATGTTATGTAATTAATATCGATGTAGAAAATATTGTATGTAATTTTGTTTGCAAGTGTTAATTAGTATATCATTTATTTCAATGTGTTTGATTTATATGTTTAGTATTTTTATTTATTTGTGCTTTTAGTAATATAATTTTTTAGTTATGAAATTGTTGAAATATGCTTTTTTAGTTGCGTTAAAATATATAAATATATATATACACACACACACACATATATATATGTACACATGTATATATACATATAAATATATATATATATATATATATATATATATATATATGTCTATATATATATATATAGCAGCGGGATATTGGGTTTTAAGGGGATAAGGGTGGGGAGATTGAAAAAAATTAAAGTAATAATTCAGAATTTTTACATTTATTTTGTTATTTTTTATAATTTCAATACATTTTATTTTCATAGTAATGAAGATATATATTAATGGTATTAAATAAATAAATTTAAAAAAAAATTATAAACTTATTATTTTGTTCTTTTATGATTGTTATTTTTTTGCTGTGATTTTATTTGTCATTTTATGGTTTAAACTTTATAAATGGTAGTAAATATTTTGAAAAATATATTAATTACTAAAAGTAATTTAACAAAAAAGTTATATTTTAATATGTAAAACATTATGGGGTCGATTCCGATTCGGGCCGGAAAAAGCACCGACCGACTCGGATCCGGAAAAAATACCGACCGACACGTACCAGTGGCGCCCGACACGCCAAGTACGATGCAAGCCGCGATAAATCCGACCGACACGTCAGGAAACCAAGCCGACCGACCGACCCGCTCGGAAAATAGCAATCCGGCCGGAAAAACACGCGAATCCAACCGACCGACACGCACCCGGAACAAATCCGACCGAATCGTACCCGCCAACTCCAACCTGCAAAGTACGATGCAAGGCGCGAAAAACACGACCGAGTCGGACGGAGGACAAGCCGTACGACCGACACGCATACAAAACCGAGCCGAAGCAACACAATACACCGCGACCGACGCGTACGCAGCATACAAAACTGCACAAACACAGCGTGAACGAAACGGAAAACACCGTACGAGACCAATGCAGGGTCCGACTCGGTCACAAGAACGTTTCCAACATACACAAACAGCACAAAGGAAAAATCAACCAAAAAAAGGCCAAACAAGCAATTACCAAGCCAATAAATACTGGGGGGTGGGGACAGAGAACAAAGACACACCAACAACTCCACCTATATAAAGGACACAAATCACTACCATGAGCCTTTGCAAATGCCATTCCACTGCCAGCACCCAAGAGAAAGCAACCACACACCCACAGCTCATCCCTCACACAAGCCACACACCAGCAGCACACCAACAAATACCTACCTCACATACACCCAGCACAACACACACCCACACACCCTCACCTGCACACCAACACACACATCACCCACTATCACCACCCATCACCATGCCCCCCAAGAAGAATCCCAAGTTCCTAGATAGTGAATTGGAAGTCATGGTAGACGAGATCCTCAGGGTGGAGCCACAGCTGTTTGGCACTCTGGTCCAACAGACCCCCATGTCGCAGAAAACCAAGATGTGGGAGAGGATCATCAACAGGGTGAACGCCCAATCACCATGTCGGCGCACAAAGACCGACATCCAGAACAGGTGGTATGACGTGCGCAGGAGGGTCCGGGAGCTGCTCAAGAAAGACTACCACCTGAGCCAATACACCGGCAGTGGCCCTCCTGCCAAGCCAGTATACCTCAGGCCCTGGGAGGAGAAGGTGCGGGCCATCCTTCCGCCAGTGAGCGTATATGGACTAGAGGACATCCCAGAGCCTGGTGAGTACACAACAAATGTACACAATAAACTGCCACAAAACACACACATCACTGTCAAGGGGAGAGTCAAACCATGCACTCATAGCAATTACACAGCAACTAGAACAGAATCATCCCAAAATGTGTATGTCAGTCAGATAAACACAACACATGCCATCAAAAAAGTCACATCCAACTGTGCCAACACATGTACAAACACAACCACAACTACAGCTAGGCAGTGGCACAAATAGAACTAACACACACATCCACACATGTAGCCACCACAACAACACCAACACACAGTGAAGACCACTCAAAGGAAGGAATTCTGTGTATGCTGGCCAAGTCAGTGTAGCCAATAGCATCATGGGAGTCGCACTCACACATATTGCCCCCCCCACAACTGTCCCATCAACACCACCCTGAACCATGCTCACATCACAGGGAGTGGAGAAGGACTCACAAGATGGCTGACACTGGCTACTGCTGTGGGGAGCACAAGGCTCTGCTGCCAACTGTGCACCAACAAACAGCAGGACACCACTGACTGACATCCTGAGAGACAACTTACACTCCCTGCAATGCAAGCACGTTCCATGGTGGGATATCTGGCTGGCTGGCTGGGTGGGAAGGGGGACTTGCAGCACTGACCATAGTCACCAGCACCTCCCCTCACACCCCCCCCCAACACAAACTCCACAGTACCCACCTGGTAGAATGCAATGCCCTCCATCCTAACACAAGATCCCACAAAGCACCACCACCCTGGGTTATGTTGTGTGAAGCACAGGGACACTCTTGGGACTCTTAGCCAAACAACTGCCAGGACAACACTCCCAGCCATCCTGTCAGCACAGCCAGCCCACCCCACAGGGAAGCAGAGTCAAAAGGAAGGAAGCATGGGCATGCTGGGAAGGGGGTGGAGGCAATAGCATGATGGGAGTCGTAGTCACAGACATTGCTCAGCCTCACAACTGGCCCATCAACACCACCCTGAACCATGCTCACATCACAGGGAGTGGAGAAGGACTCACAAGATGGCTGACACTGGCTACTGCTGTGGGGAGCACAAGGCCCTGCTGCCAACTGTGCACCAACAAACAGCAGGACACCACTGACTGACATCCTGAGAGACAACTTACACTCCCTGCAATGCAAGCACGTTCCATGGTGGGATATCCGGCTGGCTGGGTGGGAAGGGGGACTTGCAGCACTGACCATAGTCACCAGCACCTCCCCTCACACCCCCCCCAACACAAACTCCACAGTACCCACCTGGTAGAATGCAATGCCCTCCATCCTAACACAAGATCCCACAAAGCACCACCACCCTGGGTTATGTTGTGTGAAGCACAGGGACACTCTTGGGACTCTTAGCCAAACAACTGCCAGGACAACACTCCCAGCCATCCTGTCAGCACAGCCAGCCCACCCCACAGGGAAGCAGAGTCAAAAGGAAGGAAGCATGGGCATGCTGGGAAGGGGGTGGAGGCAATAGCATGATGGGAGTCGTAGTCACAGACATTGCTCAGCCTCACAACTGGCCCATCAACACCACCCTGAACCATGCTCACATCACAGGGAGTGGAGAAGGACTCACAAGATGGCTGACACTGGCTACTGCTGTGGGGAGCACAAGGCCCTGCTGCCAACTGTGCACCAACAAACAGCAGGACACCACTGACTGACATCCTGAGAGACAACTTACACTCCCTGCAATGCAAGCACGTTCCATGGTGGGATATCCGGCTGGCTGGGTGGGAAGGGGGACTTGCAGCACTGACCATAGTCACCAGCACCTCCCCTCACACCCCCCAACACAAACTCCACAGTACCCACCTGGTAGAATGCAATGCCCTCCATCCTAACACAAGATCCCACAAAGCACCACCACCCTGGGTTATGTTGTGTGAAGCACAGGGACACTCTTGGGACTCTTAGCCAAACAACTGCCAGGACAACACTCCCAGCCATCCTGTCAGCACAGCCAGCCCACCCCACAGGGAAGCAGAGTCAAAAGGAAGGAAGCATGGGCATGCTGGGAAGGGGGTGGAGGCAATAGCATGATGGGAGTCGTAGTCACAGACATTGCTCAGCCTCACAACTGGCCCATCAACACCACCCTGAACCATGCTCACATCACAGGGAGTGGAGAAGGACTCACAAGATGGCTGACACTGGCTACTGCTGCGGGGAGCACAAGGCCCTGCTGCCAACTGTGCACCAACAAACAGCAGGACACCTCTGACTGACATCCTGAGAGACAACTTACACTCCCTGCAATGCAAGCACGTTCCATGGTGGGATAACTGACTGGGTGGGTGGGTGGGTGGGAAGGAGGTCTGGCTGTCAACCAAACACAATCAATGCAGACCATGTTCACACCCCAGAGAATACATAGAAATGCCCAAATAATGCAGGACAATGTGCCACACCAATATCAACCCCTGACTGTGACGACTTAGGACAATACAATGTACAGGCCCGCACCCCGAGGCACAGTCACAACTGTCAGGTGTGTCAACCACTGATGCCTGCAGAAACATGACATACATTGTTTGTGTCTCCCAAAACAGGTGATGATAGGGACACAGCAGCAGACGCTGAGGAGTCCCAGTCCCAGGCTCAAGAGGATGCCGAGCTCACTGGCGTCAGTACAGCCTCTGTCCTCCTCGGACGATGAAGAACAACCTGGCACATCCGGTGCAAGTCAACATGCTGCACCAGCAGGACCACCAGCTGCAGCACCAGCAGGTCCACCAGCTGCACCCCCTGCACCCACCCCTCCAACGACTGTCACCACGAATACCATCCCTGCCGACATGGACAGAATAAGGAACAACACCAGCGCAGTGACCCTGGACCAACCTGGGGCCATGGACACCACCACCACCACCAACCCCCAAGGTGGACCAGGGTTATCTGTGCGTGCAACTGCACACACTGCACATGTCAGCAGGGGTGGTGGGAGGGGTGGGAGACAGAGGTCGCTGCTTGCAGACGTTGCTGGTGTGCATGAAGACCCACAACTGGTACGCATAGCTGATGCGTACCAGTCCAGCACCGGAGAGCTCAGCCAGGTAGTGGGGCTCCTCAGAGACATCAAACAGCAGCAGGCTGCCCATCATGCCCGCTTGGACTCCCACATGTCCCATGTGGAGTCACACATGTCACGTGTGGACTCCCACATGTCACGTGTGGACTCCCACATGACCCGCGTGGAGTCCAAGTGGGATGTACTACATGAGATGACGGCGGTGCACAGGGACATTTTACAATGCCTCCGCCAGATGAACAGCAACCAGTCCACACCTCCCTGTGTGCCAACAACATCTGGTACCGAACAAACTGCAACTGCCACAGGGAGGGAGGAGGACTCTGGCGGAGAGTCCCCTGCACCGCAGCAGCCTGCACTTGAGGGCCCCCCCCAAGAAGAGGGGTCGTCCGAGGAGGGGAAAGTGAGAGGCTGATGGCCAAGCGCAACTCCCAGGAAGCCTGAACCTGTTCTGGATTTTCGCCTTTGTGCACAGACTGTTCACCCTGTTGATGGCAACACTACTCCCACACATTGCATGGGGAGTACAAGTTGGAACAATGTGTCAGACAACTGTGGCCCCGATACTGGGGATCCTGTCTACCTGGACTTTCTATTCATCTAGGAACTTGGGATTGCAAGATTCATGTACAGCACAATCCATCCTATGCACTATTATCACAGATGTATCACAATAAACACAATAATACACCATACTTGCCTCTGTCGTGATTCCAACGTGGGTACTGTTATGGGGATGATGAACAACAAAATTACACTGTGTATGCGAACTGCAACAGCAAGGACAACACAGGCATGTGAGTACAGGCAACGTGACACATATGAGGGAGACACACCACCAGGGCTACACAACACATACACACCTAGGCCATCTGACTCATTGCCTACACTGATGTTGCCAGGGAAGACGGTGCAATGCACAGACACCACACCCATTCCCAGTTGTAGTCAAGTAGCCCACAGGTGCAGTAAGCAAATGGCAGTCAAATGTGTGACCACAGACAACGCACATCACTAAGTGAAGCACAGGTTTATTACACAGTAGCAACATGCCGTAACCACTACAGATGCAAGGTAACCCCACCTGGTAGCGGGCACACAGTCAACAACTGTAGACAGAAGGAAGTCCATGGGTGTGGCGCACATCACCTGTAGGGACACAACAGCTACCAGCCTGGATGTGCAATCACGTTGTCGGTGGACACAGTTGACCAAACGAATCTGAAAGTACCCTGTGAAGGACAGAAATGACACACAGTCAAAAGCAATGGAGTACAGGACAGAACAGCAAAACTCATGCACAATACATGTTACAAGATACCCACCCAGAACCAAGTTAGCATGTCAACACTGTTGGGGAGTACAGCCCACCTGTCACCACACATCGCAACACACATCCAGTCAAGTAGCCCATGGACACACTCCAACAGCACCAGAGCACCACCCACACATCATGCCAACTCACATCATTGACATGACACCTCAGGATACTCACATTCAGCTAAAGAAGTTGGTGATGAGCTGTGTGCGGACATCACCATCACCATCATCATCATCATCGTCACTGGCATCGTGTTCCAGGCCAGGATCCTCCACAGGTGGCGGATGTTGGTCATCGTCATCCTGGATGAGAGGCAACTCCTTCCGCACTGCCAGGTTGTGGAGCATGCAGCAGACGATGATAATCTTGCACACTTTCGCAGGGGCATATGGGAGGGACCCTCCGGTCTTGTCCAGGCAGCGGAAGCGGCTCTTCAGGAGACCAAAGGTCCGCTCAATCACTCTCCTGGTCCGACCATGTGCCTCATTGTAGCGCATCTGGGCAGGTGTCACAGGGTTCCTGAGGGGTGTCAGCAACCACGGCATGTTGGGGTATCCCGAGTCACCTACGGACAGACAAGTGCACATCAGCTGACTTGGAAAAGTGGGCGGAATACTACAGATCAGATCACACACAATGGCACAAAGTCAGTACACACCGACAAGCCAGGCACGCTGGTTCTGCATCTGTGCCATCAACCTGGGGATGCGACTACTCCTCATCACAAAGGCATCGTGTGCTGAACCAGGGAAACGGGCACACACGTGTGTGATGGTCATGTCTGCAAGACACACCACCAGTGCATTGACCGAGTGGTAGTGCTTGCGGTTCCTGTAGGCCTGCTCCTGGGCCTGTGGTGGTACCAAAGCCACATGTGTCCCATCAATGGAGCCAATGACATGCGGCATCCTCCCCAGGGCATAAAAGTCACTCTTCACGTCAGTGAGTCGTCGCAGTCTAGGGAAATAGATGTACCGGTTCAGGAAGAGCAACATTGCCGCCAAAACATCGCGGAGCACACGGCTGAACATGGTCTGTGACATCCCACCAGCAGACGCCACAGTATGTTGGAAGGTACCGGTGGCAAAGAAGTGTAGGGCTGCCATCACCTTCACCTTGGGGGTCAGCGCTGTAGGATACGGCCGGCCAGGCTGCAAATGTGGGGACAACTGCACTGCAAAATCCTCAATCAGCTGCCTGGTGAAGCGGTACCGTCGGATGCTGTCCCGTTCCAC
This sequence comes from Calotriton arnoldi, assembly GCA_963921515.1. Taxonomy (NCBI): domain Eukaryota; kingdom Metazoa; phylum Chordata; class Amphibia; order Caudata; family Salamandridae; genus Calotriton; species Calotriton arnoldi. Next base: position 4,090,308 of record CAWUFW010000505.1, on the reverse strand, counting down.
CATCGTTGCCAGGTCTGGGAATGGCCGATGGACAGCAGGAGCCCTGCAGTGCAGAGGAGAAGTAAGCAAGATCGTCAGTCACCCCACATATGCGGCATTGAACACACTCAAGATCCCAACATACATCATCATGAGGCACAACTACATGAAGTGTGCAGTACCGGAACGACATGTATGGTACATACATGGCCAACATCTGTCAACACGGTCCTACAGGTGGCATCAATTTGTCCCAGGTTGGCCCATTGGATATCATGATGCTGTGTCACAGTCACCCCCCAGTGACATGTGAGGACAGATGTGCCCCAGGCACCACAGCTCAACAACAGGCACATTCCCAGGGACCCTGTAATGCCACATGGACACTGGCATCACCTGGAGTATCATGTGTACACCACAACAAAACAAACATGACCCCCACAGGTAGTGGCCACACTTGCCATGGCAGGAGAGCCATGGACGTCTGTGACACACACGCACAACATCAGAGTCCATGCACACACAACGTGGATGTGGAGACTGTCTCCCATTGTGCACATGAAATCAGAGACATTGTAAACACTACATGCACAAAGACTGTGGAGGGCCATCACTATTGTGCCACTGGGACACCCTGGCTCAAACATACCGTCCCACATGGGACTCACGGGGTATGTGACATGACATACACAAACACCACTGTGAAATGTGACCATGGCACATGCACAGATATGAACAGTTGCACATCACAGTGGTCACGTACACGTAACACCCAGGATCCTGTCCCCATTAACACGTGCACAGCCTGGGGGTGGCTGCCCACAGGTGACACCCACAGGACAACATGTACACCAACATACACACAATAGGAAATGCAGCCTTACATGCCTTATGATAAGGTTTGGACAGGCTGTCGTGATGTAGGTGTGCCCCTCACTCCCTGGGAGCTATCTGTGGCTGGCATATGTCCATCTGAGACAGGCATGCTGACATATGCCAGTCACATGTACAGTGATGCGTTGAACAGCAATGGACCGATCGGTGCCTCCGGCCGGCCCATTGCTTTCAATGTGTGCGGGTACGCGTTGTACCCCTGTGCGCGTTGTACTGCAATGGACCGATCGGTGCCTCCGGCCGGCCCATTGCATTCAATGTGTGCGGGTACGCGTTGTACCCCTGTGCGCGTTGTACTGCAATGGACCGATCGGTGCCTCCGGCCGGCCCATTGCATTCAATGTGTGCGGGTACGCGTTGTACCCCTGTGCGCGTTGTACTGCAATGGACCGATCGGTGCCTCCGGCCGGCCCATTGCATTCAATGTGTGCGGGTACGCGTTGTACCCCTGTGCGCGTTGTACTGCAATGGACCGATCGGTGCCTCCGGCCGGCCCATTGCTTTCAATGTGTGCGGGTACGCGTTGTACCCCTGTGCGCGTTGTACCTCAATGGACCGATCGGTGCGCACCCATTGACAATGGGCTTGCCTGGCAACGGACGCGTTTTCGAATATTCGAACGAGTCGGTTGCTGGAAAATCAGTTGGTCACCCACAACAATGTTGCAAAATCATGTATGTCATGAAGTTGAAATTTTGAAGGATGCTGTGGGCGTGTTTTGGTGCTGCTATTCCATGGATTGGCCAGATTCAGAAGATGCAAACGACTTGGACCTATCACTTTGGACACAAGGGACAGTATCTGCCTCTCCAGCACATATATATTGCTGCATGTTCCCCTGAGAGCCCACTTGCCTGCACTACATGCTCCAGGACGACATCTGCCACTGCACTGCTGCTGTCTCTGCCCCTCTGGACCCTGCAATGGCACGTACTGTGGAGAGAGCCCCAGCCTTCAGCCTTGAAGAGAACCAGGCCCTGCTGGACAGCCTACTTCCACAGTACAGCAAGCTGTATGGGACACCAGGGGAGCAGGTGAGTGTTCTGTGCACTGCCTTTCTGAATGTGCATTTTGTCTGACTAGCAAGGCTGAGAGTCAGCACACCACTGGCTAGCAGGCTCACTGAGTAGTTGTCACCCCCATAGTGTGTAGTGACTTGCACTGGACAGGTATGGTGCAGTGACAGTGCTTCTGAACAGGGTTTTACTCCCCATGCTATGATACCATGTAGTGACTTCTGGAAAACTGTCCATGGGCAGCCGTGCACTGCCTGGGTACACCATGTGCCCCTGTGATTGCGACATGTATATGCAACTGTGTCATGCACGGATATGTTGCATGTGTAGTAATGGCCTTATCACTTTGTCATCCTGACAGGCTTCTGCCCATCGGAAGCATGAGATATGGAAGGACATCGTCCGGGCTGTCCGGTCCGTGGGGGTCTACAAGCGCCGGATCCGCAACTGCCAAAAGAGGTGGCAGGACCTTCGGGGCTGGACCCGGAGGATTGCACGGGTCCAGCTGAAGCTGTCGCCTCCTCGCAGGAGGGGCGGAACACGGACCCTGACCCCCACATGCTCAGGATCCTGGCGGTGGTCTTTCCAGACCTGGATGGGCAGCTGAAGGCCAGAGAGCAGCAAGGAGGGGGTGAGTCAAAGACTGCACTGTGTACTCTGTCTAACATGTTATGTGCCCTCCTCGGGCCAGGTTGAACTGCCACAGTACAGCAGTCATGTTGTCCAGGAGCCATGTCCCTCTATTGTGCACTGCCCACTCCTCATCTGATACCCAGGTGTGGCCCTTACATGCAGGGAATTCTGTCACTTAGGACTGTGTCCTTGCAGTTTGCTTGACTCAAGGTGGGAGACAGCATCTGTTTCCCTGACTCTGTGGTGGGCATCATGGGTGGGTCCATTGCTTACACAATGCCTGTATTCTGACATGTATTCAGCGTGTTACTTTGATCTGTGGTCCAATTGCTGAGCTGATCCACCACATGTGGCTGGGGTACCTGGCACACACCCATGCTGCGGGTGGGAACAATGTTTGGGCCCCAGGAGTATGTATATGACGTGTGTCACACATACTTAGCCAGCTGCCTACAGTCCAGGGCTCATCCCTCATTCATGTGGGGCTGGACAGTCATGCCTACTCCAGGCCATACAATACACTCTGTACTCCCACTCCCGTGTATCAGAGGACACATTGTGCACAGTGATTTGACCCCTCAGGTGTCTGCCTCTGTGTCAGTGTGCTGTGGATTAGTCGCCAGGACTGCTGTGGAGTTTCTTGGTAGGGGCTCAGCATGCCACTGGAGATGTGACCATAGGAGACGATACTTGTGTGACACATAGGTGTCTGATCAGCTGCCCATGCAGACTGGGGCATGTAAATGTGAAGTTCAGGCAGCTGTTCCCCATGCACAGCAGAGTGTGAGGGGCTCAGGTTCAGAGGGTAGTGTCACAGGTCTCCCATATGTCCAATAGGTATGACCTGGACAGATGAGGGTTAAGAGGATGTGTTGTGGGGGGATGTACATGTGCACTTGTGCAGCTCCAGGACTTGCATTCCCCATGACCTACTATTGTGACACAGTGCAGAGTGTTGTTGTCTGGCTGCAAAGTCATACATCACTGAGACAGTGATGTATGACTTTGCAGTCATGCCTCCGCCATGGCATGTGTCTACTGATTGGTGATCCTGCAGGGGAGTGACATGTGCTACATGCACACCATAGTGGCGCTGGCTATCAGGACATGGGTGCATCATGGTGTCTGTCGCTGGAATGCATCACATGCATTTCCTATTTGACTCTGGGCATCCCTTACATCCGTAAACCTGTACTGACTCAGTGGCAAGAGCTGTGATGTGTCCACACCGTGTCCTCTGCACTGTCCAACTACTGTGTACTTGGTGCATGTGTCAACACTGGGGTGTTGCAATCCAACAGACACCAGACAGATGGGTGCAAGGCCATGTGGGATGTGAGTGCCATGCTTGGCATCAGACTGACAATTGACTTCTCCTGTTCAATTAGGGCACTTTTAGCAATGTACAACTAATGATGCCAGGGCTTGCTCTGTAATGTGCTGTGCTCACAGTGGTGTGTGCGTTTGGTGCAGGTGACTGATGTCTGTCTGTTTCCCCATTGTTTGCAGATACATCCACGGCCACGGAAGGGGACAGCTCCACGGACCAGGAGGAGCCGGAGAGCCAGACTGGGTCAGCAGCCGAGGAGTGGTCGGAGGGACCCAGTGGCACGGAGGGCGAGGGGAGCCACACCGAGGAGTCCTCAGCAGCATCCACCTCAGCTGAGGACCAGAGCAACTCGGAGGATGACTCCCTTGTGGAGGCGGGTGTCAGCAGCCACCACACCCCAGCTAGTGTTGCTGTCCCCGCCACCACCAGCACCACCACCGCCCTCCCATCGGCTCCCATTCCCCAGGTCCGTGGAGGCTCCCATGTCCGGGAGCGTGTCTCCTTTGGGCCAGGCACCGCACCCCTGCCCCTGTGTCCCCTGCTGCCCTGAGTGAGGAGTCTGTGTACCTCCTTCGCCAGCTCCATGTAGGGCAGACAGCCATGCTGAGTGTCCTCCATGCGCACACCGCGCTGTTGACTCAGCTGGTGTCGTTCATGGAGGGCATCTCATCGGGCATGTCTGACCTACAGAGGGGCAATAGGTCCATGGACTCCTCCCTGACGGCAGCAGTGTCCCTCCTCAAACGGTCCCTCACCCCTCCTGCCTCTGCTCCATCCACACTCCCCAGCACCTTACCCATCCCAGGCACACACACACTGGCACAGGCACACACCAGCACACACACATCCAGCACACTGACACACACGCCAATGACAAACGCACACGCACGCACATTCAGGGGACTGAAGCCAGACTCACAGGGGATGGGGCCCTGGAACACACACACGCATCCACATGCACTGCGCAGTCCTCAGTTCCCTCTCCCTCCAAAGCACCCTCCCTTGCCTCACCTGCAACCCCAAAGTCACAGCAGCTCTTCCTCTGTGACCTCGGCCTCTTCCCCACCGATGAAGCTGCTCCAGCATCCCGGGGGAAGAGGAAGCCCACCCACACGGAGCAGAGTGCCCCTCGCCCCCGGACACCCTCCCCCAGGCGCAGACGGACTGAGGCCCCCACCCGCAAGTCCCCCGGAGTGCTAAGAGCAAGACCCCGCCACCACCCTGCAGCTCAGGCACAAGGTCTCCGTCCTCCATCCCTCAGGCCCCCACTGCACAGGTGCCCCCACCACACCCTGCCCCAGGTTCCCCCACCCACAGATATACCATCCCCAAGATGCTCCGGCCTTCTCCCCCTGCCACTTGCTCTCCCAGCACCACACCCCCCGCTGCGCTTGTCTGTGCCACTGATGTGGTGAGGGTGTCCCCCCCTCTGTCCAACCCACCTTGCCTGTTCCCCATTCTCCTCCCCTGGAGGTAGGCACTGCAGTGGAGTCCACTACCGCCCTGTCTGACTTGGGCACTGCAGTGGCGGACCTGTCCACCCCATCTGCAGGGTCCACTGCAGTTGTGCCGGCACCCACGACATCTGTGTCATGCCCCCAGTTGTGCCGGCACACACCATGTCAGACACCTCCACTGCAGTTGTCAGTGGCTCTCCTGCACCCACCACCCCTTCCCTGACTCCCCTGGTGAGCCCTGATCCTGTCCCTGCGGTGCCTGGCCTGCCCCCCGGTTGCCCCTCCTAGTGGATTGTCCCTGGTATTGTGCAGGCATGCGTAGGGTGACATCTGCCAGTGTCACCCTGTTTGAACTTTGACAATGGACTGGCCATTGGCCTTTGCTCTTTTTCAGGACTTCGTTTGGCCTCAACACATATGCTGAATAAAGCAACTTTCTTTTCTCTAGTGCTCATGCTTCAGATGTACATGTTGTTGGTGCAGCTAACCATGCCCTTGCTGCAGTGATGGTGATATCTGGTCTCATGATTATGAAGTGTTACTGTGCAGGAACCCATGTGGTCCAGGGGGAATGTGTCCTATCATGTGGTGTATCCATGTCATCAATAGCAGCATCTGAGGGTGTCATGTGTTCAGTATTTGGCAATGGGTTTCCTACTTACATTGGCAATTTCATATCTGTGGCTTCCACCCCTGCACATCTGTTGTGCCTGCCATCGTTGCATTTGTCTACTTCCCTGACCGTGTTGCCATCTCCAGTGGACATGCAGGTTTGGGCATCAATGGGGAGGGACTCATCCGTGTAGTCAGTGCAACATTGCTATACAAGTGTGTTGGATCTGTGCTGATGATTCCGTTGGCACATCCATGACCAGGCTGATGTGATGGGAGCCCTCATTTGGTGCTAATTGTTGATTGTGTGACCAAGTGCTCAGCTGACATGATGGGGCCCTACTGAGGCAACATATGGCACAGCTTTCCTCACACAGGAGTGGAGTCCCCTCATGGCAGTGTGTACACGTGTGACATTGCCTGCACCCAAGGTGTGTGTTGTATGTGCATGTCTGTGTGTTCACTTCCATTCATCTGCGCATGCTGTGATCCCTAGTGTTGTACCTGTTTGTGATGCTTGCTGACTTGAGCTATGTTCCCCCAAAGTCTTCTCCCTGTGTTCTCTGTGATGTGGGTGCATGGCACATTACTGGTCATCAGGGTGTCACCCATAGGTGTGTTTGCTGTCAGGGCTGAGTTTGTGTGCAGACGCAGATGGGTCACAGTCAGGTTTCCCCTTGGCACTTGTTGTTTGCCCCTGTCATGTGATTTCCAGTTTGTGTTATCTTTCAGTGATTGTGACATGTTGTGTGTGTGACTGCTGCCACTCCTCAGGGTCAGAGCTGCAATGTTGGAAGTTGTCTATGTGTGTTCTTTGTGGGTGACCTTGGCTTCTTCATTGGTGTGTGACTGTGGCTGGGATCCCATTGGTCGGTGTGGTATTGCCGTCATGTCCATGTACAGCGTAGTGTGCAGTGTGTCAGACATTCAGGAGTCTTGTTGAGTGTCCATGTGTGATGTGTTTCTACACCTTGGTTCCCACCCACCACCCTGGAATAGTCATGGGTGCATGTGCAATGTCACCAGTGCATGTGTACTTCACTGCTGCACATTGTTGGAGGTCGAGGGGTGTGGTGTTGAGTGTGTGCAGATGAGAGTTGTTGCCCGGCTAGGCCCCTGCCTCCATGTTGGCCTTGGCTTACTGGCCATGCTGATTGATTTGTGCTTGTGTAGGTGTGATGGTAGTTTGTTGCTCAGGACACCTGACTGTGGTTCATAGTGTGAACGACATTTAGCTTTGTCATCACAGTGGTATTTTTATTCAGCCCAGGGTCACCACATTGTGGGGGCCCTGGGGGTGGTGCTGTGGTGTGTCTGTGACTTGCTGTGTCAGTTGTTGTTCCTACGTGCCTGTGTGACATGTGTGTTTTGTGCTCCCTCTCACCTGACAATGCCTGCTTGCCCACATAGGGGATTTGGATCCATGAGTTACCTTAGTGTGGCAGTGTATGCACATCTGTATGATTGGTATTCAGCTCTCCTCATGTGTTGTGTGGTTGCCTGGGGACACTGGCACCCCCACCCCTCACCTGCTGTGTATGATGACAGTGTTGGTCTGCCTGTTTGTGTTTGTGCATCTGCACCACTGCATTGGCATATCTTGGGTGTGCCATTGGCTGTATGTTGTTTGGTGTGTTTCCCCTGCTGTCCCTGGGACTCCTAGGTCATCGGTCAGCACAGTGATCATGGTTTGTGTGTCCCATTGCTGCCATGGTATGGTATCTGTTCACCTCACATCTGCTGTCTCCACAGGGTATCTGCATTTGTGTGCCCATTGGTGCAAATATGTGGTTCTGCATTCTGATGGTCACTTCTGTCATTGTGTCATTGATGACTGTTGACGGTCTCAGCCCCCATGGGTGTTGTTTGTCTGCACATGGCCAAAGGAATGTTTCATTTGCACTGCAGTATTTGGCTCCCCCAATTTATGTTGCAATGGGACACATACACTACTTTGCCACAGATGAGTTTTTGGTTCTGTGAGCAGGAATGATCCATGCAGTTTGGCAGTTGCAGCTCTTTCTTTGTCAACAATTACCTTTTGGTCACTGTGATGATGAGGGTGTAGACCCCATTGCCACAATGGTCAAAATGTGCTTCAGCTATGGACCCCACACTTGCCTTTTGGTCACTGTGATGATGGGGGTTTAGACCCCATTGCCACAATGGTCAAAATGTGCTTCAGCTATGGACCCCACACTTACCTTTTGGTCACTGTGATGATGGGGGTTTAGGCCCCATTGCCACAATGGTCATGGGCTGCTTGCATTGTGGGTGCCACACACATATATGTGTGGCACATGTGCTAGGGGGTCACATTGTATGTTGAAAGTCATGTTCGGTGTTGTAGGCATTTGACACAGCCTACACACGCTTGTCATGGTGGTGGGGGGATGTCTTAATCTTGCATTCCCTAGGTTGTGGTGTGCTTGTTGTGTCATGCATTGTCCATCCTATGAGTGGGGGTGGTAGTAGTGGTAGGCATCCAGCCCCCTGGGTGAGGGTGGTAGTAGTGGTAGGCATCCTGCCCCCCTGGGTGAGGGTGGTAGTAGTGGTGGGCATCCTGCCCCCCGTGGGTGAGGGTGGTAGTAGTGGTGGGCATCCTGCCCCCTGGCTAAGGGTGGTAGTAGTGGTGGGCATCCTGCCCCCTGGCTAAGGGTGGTAGTAGTGGTAGGCATCCTGCCCCCGTGGGTGAGGGTGGTAGTAGTGGTAGGCATCCTGCCACCCTGGCTAAGGGTGGTAGTAGTGGTAGGCATCCTGCCACCCTGGCTAAGGGTGGTAGTAGTGGTAGGCATCCTGCCCCCTGGCTAAGGGTGGTAGTAGTGGTAGGCATCCTGCCACCCTGGCTAAGGGTGGTAGTAGTGGTGGGCATCCTGCCCCCCTGGGTGAGGGTGGTAGTAGTGGTAGGCATCCTGCCCCCTGGCTAAGGGTGGCAGTAGTGGTAGGCATCCAGCCCCCCTGGGTGAGGGTGGTAGTAGTGGTGGGCATCCTGCCCCCTGGCTAAGGGTGGTAGTAGTGGTAGGCATCCAGCCCCCCTGGCTAAGGGTGGTAGTAGTGGTAGGCATCCTGCCCCCTGGCTAAGGGTGGTAGTAGTGGTAGGCATCCTGCCCCCTGGCTAAGGGTGGTAGTAGTGGTAGGCATCCTGCCCCCTGGCTAAGGGTGGTAGTAGTGGTAGGCATCCTGCCACCCTGGCTAAGGGTGGTAGTAGTGGTAGGCATCCTGCCACCCTGGCTAAGGGTGGTAGTAGTGGTAGGCATCCTGCCCCCTGGCTAAGGGTGGTAGTAGTGGTAGGCATCCTGCCACCCTGGCTAAGGGTGGTAGTAGTGGTGGGCATCCTGCCCCCCTGGGTGAGGGTGGTAGTAGTGGTAGGCATCCTGCCCCCTGGCTAAGGGTGGCAGTAGTGGTAGGCATCCAGCCCCCCTGGGTGAGGGTGGTAGTAGTGGTAGGCATCCTGCCACCCTGGCTAAGGGTGGTAGTAGTGGTAGGCATCCTGCCACCCTGGCTAAGGGTGGTAGTAGTGGTAGGCATCCTGCCCCCTGGCTAAGGGTGGTAGTAGTGGTAGGCATCCTGCCACCCTGGCTAAGGGTGGTAGTAGTGGTGGGCATCCTGCCCCCCTGGGTGAGGGTGGTAGTAGTGGTAGGCATCCTGCCCCCTGGCTAAGGGTGGTAGTAGTGGTAGGCATCCTGCCCCCTGGCTAAGGGTGGTAGTAGTGGTAGGCATCCTGCCACCCTGGCTAAGGGTGGTAGTAGTGGTGGGCATCCTGCCCCCCTGGGTGAGGGTGGTAGTAGTGGTAGGCATCCTGCCCCCTGGCTAAGGGTGGCAGTAGTGGTAGGCATCCAGCCCCCCTGGGTGAGGGTGGTAGTAGTGGTGGGCATCCTGCCCCCTGGCTAAGGGTGGTAGTAGTGGTAGGCATCCAGCCCCCCTGGCTAAGGGTGGTAGTAGTGGTAGGCATCCTGCCCCCTGGCTAAGGGTGGTAGTAGTGGTAGGCATCCTGCCCCCTGGCTAAGGGTGGTAGTAGTGGTAGGCATCCTGCCCCCTGGCTAAGGGTGGTAGTAGTGGTAGGCATCCTGCCACCCTGGCTAAGGGTGGTAGTAGTGGTAGGCATCCTGCCACCCTGGCTAAGGGTGGTAGTAGTGGTAGGCATCCTGCCCCCTGGCTAAGGGTGGTAGTAGTGGTAGGCATCCTGCCACCCTGGCTAAGGGTGGTAGTAGTGGTGGGCATCCTGCCCCCTGGGTGAGGGTGGTAGTAGTGGTAGGCATCCTGCCCCCTGGCTAAGGGTGGTAGTAGTGGTAGGCATCCAGCCCCCCTGGGTGAGGGTGGTAGTAGTGGTGGGCATCCTGCCCCCTGGCTAAGGGTGGTAGTAGTGGTAGGCATCCAGCCCCCTGGCTAAGGGTGGTAGTAGTGGTAGGCATCCTGCCACCCCTGGGTGAGGGTGGTAGTAGTGGTAGGCATCCTGCCACCCTGGCTAAGGGTGGTAGTAGTGGTAGGCATCCAGCCCCCCTGGGTGAGGGTGGTAGTAGTGGTGGGCATCCTGCCCCCTGGCTAAGGGTGGTAGTAGTGGTAGGCATCCAGCCCCCCTGGCTAAGGGTGGTAGTAGTGGTAGGCATCCTGCCCCCTGGCTAAGGGTGGTAGTAGTGGTAGGCATCCTGCCACCCTGGCTAAGGGTGGTAGTAGTGGTAGGCATCCTGCCACCCCTGGGTGAGGTGGTAGTAGTGGTAGGCATCCAGCCCCCCTGGGTGAGGGTGGTAGTAGTGGTGGGCATCCTGCCCCCTGGCTAAGGGTGGTAGTAGTGGTAGGCATCCAGCCCCCCTGGCTAAGGGTGGTAGTAGTGGTGGGCATCCTGCCCCCTGGCTAAGGGTGGTAGTAGTGGTAGGCATCCTGCCCCCTGGCTAAGGGTGGTAGTAGTGGTAGGCATCCTGCCACCCTGGCTAAGGGTGGTAGTAGTGGTAGGCATCCTGCCACCCCTGGGTGAGGGTGGTAGTAGTGGTAGGCATCCAGCCCCCCTGGGTGAGGGTGGTAGTAGTGGTGGGCATCCAGCCCCCTGGGTTGGGGTGGTGGCGCGCATTCAGGCCCCTGTGTGCATATGTGGCATTGGTGATGGGCATCCCGCCCCTATGGTGCTGCTGTTGCAAGTATATTCAGATTCCCAGTGTATGTGTGTGATGTGTCGTGTACGTGTTGTATGTGTTTTGTGGTTGGTGTCTGACTTACCTTCTGCGCCGTACGCGTCCGTGCCTGTTCCGGTAGTAGATGTAGAATATTGGTATGATCGGGACGAAGGGATTCATGGTTGGTTCGTGTCGTTCGTCCTTCTCGTTGCTTCGCGTCGTCCTCGTCGCTTGGCTTCGTCCTCGTCGCTTCGCTTCGTCCTCGTCGCTTCGCGTCGTCCTCGTCTGTGCTGTGTTCGTCTCGTAGCCGTGGATCGTGTTGTGGCGCGATTCGGAGCTTATGTGCGCCTCTCCCGGATGCTTTGACGTGCCGTGCGTAGCGACGGGTTCGGCGCGTACGGAAAGCGCATCGTACTTGTCCGGCCGGACGGGGCTGCATTTTCCCTTCCGTGCGACTCGATTCGGCGTTTCCGGATTCGCCTCGGTCGGAGAACAGGACCTGGTTTGGGTGAGTACGGCTCGGCCGGAATTTTTGCTGTTGTGCGCATCGTACTTGCTCGTTCGGTGTGCTGTACGGATCGGTCGGGAAACTGGCTTTCGCATGGCTTTTTTCCCGACCGAATGGTATTGGGTGCGCCTCCGACCGAGATCGGAATCGGCCCCTATATGTTTTAGTTAGTGTGTTTTTTAGACAACATGGTTTTTAATTTTATAGTAAAAAAATGTGTGTGCGAAACCAGTATTGACTGTGTATTTTAAATGTTTAATTTGTATTATCTTGTGTAAAATGTTACATTTTGAAGTGGATATTGTCAATTTCACGCTTTAGTTTCCGACACCATCCCCCAATTTGGTTTAGATTGGAGTATGAATTGTAACTGTCACCCTTTTAGTGTCCAAAACCTTCCCCAAATTGTTTTAGTTTGGAATGGGAATAGTAAATGGCACCCCATTAGTGGCCAACACCTTCCCCAAATTGGTTTAGATTGCAGTGGGAATAGTAAATTTCACCCCTTCAGTGTCCAACACCTTCCCAAAATTGATTTAGATTGGAGTGGGAATAGTATATGTCACCCTATTACAGTTCACCGCCTTCTTCAAATTGGTTTAGACAGGAGTAGAAATATTAAATGTCAACCCTTTAGTATCCAACGCCTTCCTCAAATTGGTTTAGATTGGAGTGGGAATTGTAAATGTAAACTCTTTAGTGTCCAACACCTTCCTTAAATTGGTTTAGATTGGAGTGGGAATAGTAAATGTCTCCCTTTTAGTGTCCAACACCTTCCCCAAATTGGTATTGATTGGAGTGGGTATAGTAAATGTCACACTTTTAGTGCCCAACCCCTTCCCCCAATATGGTTAGATTAGAGTGGGAATATTAAATGTCACTTCGTTAGTGTCTAACAATTTTTGTAAGTGATTTATGTTGGAGTGTGATTATTCAAGTTTAGATTTGTTTCTGAAATATTTTTATTGTACTTTTATTTGTATGTAGAAGACATAGTTTGCGTTCTTTTAGTAGTATTGTTGGTGATTAGAAATATAATTAAAACATTAGTTTGTTGTATGTTTGTAACCCATAATATTATTAATTATGTTGTTTGGTATAATAAACACATGACATATTTTTCTAATTGTATTTATGCTTCCAAAGAATATTTATTGTATATTTTTACATTTGTAATCATATATACTTCAAAACAAACATTAATATAAAGTTCAGTAAATACAACTTACTTTTTTCTTTTATTGTTTATTAATAAAAAACAAGTAAATTATAGTTCACCACTATAATATGTTATATTTTTAACTTTTATTTTCAATTCTTTAACAGGTTTTTAACATTTCTTTACGTTTTTATATACTTTTTTCTACATCATTTCACCATACAATTTTGCAGTATATTTTAATTTATACTTTACAGTTCCTTTCACATTTTATCACAACATTTTTTGACATGTGTCCATTTTAATATTTTTTTTTCTTTTATACATCAATGTAACATTTTTTGCAATATTTTCCATTCATTTCAATGGTTAGATAGTCTCTTTTTTTAGTTTCATTTAGCGGTCATTGTTTGTACTGCTACCTTCTATTTTGCAACCTATTTGTGTTATTTTTAGTCTATTTTACCAGAACCAGTTCGCGGTATGGTGCTACTGTTCATTGAAACAGGTAAGTCCCTTTGTTAAGGATTTTTTAAGGGTTTTGAGGGTCGGGAGATCTGGGGGGAGGTCTACAATTTAGATAAAGTGTTGTTTGTGGGTTTTTGTATTTTGAGATGTATTAGTGATACTGTTTTCCACTAGTTTGTTGTTTTGGCTTTTCATACACTAATTTAGTAATGAATCACTATGTTATGTTAAATTGTGTTATGTTAGTTATACTTTGATGATTAACTGTTATTTGTATGTATTTTTCGAAATGTAATCTGTTTTGTAGGTGGGATTTTTCATTTAATTTATAAGATTTTGTCTATGAGAGTGTCCTATGGGCATTGGGAGTTTATGTTTTTTTTAAGGAAATTATTTTTGGTTTTTAATAACCAAATACTTTTTACTTTGATTTCCTTTTTTGGGTTTCTTTCTGTTTCTTTTTTTTCAAACTCTTTTTTGGGGTTTTGTATGGTTCCTAGATACTTTGGATTGTTTTGAGGGATTTCTATTGGATTCACTTTATTTTTGCTTTTTTGGGGGAGGGGGCTTCTTGCACAATATTTTTTCCATTTTTGGTGGATTTCTATTGTTTTACGTGAATCAGGGAAAGATCTGCAGCTACAAAACAGTAAGTTTTATTTATTTCGTTTATTTTGGGTGGTAGATGTGATATATTGTTTGCGTAAACATTATGAGCCCCATTACGATGTTGGGCGGAATGCCATCAACAGCTCACCGGTTGCGGTCCGCCCGACATCTGAGGCATCAGTCCTACCGCTGCATTAGGATACAGGCACTCTGACCGATGCCTGCGGGGGGGATTCCACTTCTGTTAGGGGGGAATCCGCTCCTTTTAGAGGGTGGTTTTTTCACCACAGGAACTGACACTTAGGGGCCGATTCCGATTTCGGCCGGAAGGGCACCGAACGATGGTCGGAGCCCTTCCGACCGAATCGGAACGTGCCGGCCGGATTCCTTTCCAACCGAGCCATTCCGATGGGCTCGGTCGGAAAGGAATCCGACTCGGATTTCCGGATGGCTTACGACGGGCTCGGAGAGCCCGACCGCCGTCCGGAAATCCTTCAGTACTCCCCCGGCCGCCTCTAAACGACCGAAGGAGTACGATGGCAGTATTTCACTGCCTTTTCGTGCCGGTCTTTCCGGCACGAAAGGCAGTCGGTAACTGTCTTTGGGGGCCCCCAGTAGGGCCCCCATGGGTGCGAGGCCACCGAATGGCGGCCTGGGGGCACCTATGGTGCCCCTCTGTTGATCCCTCCTCCCGGTGGCAGGCACCTTGGGGTGCCAGCCACAGGGTGCAGGGATGAACTGCACCCCTGCTTTTCACAATGCAAGCATGCATTCCGCTCGGAATGCATGCTCCCATTGTGAAGTATACGAGTGCGACCGAACAGGGTTCGGTCGCATCGTACTTGCAGGGCCGTAACCGACGACAGCAGGTCGGTCGGTTACGGCTCCTGGACGATGTCGGACGGACCGGAGTCCATCCGACATCGGAATCGGCCCCTTAATGTGTTATCTGAAATAACAAGATACACTGCTGAGAAGCAGGAATCGAGTCAGGAGTGGCACTTTATTCAAACAAAAACAAGCAAGTAACAAGTGTCAAAGACACATCATCAATCGAGAATAAAAACATACAATCTAGCAAGTTTAAAATCACAGCAATTCAAAGAGAGCGCGCGAGAGAGAAATTGAATATCAAAATACAATGAGGCAGTATAACCTTATCTAATGCTAAATAAATCAGCTAGCTGGGAGCACCTCATCGTGTATTACACTGTTTGAGCTGGTCAGTGGACAGTCCTTTTATACAGTTTTAATGAGGAACTGGTGACCGCAAAATTAAAACATTAGCAGGTGTTTGACCGCAGAACATAACAAAAGTTGGACATTTTATCGAAAACAATTTGCGTCACTTCTTGGAAAATTTAAGAAGCAGAAGTTACTTATGAGGTACATAGTTCATCAAAAGGTTATTGTTTATTTTGAGCCATGCCACTGTCTTAGTTTCCAAAGCTAGCAAAACATCAGGTGAGAAATTACGGAAAGTTGCGGTTAGCCCCCACTCTTACTCTTAGCCCATCATGTTCTTCTAGATGACAGATGCATCCTGCTATTGCTACATCCTCTCGATGTACAGTAAGATGCGCACGCAGAGGGCAGGGGCTCAGGACTTGTTTATCAGAAAAGCAGTGAACTGAGGTTAGTGGCCTTTACAGGAGAGATAGATCTAAGGTTACAGAAGGCATGAGGCCTACTGCCTCTGTGGATGCTCAAGGCAGTGTAGACAATTTGGCATGACCCTGTCTTATGGGCTGGCGGGGACATTTGAGACTCCCAGGCTTCAGATGTGGACAGAATGGGCCTGGGGCAATATATGGTAAAACTAGACCCTGCTTCACTCCGCCTCTGATAGGCTCAAGGAGCCTGTCGACCTGAGGGCAGATTGTAATCCCCAAAATGGAGGTGGTGCCTGCTCAGGCACTGCCGTGGGGATTATGATGCACGTTTCCGACAACCTTTCTATGGCGATCCGAACCGCCATAGAAAGGCTGTTGGAAACGGACTTTGAGGGTGCCCTAGCAGGTCCCCCACCCCCCACGGCCTCCGCTATGAGGCCTGGGAGGCACCCAAACATCCATGCATCATGTGGTGGTGCCTGCCACACGGTGCATGGATGTTTAAAATGTGTAATTTTCCAGCAATTTATTATATTAGTCTTGATTAACGTTGTAATTTAAATACATTTTTTTGATGTAATAAAATATGTTATTTTAAATAAAAAATATTTAGTGTGCTGGTTTTGAATTTGTCACAGTTTTTGAGGACTTTGGTAGATTACTATTTATTTTATATTATGCTTTTGGCTATGATTTCCGAGTAATCTCCTCCTTTGTTCTTTATGAAGGGTTTGACTTTAAATTGTAACATCTCAGACATTCTTTTGGCTTGTTTGCTAAATTAAGGTGCAATTTGGGTTACAGATTGCTCCATTCGTAGTTGTTGGTAGCTTTGCTTTTTTTGTAATGCTTCTAAAAATTTGTAGAATGTAGGTTGGATTCTGCCTAGTGTGGATTAGAAGGCATTGTGCCATCCTTCCACTGTGTTCTTTGTTTTGGCTTCCTGTGGCAAGGTGCTGTCATAGACATTCGATCATAGTATTTGGAATTTGGATTGGTGCCTGTGTCCGGAGCGATACAGTTTACCAACCCAAGTGTCTTCAAAATAGTTTATTGGGGGACTGAAGTTTCCTTTTTTTGTTGGGAGAAAGGGCTTTCTATTAGTAAATTGTAGTAGTTGGCTACCTGTGTGACAGGGACATAGGCTAGTTCTATCAATGTTTTTTCATTTCAAAGGCAAATGCCTGTTTGTAGAATATTATACACATTTTTGGAGGTGTCTCCATATACTTTGATTGCAATCATAGTAACAGTCTTGTATGGCTGTGTGGGGGTACATTTTTAGAATGGTTTGAATCATGGCTTGCTCAAAGTAGTTGATTATTTTTTGGGAGTAGTAGTTATTTCTTTTATGTTTTATATTGTTCAAGAGATCATAGTAAGTGCTGTTTTCACCATGTATGGTGTATATCTGAGTGAATGGTTTGGGACACATTTTGAAGTTCCCATCCATCATCCTTGTTTGACACTAGCTAGGTTTTACTACTAGGTTTTATCTGCTGGACAGAATATTAGGATTTGTTTCTCATTGTTTCGGTTGTCATGTAAAAGGAACGGTTCCTCATTATGTATAATTGTTAAATGTTCAGGTATGTGTATATCTTGGTACCTTCTAGGGACAGTTGGGGTATCGCTGGTGGCTTTTTTAGTTTATTCAATTATATGCTTTAAAGTGGAAATAGGTGCTATTTGCCCTGTTATGTGTTCAGGGGACTTTAGGTAGTACATCTTTAAGGATTGTGATTGTGGGTTCCTGGGAGCTCATACTTGCCTCTCTAATATCCTGCAATATCTACTTTACTACTATTTTGGGCACATTTGAGGGGTGGTTGTGCTCGCTCACATGAATTACAACATCATCTTTTATAGTAGCCCTCCCGTAGCTTTGATTAGAATAATATTTAGCACATTTCCAGTTTATATTTCATGATGATGCACTTTCTTGCTGTAGGTGTAGCCCATGTGATATAGTAACTGCTTTCCTTTCTGTGAAGCAATATATTTTGCAGCTTCTGACATTTTTATCTGAAAGTAGTGTAATAGTATAGTTTGTACGTTTGTTACTTACATGTAAAAATATGCAACTGCTTCTATTTTGTATACTTACATTTATGTTCTATTTAGATGTTTCACAGGGTTTTGGAGCTTTTCCGTTGGGGGTGTTCTAATGTGGACCAGGTGCTTTCTTTTCTGTTGGTTGCAAAAATAAACATACTTTTCATTTTAAAAATTAATTTGTGGTAGTTTCTAGAGTTTGAGGTCCTTAGGTTTATTTTTGCTTGCTATTTGCATGAGTTTATAGTTTTTTATTAATTTATGCATACTTAATTTCGTATATCTTTTTGCTGGTTTGTGATAGCTGTTATTTTCCAGCAGTTTTTCACATTGTAGTAGTTCTTTTAGGAAACCAATGTAATGAGATCGGAAAAGGAGAGTGCTGTCATATTTATTTGCTATTTTACGTTTTTAAGTTTAATAATATTTACATTTTGGTTTAAATACAACTTCTAATTACTTGGTTAGGTAGTTGTTTAGATGTATAGTTTTCTTCTATAATGGTCTGGTGAGAAAATCCGGCAGAACTTCCTTGTCTTGCAGCATTTGTCATTTTTGAAGCATTTTGTTATTTAAATTAGTGTGCCTTTTATATTGTTGATATAATTGTTTGTCTGATTTTATTAGTTAAAGTGGTTTATAGTTTTATTTTATTGGTTGGTTTAGTTTTAGTTTGAATATTAAGGTTTTATTTTTGATGTATGTTATATAGTTTGATCGTTTTGAATATAAATGTATTTATATATATTTATTAATATTTAGGTTGGGGTTTAAATATTTATAGTTAATGCAAATATTTTTGGGGAGTTGTATTGTTAATATTTTATTTATCTAATTTACTGAGGTGAATGGTAAATATTTTTTGATGTAACATATTTTTATTTAATTTAAGTATGTGTATGAAATGTTCTGGGTTTATTTGAAGTAATTGTTTTATGTAAAAAGTGTTCTTTTAAACATTTATCCATGGTTATTTAATTATTTTGGCGATAATGTTGTAGTCGATATTGTGTGAATCGATATTTTTGACATATATGTTTATTTAAAGGTAACAATAATTTTTGGGGGATATTTTTATTTTTGATATAGGTAAAATTGCTTACTTATAACAACAATATTTGTGTTCTCGATATTTGTGGTTTTATTAGTTAAGTATAGGAAGTCAATATTTTTGTTATCGATATTTAATTTCCAATATTTTTGCATTTCGGAATTGTATGCTTCGATATTATGTGATTGATCCCAAAAATCATGCCATAACTCACACTGTCCGTCATGCTCAAAACACCAATTTGTAAATGGGACAGAAACCAAAAAAAGAGCTATCACGAGAACAACAGGGTGAGCAGTTCAAGTTATGGCTTTTCCTGCCGGTGTTGGTAACCATAACTGGCAAACTTCAATGAATTGTCACATTTGAGCCAGAGCTCAGTTTATAACTATTTTGTAACTAATGCAGATTTTAATATTTTATACTGTATACTCTCTCTCGATTTAATATATATATATATATCACAATTCATTTCAAAATCAAGCGATCACTCAGGGGGTTTCTCCAAAAGGTTGATGTTTAATCCAGTAACGCGTTTCGAGTGTCACACACTCTTGCTCACACACTGGATGTGAGTAACCCGGCAGAATACATACAGTTCCTCTGACATAAAGAGCGGACAAACAAGAGAGCTGTAATACAACAGTACACATGGCATCCATTTTGAAGTGCATAATTACCCACTGTCGTGGTGCCTATTACTTCAGTTTACAGTCGACATCATGATATGTTATATTATGACATATCTATAAATCACACAGTGTTATTGCATATAGGGTCATTGTTATCAGTCACAATAATACCTTCGCAAATCGCTCTCACCGCATTATATGTGTATTCATAATTGTTTATGGCATCCATCTTTGAATGCCTACTAGACGTCTGTACTTCTCATAGTGAGATACTTATAGTAGTAGAGAATGTGGTATAAATACGGGCTCCGTATTCTGGGAGAAACACCTCAACCCTTGTAGGGACTAAGGTGAGCAGTCTCGATGTGGGTATACTACACTTACAAATCAAGGTGACATTTGCTACGAAGTGTCTGTTCATTAGATAAGTTCTGTTGGCTTGGTGCCCCACTCTACACTTCACACAGTCTATCAGTCATAGTGGCGAGATTCTGGAATGCTCAGCATCCTACCATCGTCTACACATAACACTTATGATACCGCAATAATAAAGAAAAACATTTTTTCTTTTAAGGAAAATCGTATGTTCTGCAACAAGCAACCTAGCCAACTGCCTGTTAACATATCATGATTCCAAATCTAGTGGTGTACGTCATGTGTTTAAATAGAAACACTGTGAAATAATTGTGATGAAAATGGGATTAAAAAAGGGGGTTTTGTATCATATCTGTGACGTGTCCTTCACCACTCCCTCGTGATATTCGAAGAAAAGGGTAGGGACCCCTGACGATCACACCCTTTGTGAGATGGTCCTTTCCTTTTCCCCTGTGATATGAAAGAAGAAAAGAACTTATGCAATTCATGTAGTATGCATATGATAAAATCCAAACATATATAAGCACATTTAGAGAACATATCAGACTAAAATATATACAGATTTTGCACGAATGTAGGAACCCACATCTAATTACTCAGAATAAATCTGACTCTAGGTGTATATTCTTACTAATGTTCCTAGTTTTCCTGTAGGTGGATACCTAATTCTTCATCTACATTGTGCCCCTTGGGGAATCTGCATTGGAGATTGAGAATATGCCAAGATTCCCTTTTCCTGAGTTGTAGGGTTCTGTTTCCACCTCTAAAATTCTGGTGTACCTGCTCAATGATGAAATATTGCAGTAGGGAGCTGTTGGATAAGTGATACTCGGCGAAATGCCTGGCCATCGGGTAGTGTGGATCTTTCTTATTTATTGCCCCCATGTGCTCCAATATTCTTTTCTTTGCGGGAAAGATAGTGCTGCCAACATACTGTAACTTGCAGGGGCACTCCAGTACATAAATGATGTATGCGGAGCTACAGGTTAAAAATTGGGTAATGTTTCTTGAACCAGTAGGTGTTTCATAGGTTTTTTTCATGTAGCTTGCCCGGCACGCTTTACAATGGCCACATGGAAAAAAAACCTGTAGTCCCCGTTGCAAGGTGTGCTGTTTTCTGGTTATATCCCCCTTGACCAGTATGTCTCTAAGGTTTCTACCTTTCCTGTATGTTATCATAGGTCTTTTAGGTAGATCTTGTCCCAATATCGGGTCACTCGTCAAAATGTTCCAGTTGCGTGCCACTATTCTTGCGATTTTCTTAGATTCTAAATTGTAAGTCAAAATGACCCTGGGTGTAGCATCTTTGTCAGTATTTGCATGTTCCTCCTGTTTTTCAAGGAGAGTTTCTTCCTGTGTGATTCTACTAGCCTTGTCTCTGGCTCTACTCAGAACCCACTTGGGATAGCCTTGTTCTGTATATCTTTTCATCATGTTTTCTTGCTCTCTCAAATAGTCGCCCTCAGTGCTGCAGTTCCTCTTTGCTCTCAGTAGCTCCCCATATGGAATACTCCATTTCAGGGTTTCTGGGTGACTACTAAGAGCATGTAGGAGACTGTTGCCAGCAGTTGCTTTCCGTGTGGGGCACTAAGCCAACAGAACTTATCTAATGAACAGACACTTCGTAGCAAATGTCACCTTGATTTGTAAGTGTAGTATACCCTCATCGAGACTGCTCACCTCAGTCCCTACACGGGTTGAGGTGTTTCTCCCAGAATACGGAGGCCGTATTTATACCACATTCTCTACTACTATAAGTATCTCACTATGAGAAGTACAGACGTCTAGTAGGCATTCAAAGATGGATGCCATAAACAATTATGAATACACATATAATGCGGTGAGAGCGATTTGCGAAGGTATTATTGTGAATGATAACAATGACCCTATATGCAATAACACTGTGTGATTTATAGATATGTCATAATATAACATATCATGATGTTGACTGTAAACTGAAGTAATAGGCACCACGACAGTGGGTAATTATGCACTTCAAAATGGATGCCATGTTTACTGTTGTATTACAGCTCTCTTGTTTGTCCGCTCTTTATGACAGAGGAACTGTATGTATTCTGCCGGATTACTCACATCCAGTGTGTGAGCAAGAGTGCGTGACACTCGAAACGCGTTACTGGATTAAACATCAACCTTTTGGAGAAACCCCCTGAGTGATCGCTTGATTTTTAAATGAATTGTGATTAAAGGTCCGGCGCGCTCCGCCAACGTTTTGCTATCCTGCTACCAAGGGCAGGGAGACCGGAAGGAGCAAGTCTGGGAAGTTTCATATATATATATATATATATATATATATATATATATATATATATATATATATATATATATATACATACACATTATACACATACACGCATGTGTGCCAGCATATATATAAATTATTTATATTACATATAACTTTATTTATATAAATGCACACACCCATATATGTCATTCCACTCTAAGTTATTCTACTCTCTGCCTCTCCACTCTACGGCACTCCACTCTACGGCACTCCACTGTATGCTATTCCTCTCTACACCACTCAACAATATGTCACACTATGCCACACCACTCCACGGTATCTGACTCTACTCCACTCTACTCTACGCCACCCCACCCTACATTATTCCACTCTACGCCACTCCACTCCAAGGGCCTTATTACAACTACGGCGGTCTATGGGACCGTCGTAGTCGTGGTGGCGATCAGACCACCACCACACTGCGGGACTGCCCGCAGTTTTTTAAGTGTGGCGGCCAGATCGCCACTGAACCGCTGCTACTGCCATGGATCAAGGATCCTGCGGCAATCTGGCAGCAGTTCGAGGCCAAAATATGCTGGTGGTGCCACACTGCCAATGCCAAGCATATTTTGAGTTGCTTCACCACCACCCTGTTCATGGTGGTCATCCCCCAGGGCCATTTGTTTTTTAATTAAAAAGGACTCTATCCCCCGGGGCCACAATTTAAATAAATCGGCAAACAGGTTTTTGTGCGGGGGAGCCCACCCGAGGCCCGGCATCATGCAGTTCCCATACCCCGGCCTATTTGATCCCAGGGACCCCATCCCCTGGGACCCAGTGACATTGTGCAGGGGGAGAGGGAAACGCCCCTCCCCCTCCCCGAGCCGATTTCAGTTCCGGGGACCCCATTGCCCAGGGCCCAGCAACATTGTGCAGCGGGAGGGGGCACACAGCCCCTCTCTCCTGGCCAATTTTGGCCCCAGGGACCCCATCCCCTGGGGCCAGGTGACATTGTGCCAGGAGAGGGAGGCACGCGGCTCCCCTCCTCAGGCTGATTGCGGCCCTGGGAACCCCCGCTCCCAGGGCCCTCAACTTAAAGGCGGGTTCCCTGGTGCCCACCAATGGCACCCACCATAATGTCGCTGGGGTCCATGGGGGGAGCCGCAAGTCCCCTGTGGTCCCTGCCGGCTCCCCGTATACAGCGGGAGCAATATTTTCATCTGTTTCCCTGCCTGTTTCAGTGCAGGCAGGGAAACAGATGTAAAGTCTGCTCCCAGCGGGCTGGAGCATTTTTTAACCTCCCGCCAGCTGGAAGTGGACTTGCTGTTTGCTCCCGCTTAGCGGAAGTTTTGAAAATACTTCCGCCAAGTGAGAGCATACAGTCCTGTAAGGGCTGCCAGCAACATTTTTCTCATGTTGCTGGCAGCCAATCAGAGCAAGATGGCCCAAGGGAAAAAAAGCTCCCTGGGCCAATCAGAACGCTCTATTTTAAATTGGCGCTCCCGCAAGAGTCTCTTGAGACTCTCGCGGACCCAACTGCCAAAATATACAATTATTTGTTACTCTAAATAGCTCAAAAACTACTGAATTAATTTACAACAAATTACAAAAGCACAATCTGTATGCATTTTTTTCACCTCATGACGTGTGAGAATTTCCCCCACTCCTGATTTTTCTCAGTGTTCTGCGACTGGCTAATTTTCCCATTACAAATACAAAACAATAATTACTTCAAAATAACAGGTAGGATTGTATTTACTACTCACACCTGATATTGTTCAATTTGTGATCTTTGCATCTGATCAACTGCTCACAATAAAGGGGCCGATTCCGATCTCGGCCGGTAGGGCTCCGAATAGGATTCGGCTTTACCGGATCCGATTCGGAGCCCTTTTTCCCGACCGAATCGTACGCGGGTCCGGCCGAGCGAGTACGATGCGAATTCGCCGACCGACTCGTCCGGGGACCCGACCGCTCCGACCGACTCGTACCCGGATCGTACCGCTCCGACCGACTCGCTCGGACCCGATTCGCACCGCGCAATGGAGACGTTTTCCGGCCGGGTAAGTACGATGCGCACCTCGACCGCTCCGACCGACTCGCGCCGTCCGACTCGAACTCGCTGTCGGAGCCGTACTTTGGGGGTCCGTGTCGGTCCCCCCTGTACGCGTACCCGCGCAGGCGCACACAGGGGGGACCCATGGGTCCCCCTACCTGTGCGTGTACGCCGCGAAGCGCTCGCGGCGTACTCGCTGTAGGGGGCGCCCTTGTCCGCCTCGCACCCATTGAGGCAATGGGAGCCCGCGTACGCGTTGTACGACCGGCTCCCATTGAGTTCAATGGGAGTCCGACCGACTCGTGTCCGGTGGCATACGAATGCATCGGACTCGTTCGGTCGGACTGCACGGGTCCGATTCGGTCGGAAATCTTCTCCGGGTCCGGCTCGGTCGGAGAGATTTCCGGCCCGATTCGGAATCGACCCCAAAGTGTCACTCACAGTATCACACATTAGGCTTGGAAAAGACACAAACAGGCAAAGAAAAACAAAAAACTATCACGTGCACAGTAGCAACTTGGCAGTCCTGAAAACGTACTATTGCATGTACCGTCCAGACCTTTGGATAGCTGAGGCCATAGTTGCATGTTCGAATTTGCGCAGTACTGTGGCGCCACCTACTGTCTCTGGATGGTAATACTGGATGAACTAACGAATGAATAATACAAGTTAAAACAGGTTTGAATTTGTTCATTATAATTTTTTTATGCCATTTTATATAGGGCGAACTCAACTGGAAAGTATTGGAGACCTTTAGATGAGCACCAGTTACCTTACAGGAGGACATAATCATTTGTTAGACACCGGGAGATTAAGGCCCAGATTTAACAAGCATACGTGTTGTACTTGTGTCACCTTGTCTGACGCAAGGACAACACAGAGGCTTCAGCAATATTTACAAAGCCATGCAAAGGGGCGATTTAGGCCGCCTTGCGTGACTTTGCAAAGAAATGTAATGCAATGCAGTTGCTTGCACTGCGTTACGTTACATTTAAACTTGGTGCCTCTAAATATTGTTTTTGTGCAAGAAGGTGTTCCTTCCAGCTCAAAAACATATCCTGCTCATAATGCAGGCACCCTTGCACTATGGTGTAACGGGCCTATGCTGGTGCTAGTCAGCACATAGTACGCCAGAGCAAGGAGAGAGCAGAAATGCTCTATATCTTTGTAAATATATGGAGCACTTCTGCTCTCCCACTTTCATGCAACGCACAGCAACGATGCTTTCTGCCATGCAAAAAAAGGGTCAGTTTTCACTGTGAAAATGTGGTGTGTCCACGTTGCGTTTTGGGCCGTTTCCTGTCGCGGGCACTAGGCCTACCCACACAAGTGAGGTACCATTTTTCTCGGAAGACTTTGGGGAATGCGGGTGGGTGGAATTTTGTGGATCCACGCAGATTCCAGAACTTTCCACCACAGAAATGTGAGGAAAATGTGGGTTTTTTGACAAAGTTTGAGGTTTGCAAGGGATTCTGGGTAACAGAACTTGGTGAGAGCCAGACAAGTTACCCCATACTGGATTCCCCTGGGTGTCTAGTTTTCAAAAATGTATAGGTTTGCTAGGTTTCCCTAGGTGCCGGCAGAGCTAGGGTTCAAAATCTACAGCTAGGCACTTTGCAAAAAAAGGGTCAGTTTTCACTGTGAAAATGTGGTGTGTCCACGTTGCGTTTTGGGCCCTTTCCTGTCGTGGGCACTAGGCCTACCCACAGAAGTGAGGTACCATTTTTCTCGGAAGACTTTGGGGAATGTGGGGTGGGTGGAATATTGTGGATCCACGCAGATTCCAGAACTTTCCACCACAGAACTGTGAGGAAAATGTGTTTTTTTTACAAAGTTTGAGGCTTGCAAGGGATTCTGGGTAACAGAACCTGGTGAGAGCCAGACAAGTTACCCCATCCTGGATTCCCCTGGGTGTCTAGTTTTCAAAAATGTATATGTTTGCTAGGTTTCCCTAGGTGCCGGCAGAGCCAGGGTTCAAAATCTACAGGTAGGCACTTTGCAAAAAATGGGTCAGTTTTGACTGTGAAAATGTGGTGTGTCCATGTTGCTTTTTGGGCCGTTTCCTAACGCGGGCACTAGGCTGTTACATTATATGTAATGTTTTTATACTGGTTTCTTTCCATGTCCCCTGTCCCTTTAATTGCCTTGTATATTTTCAATGTCAGCACATGCTTTGCAGTTGGTAATGACTTCATATGGAATTGTTGTGAAGATCATTCTGCTTTGGATTTCTCTGCATGCAGTACTGTGCCTAATCCATTAAAGCGCTTCTACCTTACTTTTGGATCTATTGGATTATTTTAACAAGGAATTTTACATTGGCGACGATTTACATGTACCTGCTACTTCTGAAGGCACAGGAGCGTTACAATTTACTTTGGGATTTTCACTCTGATGAATTTTCACTCTAACTTGCCTGGAAAATAGTGAAAATATAGACTACCTGCTTCTTAACGTGGATTATATTTTTTTTTCCGGATTTTCTACGATCTTTCTACATCGAGGGAGCTATTTTCAACAGATTTGCTGTTTTCCACAGTTGCATCTTTTAACTGGTTGCCGTTACCTGTTTTCACCCACGCAACCTCGTCCGTGACGACATTCCCTTTGTTGTCCTGTTGCGGTGGAAACGGAATTGCCAGCGCATGTTCCCGGGGATTCTGCATCACCTTGTGATGTGAAGTGAAGTTGGAGGCTCCAAGACGTGACCTGAACGCGATCTTGTAATCGCGCAACGTAACCCCTACGCGGTGATGTCAGCCGTAATGCCGCCATCTTGAGTCTCCTGTCTCTGTCTCTTTCGTCGATGCGCACAATCACGCATGCTATACCAATATATTTGCTTCCTCCAGTTACATCACCGATGCGCACGGTTTTGTGTAGGTTTGCGGTCAAGTTTTTCATGAATAATTAATGCCAATGCGCACAGCTGTGTGTAGCCTGGGGTAAGGTTTAGTGCTCATTTGGCATACCCTTAAGCATATTTAAACCAAGACAGTTGAAAATATTCAAGCAAGAAATTCAGGATAGTTACTTCGTGAGACTATTTATTTACATTTTTACCATCCTACAAGGAGATATAAAGTGATTATATTGTTGAGACTGTTTATTCATACCATTCTACAAGGAAACTTTTTGACACTATATATTTCTATTTTATTGTGTATTTTCCTGTGTTGAACTCTATACTTAGGATACTATCTTACTTATTTCTGTTTTCTCCACTATATTGGAGAAATTGTAATCGTATTATACTAACTTTGATGTTATTTGTTTTGCACCATGCAATTTGAACCCCCTGAGAAATTTCTCCAATCCAAGGGTGATCCTCCCGTCCCCTGGTCCAGGTGGAAGGAGGGATTTTTGACTTACATGAAAGCCATTGATGGGGATAGGCTGGGCAATGAGAGGAAGAAGAATATACTACTTCATTGTTTGGGGTCCGAGGGCCAAGCTGTTTTTAGAACTCTACCGGTTGTACCGGGGGAATTAGGTACTTTTGATGAAGCTTTGTTTCGTATGGAGACACGTTTTAAACCCACTACTAGCATAGCATTGAATAGATACAAGTTTTACACTAGATCTCAAAGAGATTCCGAATCGTTCGATGATTTTTTAACTGCACTTAGAACCCTTGTAGTCTCTTGTAATTTCGGTGTCATGGGTGACGAAATGATAAGAGATCAGATAATTGTAAATGTTAGAAGTAAAAAAACCCAAGAACAGCTGTGGATTTTAGGGAATCCTAATTTACATGATACAATAGCTACAGCCAAAAAATTTGAGCAATCCGAGAAATGGATGAAGATCATTGAGGATGTAAATGCCAAAGGAGACAGGAGTAACATGTGTGTAGATGAAGTCTGTACTGTGAACAATTCCCCTAAGAATTCTTATCAAATGAACAAAAATGACAAGTCAATTGTATGTTTTAGGTGCGGTAGTACCAACCATGTAGCATCATTTAAATTTTGTCCTGCCATAGGTAAGGAGCGTATTAAGTGTGGTAGAGTAGGGCATTTTGCCAGAGCTTGCAGAGATAACCGCAAAAGGACGATTAACAAAGGGAAAAGTGTTCCAAATAGTTCCAGTGGAGTATCTTCTATAAGAGATGTTCAGTCAATAGAAGGTGATCATGTAAATGAAAGAGGAATTGTAGTATCTATAATAGATGTATGTTCCCTCGGAGAAACTTTAAGCTCGCCAAAGTGTGTGGTTACTTTTCTTAATGTGGAATTGGAGCTGATGGCAGACTCTGGGTCTCCTTGGTCCATCATTACGGAGGATTATTTTTATAGGAAATTCACTAACACTGTGTCCATGAAGGATTTATCTCCTCCTGATATTATAGCTCAAAGTTTTGATGGCTCCATCATTGAGATGTTAGGGTACATGGCTTCAGAGATCTATTTCAAAGACAGATCTGCATTCATTAAAGTATATGTAGCGAAGAAAGGTGTCAATGTGTTAGGTTGGAGGGACCAGTGGAGGTTAGGGATAATACTTAACCCTCGTAGTGAAGAACCGGTTATGGTAGTGGAAGAAGCTATTACTTGTTGTGACGTTGAAAAAGAGTTCCCTGAAGTGTTTTCCGATAATCTTGGAAGGCTTAAAGGTTTCACACATGTTATTAAACTAAAACAAGGGGCACTGCCTGTCAAACAGAAACTCAGGAATGTGCCAATCAATGTAAGGGAAGAACTTGGTGAAGTTTTGAAAGGAATGTTGGATGAGGGAGTTATTGAAGAAGTGGAATCGTCTGAGTGGGTATCTCCGATTGTGTTAGCACGCAAACCTGACAAATCCTTGAGGTTGTGCATTGACCTCAGGGCTCTCAATGCCAATATTTTGGTTGATTGCCATCCATTGCCAAATATTAATGAAGTAGTCCGCATGTTAGGTGGTGCCACAGTTTTTTCCACTTTAGACCTTAGGTCGGCATATCACCAAATTGAATTAGCTGGAGAGTCACGTCACATGACTTCTTTTATCACTCCCCAAGGACTTTTTCAATTCAAAAGGATGCCATTTGGATTGGCATCTGCAGCTTCCGTATTCCAGAGATCCATGTGCCATCTTTTCAAAAACATGCAGTCGTGTGTGAAATGTTTCCAAGATGATATCCTGATCTACTCGCCTGATAAAGGAAGTCACGCAAAGCATTTGAAGGAAGTTTATTCCATTCTCAAGGAATATGGGCTAACCCTTAAAAAGAGCAAATGCAAACTGTTTCAAGATTCAGTTGAATATCTCGGACACACTCTGACTAAAGAGGGAGTGGTTCCAAAAAAATCCCTGGTTGATGCCATTCTTAAAGCTCCAGCTCCCGATTCTAAGGACAAGTTGCTGTCATTCTCTGGGCTCTGTGAATATTATAGCAAATTCATAATGAACTTTGCTTCAAAGATGGAACCATTGAGAGAGTTGATGAGGAAAAATACTGAGTTTGTTTGGGGTAAAAAGCAACAAGAAGCATTTGATAATATCAAGGCTGAGATGGTGGCTGCTCCTACTTTGAAACCATATTGTATAGGAAAAACTTGTATGCTCACAGTAGATGCCAGTCTGTATGGTCTAGGGTGTGTGTTGTCTCAGTGTGCAGGGAAAAGTGAATGGAATGTAGCTTTTGCCTCCCGCACACTTAACCTCACTGAGAGGTAATGCTGTAATCGAGAGAGAGTTGTTGGCGTGTGTATGGGGAGTGGAACATTTTAGAAACTATATTTGGGGTGCAAGATTTGTTTTAAGAACAGATCATAAGCCTTTAGTTTTTATCTTGTCTCCGGGTGGTGGTTTCAATGCCACAGCCCGTATTGCAAGATTGATGTCTCGACTTCAAGAATACAATTTTACTGTTGAATATGTCCCAGGGAAGTCAAATGTTACGGCAGACTGTTTATCCAGACTTCCATGTGATGCAGATGAGGTGTGTGAAGATGAGGAGGAAGTTGTTGCAGACATTTCTGAGGTTATGTCAGAAAAATTCAGTTCTATTTCTCAAGAAATGTGGAAAAGAGGTATGGATGATGATGTACTTTTAGGTCAAGTCATTAATTATACAAGATTGTACAAGGTTGGCCTTCTAAGAATGAGGTGTCTGCTGAACTTTTTCCTTTTTGGAAGATCTCCAATGAACTGGTCATAGAAGGTGATTTTATATTTAGGAAAGGCAAATGTATCCCACCTTTGTCTCTTCGCAGTCAAATTTTATCCTTGAGTCATGAAAGTCACTTGGGAATGTCATCCATGAAGAGACTCATAAGATCTATCTTTTGGTGGCCAGGTTTAGATAGATACGTGGATAGAATAGTCAGAGAATGCCCTGAATGTGTGTGTAACGAGAAAATGCTCAAATGTGATCCTACTCCCCTTATTCCTGTCAAATGGCCGGATTTTCCGTGGCAAAAGGTAGGATTAGACATTGCAGGGCCTTTTAATTTTTTACCTCAAGATTGCAGATTTGCCATAGTAATGGTAGATTACCATTCAAAATGGCCTGAGGTAAAGTTGGTTCCACATGCCACCACTGAGAGTGTGATTACATTTCTAAAGGAAGTTTTTGCCAGGGAGGGGTTCCCTGAGGTACTTATTTCTGATAATGGGGTACAATTGAAATCTCGTGAGATGACTGATTTCCTCAATTTTTGTAACATTAGGCATGTCACCACAGCATTATATGAACCCCAAGGAAATGGCCAAGTTGAAAGGTATAATAGAGTTCTGAAACAGGACATTTTATGGGCACGGAATTTTGGTTCAATCTGGAAGGATAAATTGAGAGAAAAGTTATGGTTGTACCGAATAACTCCTCACACGACTACTGAAATCTCACCCTTTCGTTTACTCAAAGGTAGGGAACCTGTGTCTAAACTATGTCCATGGTGGTTCAGGAAAGTCATGAAAACTCATAATTCAGATATCAGTCAAGTGGATGTTGCTCACACGGTGAAACAAAAACAAGAGAGAGGTAAATTATACTATGATTTACGTATGAAAGTTAAAGTACCTCATTTTGTGATTGGAGAGTGGGTGAGAATTAAGAAACCTGGTTTTGTTCCTAAAGGTGAGATGAAATTTGGGAAACCCATCAAGATCGTTAAGGTCAATCGTAACAGTGTAGTTACACAAGATGAGAAAGTTTGGAATGTTAAACGTGTTTCTAAATGCATTCATTTGTCTTCATAATTTTCCAGAGGAGGGAGATGTGTTACATTATATGTAATGTTTTTATACTGGTTTCTTTCCATGTCCCCTGTCCCTATAATTGCCCTGTATATTTTCAATGTCAGCACATGCTTTGCAGTTGGTTATGACTTCATATGGAATTGTTGTGAAGATCATTCTGCTTTGGATTTCTCTGCATGCAGTACTGTGCCTAATCCATTAAAGCGCTTCTACCTTACTTTTGGATCTATTGGATAATTTTACCAAGGAATTTTACATAGGCCTACCCACAGAAGTGAGGTACCATTTTTCTTGGAAAACTTTGGGGAATGCGGGGTGGGTAGAATTTTGTGGCTCCACGCAGATGCCAGAACTTTCCACCACAGAAATGTGAGGAAAATGTGTTTTTTTTTACAAAGTTTGAGGTTTGCAAGAGATTCTGGGTAAAGGAACCTGGTGAGAGCCAGACAACTCACCCCATCCTGGATTCCCCTGGGTGTCTAGTTTTCAAAAATGTATAGGTTTGCTAGGTTTCCCTAGGTGCCGGCATAGCTAGGGTTCAAAATCTACAGCTAGGCACTTTGCAAAAAAAGGGTCAGTTTTCACTGTGAAAGTGTGGTGTGTCCACGTTGCGTTTTGGGCCGTTTCCTGTCGCGGGCACTAGGCCTACCCAAACAAGTGAGGTACCATTTTTCTCTGAAGACTTTGGGGAATGCGGGGTGGGTGGAATTTTGTGGATCCACGCAGATTCCAGAACTTTCCACCACAGAAATGTGAGGAAAATTTGTTTTTTTGTTTTACAAAGTTTGAGGTTTGCAAGGGATTCTGGGTAACATAACCTGGTGAGAGCCAGACAAGTTACCCCATCCTGGATTCCCCTGGGTGTCTAGTTTTCAAAAATGTATAGGTTTGCTAGGTTTTCCTAGGTGCCGGCAGAGCTAGGGTTCAAAATCTACAGCTAGGCACTTTGCAAAAAAAGGGTCAGTTTTCACTGTGAAAATGTGGTGTGTCCACGTTGCATTTTGGGCCGTTTCCTGTCGCGGCCACTAGGCCTACCCACAGAAGTGAGGTACCATTTTTTTCGGAAGACTTTGGGGAATGCGAGGTGGGTGGAATTTTGTGGATCCACGCAGCTTCCAGAACTTTCCACCACAGAAATGTGAGGAAAATGTGGGTTTTTTGACAAAGTTTGAGGTTTGCAAGGGATTCTGGGTAACAGAACTTGGTGAGAGCCAGACAAGTTACCCCATCCTGGATTCCCCTGGGTGTCTAGTTTTCAAAAATGTATAGGCTTGCTAGGTTTCCCTAGGTGCCGGCAGAGCTAGGGTTCAAAATCTACTGCTAGGCACTTTGCAAAAAAAGGGTCAGTTTTCACTGTGAAAATGTGGTGTGTCCACGTTGCGTTTTGGGCCGTTTCCTGTCGTGGGCACTAGGCCTACCCACAGAAGTGAGGTACCATTTTTCTCGGAAGACTTTGGGGAATGTGGGGTGGGTGGAATATTGTGGATCCACGCAGATTCCAGAACTTTCCACCACAGAACTGTGAGGAAAATGTGTTTTTTTTACAAAGTTTGAGGCTTGCAAGGGATTCTGGGTAACAGAACCTGGTGAGAGCCAGACAAGTTACCCCATCCTGGATTCCCCTGGGTGTCTAGTTTTCAAAAATGTATATGTTTGCTAGGTTTCCCTAGGTGCCGGCAGAGCCAGGGTTCAAAATCTACAGGTAGGCACTTTGCAAAAAATGGGTCAGTTTTGACTGTGAAAATGTGGTGTGTCCATGTTGCTTTTTGGGCCGTTCCCTAACGCGGGCACTAGGCTGTTACATTATATGTAATGTTTTTATACTGGTTTCTTTCCATGTCCCCTGTCCCTTTAATTGCCTTGTATATTTTCAATGTCAGCACATGCTTTGCAGTTGGTAATGACTTCATATGGAATTGTTGTGAAGATCATTCTGCTTTGGATTTCTCTGCATGCAGTACTGTGCCTAATCCATTAAAGCGCTTCTACCTTACTTTTGGATCTATTGGATTATTTTAACAAGGAATTTTACATTGGCGACGATTTACATGTACCTGCTACTTCTGAAGGCACAGGAGCGGTACAATTTACTTTGGGATTTTCACTCTGATGAATTTTCACTCTAACTTGCCTGGAAAATAGTAAAAATTTAGACTACCTGCTTCTTAACGTGGATTATATTTTTTTTTCCGGATTTTCTACGATCTTTCTACATCGAGGGAGCTATTTTCAACAGATTTGCTGTTTTCCACAGTTGCATCTTTTAACTGGTTGCCGTTACCTGTTTTCACCCACGCAACCTCGTCCGTGACGACATTCCCTTTGTTGTCCTGTTGCGGTGGAAACGGAATTGCCAGCGCATGTTCCCGGGAATTCTGCATCACCTTGTGATGTGAAGTGAAGTTGGAGGCTCCAGGACGTGACCTGAACGCGATCTTGTAATCGCGCAACGTAACCCCTACGCGGTGATGTCAGCCGTAATGCCGCCATCTTGAGTCTCCTGTCTCTGTCTCTTTCGTCGATGCGCACAACCACGCATGCTATACCAATATATTTGCTTCCTCCAGTTACATCACCGATGCGCACGGTTTTGTGTAGGTTTGCGGTCAAGTTTTGCATGAATAATTATCGCCAATGCGTACAGCTGTGTGTAGCCTGGGGTAAGGTTTAGTGCTCATTTGGCATACCCTTAAGCATATTTAAACCAAGACAGTTGAAAATATTCAAGCAAGAAATTCAGGATAGTTACTTCGTGAGACTATTTATTTACATTTTTACCATCCTACAAGGAGATATAAAGTGATTATATTGTTGAGACTGTTTATTCATACCATTCTACAAGGAAACTTTTTGACACTATATATTTCTATTTTATTGTGTATTTTCCTGTGTTGAACTCTATACTTAGCATACTATCTTACTTATTTCTGTTTTCTCCACTATATTGGAGAAATTGTAATCGTATTATACTAACTTTGATGTTATTTGTTTTGCACCATGCAATTTGAACCTCCTGAGAAATTTCTCCAATTCAAGGGTGATCCTCCCGTCCCCTGGTCCAGGTGGAAGGAGGGATTTTTGACTTACATGAAAGCCATTGATGGGGATAGGCTGGGCAATGAGAGGAAGAAGAATATACTACTTCATTGTTTGGGGTCCGAGGGCCAAGCTGTTTTTAGAACTCTTTGGGGAATGCGAGGTGGGTGGAATTTTGTGGATCCACGCAGCTTCCAGAACTTTCCACCACAGAAATGTGAGGAAAATGTGGGTTTTTTGACAAAGTTTGAGGTTTGCAAGGGATTCTGGGTAACAGAACTTGGTGAGAGCCAGACAACTCACCCCATCCTGGATTCCCCTGGGTGTCTAGTTTTCAAAAATGTATAGGTTTGCTAGGTTTTCCTAGGTGCCGGCAGAGCTAGGGTTCAAAATCTACAGCTAGGCACTTTGCAAAAAAAGGGTCAGTTTTCACTGTGAAAATGTGGTGTGTCCACGTTGCATTTTGGGCCGTTTCCTGTCGCGGCCACTAGGCCTACCCACAGAAGTGAGGTACCATTTTTTTCGGAAGACTTTGGGGAATGCGAGGTGGGTGGAATTTTGTGGATCCACGCAGATTCCAGAACTTTCCACCACAGAAATGTGGGGAAAATGTGTTTTTTTTTACAAAGTTTGAGGTTTGCAATTGATTCTAGGTAACAGAACCTGGTGAGAGCCAGTCAAGTCACCCCATCCTGGATTCCCCTGGGTGTCTAGTTTTTAAAAATGTATAGGTTTGCTAGGTTTCCCTAGGTGCCGGCAGAGCTAGGGTTCAAAATCTACAGCTAGGCACTTTGCAAAAAAAGGGTCAGTTTTCACAGTAAAAATAAAGTGTGTCCACGTTGCGTTTTGAGCCGTTTCCTGTCGCGGGCACTAGGCCTACCCACACAAGTGAGGTACTATTTTTCTCGGAAGACTTTTGGGAAAGCGGGATGGGTGGAATTTTGTGGATCCACGCAGATTCCAGAACTTTCCACCACAGAAATATTGGGGAAATGTGGTGATTTTTGACAAAGTTTGAGGTTTGCATGGGATTCTGGGTAACAGAACCTGGTGAGAGCCAGTCAAGTCACCCCATCCTGGATTCCCCTGGGTGTCTAGTTTTCAAAAATGTATAGGTTTGCTAGGTTTCCCTAGGTGCCGGCAGAGCTAGGGTTCAAAATCCACGTTGCGTTTTGAGCCGTTTCCTGTCGCGGGCACTAGGCCTACCCACACAAGTGAGGTACCATTTTTATCGGGAGACTTAGGGTAACACAGAATCGTAGAGCAACTGTTATTACCTATTGACTTTCAATGCATTTCTGCCTTCCAAATGAAAGACAATGTGTAAAAAAGAAGTCACTTTGAAAAATGTCCTATAATTCTCATGCTAGTATGGGTACTCACAATTTCGGAAATGTGCAAATAGCTACTGTTTCTAAACTCTATATTTTGTTCCAATTTCAGAAATACATTGGTGTCTTTCATACCGATTCTTCCCTGTATATATTTTCCCAAATTAATTGCTATATACCCGGTACATAATTAAAAACCATTGCAAGACGCTGCTCAGTTATTGGCTCTGGGTTCGTCGGGTTCTTGGTGAACCTACAAGTCCTATATATCCCCACAACCAGAAAGGTCCAGCGGATGTAACGGTATATTGCTTTCAAACAGCTGTCATAATTAGAAGAAGTTACAGGTGAAAACGTTGGCACAAATGGCTGTTTTTTTCAACTAATTTTCAATTTTTCCTATATTCACCTGTTAGTTTCTATAAAGAAACCTTGAAGGATCTACACAAATGACCCCTTGCTGAATTTAGAATTTTGTCTACTTTTCTAAAATGTATAGCTTTCCAGGATCCATTACTGCTTTCATACCCATTTCTACCATTAACTGGAAGAAGGTTGAAAGCACAAAAAATAGCAAAAATAGGCTATGTCCAAGTAAAATGCCAAAACTGTGTAAAAAATGTTGGTTTTCTGACAAAAGTCTGTCAGTCCCTAAAAGCTGGGGAAATGGTGATTTCAGCCCCACAAACCCTTTGTTGATACCATTTGCAGGGAAAATAACAGACGCTTTCATTTGCAGCACTTTTTTCCAATTTTTCCCCAAAAAAACAAAATTTAGCTGTATTTTGGCTCATTTCTGGGTCCCCTCCAGGGGAATCCACAAACCCTGGGTACCTTTAGAATCCCCATGATGTTGGAAGAAAAGGACGCAAATTTGGTGTGGATACCTTATGTCGTCAAAAAGTTACAGGGGCCTAAGCGCGAACTACCCCAAATAGCCAAAAAAAGGCTTAGCACAGGGGGAAGAAGGCCTAGCAGCGAAGGGGTTAAAGAAGTCTATGGAAAATGCATGGGGATTTTGCGTTTTGGGACCCTCCTTCTTTCCCAGCCCCTGCTTAACGGATCTCCCCGAAACTTCCCATGCAAATACAAGGCAAACAAAGCACTTTTTTTGGAAAGTTTCATGAAGATTTGTCAAAATTTATTAGCAACACAAAAAATGTATATCCTATGGAAACGCTGATCTAACTATAACTACTCAGTGGCGAAGGCCGTTGGGCAATATTACCATCTGCATCTCCTATTTAGCAAGGAAGAAACATCAGCAGACCACACCATTGTTGCTGTGCAGTCATTTTATTCCTCTACACCGATCAAGGAAAACATGACATGACGCGTTTCGACCTAAAGAGGTTTTGATCACACGATACCTTATTCACCAGTGAATTCATTTATAGAGTAGTGAAAACAAAGTTAGAGGCATAGTAATTGTGAAAAAACACCCTAATGTGTTGAATAACTTGGAGAGGTTATAGAACTGTGTCATGCTTATGGAAAACATTGTCTCCTTAAAGTAAACAGAGCTTCGTTGATAACAATCACAGGATCCCATGTCAAAAAACATTTCATCATGGCGTCACATTCATTGTAATGACCTGTTACAATCGAATTCAAATTAATCGATAACGTAATAAAATTATGGCAAAAGAGAAGAACGTAATAAGTGCCCCTAGCCTACAAGGACAAAATACCATTAGACTATCTTGTCTGTCCTTACAGTGACCTGGTGATGCACAGTGCCTCCAGTTACAAAGATGCAAATGGTAAAGCCGCCTAAGTAGGTGTCGATGCTATATTTGTACCTGTCAGGGAACTAGCTCTGTCCCAGGCCTTCAAGCATTTGAGAGCCGTGGGTTTCATCAGTAAACTTCCTATTTGCCTGCAGACCAGTAGGCCTGGAGGCTCGCAGACTGCAGTCACGTTTTCACCTTACAACAGTTGCATGTGTCTATTATCAGCACTACTGCACATCACCTCCCAACTCCCTGTGCCACAGACTCAGAAGCCCTGCTGGAGCTCGGTTGTCACAGGGTTACCGGGCCAAAGGCACGGCTAATTCCCCCTCGCAGTAATCCTCTCATCCGGCCTAAACCGTTGCTTCAAGTGTTATAATTATAGTGCAGGCCCTAATCCCGCCAGACCTCAGCCCGTCCCTCAGCCTTCCAGAACATCCCTACCCGCCGCGCGCCTCTCTTCAGCTCAACGCCCGCGAGGACACCCCTGGGACACCCGGTGAAGAAGGTCAGGTGAGCCGCCATTATGATTGGGAGGGTGATGGTCCTGAAGGAAAGTCCAGCTGGACAGTTACAAATGGTTGTACTCGATCCTACTGGTAGCATATATTGAATTTAGTACATCTAATGAACAGTATTTTTTAATCAGTGTGTGTTTTTGAAACGACGTATTGGTCGGTGAGATGGATTGGTTTCTGAGTTGACCTTTGTGCAAACACCGGCGCGCTACCCCAGAATTCAGCAGAAGCCGCTGCAAATGGTAAACTGGGATTTTTCCCGTTGAAGAATGTATTGTATTAATTTTATTTTAGCGGGTTTATAGTCCTTTCTCACTGCTTTGGTTCTAAAATGCCATCTTGACTCTAGGTGGCAGCCGGGTAAAAGTCTGATATGAACAAGTAGATTGCAGCGTTCCTCGAAAGCTCAATAATTTGTCTTCAAGTCTGTGATGGGGAGGGAGGACGTTTAAATAATTTTAGCTGTTTGACTTATTAAAGGCTGATCGTGGCATTGTAGTACGTTTTATATCTGCAGATAAATCATGACTTAATATTAAGTACGAGAGCCAAGTAGAATAAAAGTAGTTTTTCTTTGAAAGCAGAAAAATGCAAATAAGTGAAATTGTCAACATTGTGATCAACAAATGTATGTTTTGTGTCTACAGCACCATCCTCTTTTTCAGCAATTGTGAATGCGATATTAACTAAAGGGAACACTAAAACACTGTCTCGGGTGGGCTTGCATGGGTGCATGTATGCTGATTTGGCAGCATGAGTGAAAATTCTACTTGATGCTCTCTCTCTTTGAAGCTAGTTATTTTACAAGTCGACTAGCTCAGCTGGAAGGCTAAAACCCCAGCAGTGGTACTCTTCAGCTTCCACAGTCAGGGCCGGGGGCACACTAAAAACAATGCAGGCACTTGCCTTACGGTGCAACCACAAAAGGACACAAGAAGGTGTCGAATTACAATAAATGTACAGTGGGCCTACTCTGTAATCCTCAGAACCTCGGAAAATTATCATTGGGATGTAACAGAATTCTAAAAGGATTTTTTTATGTCTTATTAGGTTGCTTTGATAATCGAAATATGTTAGTTTGCTTTGGTACTATTAAATTTAGCATTACGGATCCAGGAAGGAGACCATCAGTATCTAGGCAATCATTTAAATAATATATAATTTAAGTAATAAACACTGTAAAGACACTATCATTTTTAAGTTGGTGATTCTATATTATAAACTAATATTTGAATACAGAAAATTTCCATTGTTTTCATATTTTTCAGAAAAATAATTGTCCTAAGCGAAAAGCGGAAGCAGTTTTCTCAAGTGATAA
The DNA here is from genome assembly GCA_963921515.1 of Calotriton arnoldi. Classification (NCBI taxonomy): domain Eukaryota; kingdom Metazoa; phylum Chordata; class Amphibia; order Caudata; family Salamandridae; genus Calotriton; species Calotriton arnoldi. The sequence goes on along the minus strand of CAWUFW010000505.1, from coordinate 4,051,390 downwards.
ACAGTGTCTGTACATTGTGATTCACCAGTGTAATTGTACCAACAAAGCAGTGGCTTCGGTTTAATCACAAAAGGAAGTCTGCAATCCAATCAGTGAAGGATTTTTTGTGACATATTGTGATTGCATTGGTAGTCGACAATGTTTCGACCCATACTAATGTTATTTAAATGGAGTCTTCCTCAGGATAAAGATCCAGGAGATACTTTAAATAATTACCTTGTGGGCGAAAAAATAAGATGGAGGAAACTTTTAGACATTATCATCCACCCATTAAGCAAGTTTTGAGCAACTTTGAAAAGGAGAAAAAAAGCTGGCAAGATAACCAATCTGTATCTAAGGCTGAAATTACGAAACGAGAATGACTTTAAATGTCTCAAAAACGCAAATGAGCAAAATCATTTCAGTTGCAAAAATATGTGCCAAACTCATGGAGGGTCAGCATTCATTTATCTACTAAGAATATGCAATTACGTAGGATTTCTGATGTTAAGAGTTAGAATAGTCACAAGGGAAAAAACACTCATGTATTTTCCAAGAGAAATCCATTTTTCAAAAAAGTACAAGGAGTCTTAGTGCTTACCAAATGAAGTTGGTAACTAGAGAAAAGCCATGGACAAAGTTCCATCAATTGCAATCCTGTATCACTGAAAAGTTATTTAGAAGGGAACTAAATATTATGGCACGTAATATACAGCAGGTTGCAGATGCTTCTCTGTGTTCCTTGTGGGAGCCAAGCAGGGTACAGTCCCCATCTAAGAGAAGAGAAAGAAGGCAATCTAACAAGACACGAGAATAAATAATTTTGCAGCTTTTTACACTCCTAAAATTGCAACACATGAACTAAAATGGCCTTGTTTCTAAAGAGAGGGAGTGCCCAAATAGCAAAGTGTACTTTGTTTTGAGCTCTGAAAATCTTTGCACGGAACCGGGCTGTGTGTAAACCCTATATACCCTCCAGTATCTCGAGTATATTATAAAAGCAAGGACCCTCTGCACAAGTTGTAATCTGTCAAATTAACTCTTTCAAGTCCTGAGCAAATAACTCTGCGGTGCTGTGTATTCATACAACCAGTGCTACATGCTCCCGGGGGAAGATGGCCCCGAAATGAGAAAAAGGCAGTTTGGGATTTTCACACCAAAAATATTAATAGATGCTTATTAGGAAATGTCTGTTGAGATTCATGAATTCTGCTAATAGCAGAAGATAGACTGGAGGACAGATCAGTGGGTTCAGCGTCTGCTTTAGACTCCTGTATGTAAGTAACTACAGGCTCAGAGAATTTTGGGGGTCATTACGATGGTGGTCGGATCGCTGCGGTAGTGGGACCGGCCGCCTACGAGGCGGCCTACCCACCTACCGCATTACGATACGAACGCCACCGCAGCGGTCACACCGGCCATACTTTACGGCAGGTGCTGCTAGCTGCAGCATCCGCCACAATGTAAATAGGGCACTGTTTCCATTTCCCTGCACTACGTGGCAGGCACCGCATGGTGCATGGAAATGTAGGGGGCACCATAGGACAACCCCCAAGAGAAAGTGCCCGGGCTGAAGGGGGTCCCGCTACGGACCCCCAAGGTCCCTTTCCGCCAACTTGTTCATGGCGGGTTAACTGCCATGAACAGGTGGGCAGAAAGGGATATCATGATTCCAACGGCGGTGCCTGCAAGGCACCGCCGCAATGCTGGGCAATGTTGCTGTTCCAACAGGCGGTCGGAAAAGGACGGCCTGTCTGAACCGTGGCAGTCGGTCTTTCCGACCGCCACGTTTCCCCAACGCTTCCCCCCGCCATCATGATATGGCGGGTGAAAATTCGCATTGCGATGGCGGAGGGCCCGCCACCGACCGGTTGTCGGTGGCGGGCCTTTTGCCATCGTAATCAGGCCCTTTGTGTTGAGTGCATTCTCCAAAGTACAGTGCAAACAGCCAGCTTTTTAAAAAATCCCATATGGCTTTATTAACGATTGTCATTATTCTCAATTTTGTACATTGATGTACAATAGCAATAAAATATAAATTTAAAATATGTTCATAGTTGAAAAATAATAATATGTTAGATACATTTTTTTTTTATATATAGAACTTGGTGTCACATGCTTTGCCATTTCCTATTGCTGTCAAGAGCAGGTGTTGTCATCATCCAACTCGGTAGTGTGAAATTTATCGACCTCGGAAGGATAAACTGCCGAGCCTGCCTTGCTGAAAACTGAACATTGTTACGTACAGTTTCTGCACAGATCTCAGCGATACTGTGTATTTTTGTACTGAGGTTTGTGGTACAATAGATGTCTTTCAGCCACTCCAAGGGCCATCTCCATGATAGGCGTTGCCGCCTCAGTGCAGAGCCGAGCGCCTGTTTTTATGCGCCGCCATTTTGTAAAGTCAGTTTATTTAACTCGATATTTCTTCGCATCAGAGCTTCATTTTCAGACTGTACTGCTCGGAAACAGTGAGCAAGGTTTGTTGCCTTTTGTTTTTAAGTTGTGTTGCCTAAAATAATGTACTAAGGGAAATATGGGGTTAAATGAATTGACTTTATGCAGTGCAGGGCCACCAACTTTGAGCAGCTAAGCCCATCCTGATCCGGGCCCAATAGCTAGGTTGTAGAAAAGAAGAGAAAAGGCTCAGAGGTTGTTCAAATCCCACCACATTTAAATTGGGAGCCTTGATCTCATGTTTTTGTGTTTGCTGTTCCTGTTGACGAATGCCTTCAGTCGAACAGCACTACTTTCATGAGTTTCATTAAGCGTATCTGGTTTAGTTTTTGGCCCTTAATCCAGGGTAAAAGCATTCTAGAAACTTTGGTTATGGAATCCTTATGATTAACCTCCTTTCTTCGGTCACCTGAAGGTGCTTTGGTAGATCAGATAGGAACTGTCCCAACGTAGGATACTGACAGTAGTGTAGGCCAGTGTCTTTATTTGCATGTAACTTGTAATGCGCTTAACTCACTGAGCCATTTTACCAGCTTATGATTTCTGAGAATGGCACCTCTCAGTAACTAGTGACATCTTTAGGATGGGGCCACGGGACTTATGCCTGCCGGCAATCGCCATAGCCACCTCCGTTCCCACAACCTACAGAGTACCACTAGACTGGCTAACGGTCCTGCAGTCGTGACTCCTGTCCTGCTGCTGGTAGAGAGACAGTGAAGAACTGCAATTGTCACTCTTTCAGTCCTTTATGAGCTGTAAAAGAGAGATACCTGTTGGTGCCTGGGAGGGAGAAGCTGCAGCTCAAGAGGGGTACTGCACAATTCAACTCAGGAGCAAATTCAGCTTTTGAGATGCAAAAACAGTCACTAGCTGTTAAACATCTCTGAATGCGTGACTGAAAACCATGCTGAGCTCCTGTATTAAGAATATGTCTTTGGTGTTTATTTATTCCATTTAGCCTGTTTCAAAGTGCTCACATATTTTCAGATAAGTGAAAAGAAGCATACGGAGAGTGTGATTTGCCCAATATCAAAAGGTTTGTTGAAGTAGAAGACCACATTCTGCAGCACACTGATACTTGCTGCGAAGACAGTGGTCTCCAACCTTTTCTGTCTAAAGAGCTACTTATGTTAGATGAAAATCCTCCCGAGCTACTAATATTACTAGAGATGTAAGGGTAACAGCATAAAACAAGGTTACTTTATTGTCTACCATAGGCAAGATTATCCAGCAGTGATCACCTCAATGCATCAGGCATGGTTGCCAGCAGTAATGTAAAAAATGCTTTGTCATGACTTCACATCGGTAACACATAATAGCCATCGCTGCAATGCCACTCTCAGCAGGTTAATATTAGTAATTTGTGATCCCCAGTACAATTTGATTTTATTATACAAATGTCCGCTTTAAATACATTTCAGAATCCCACTTTTCTGCAAACATAAATTTATGAGTTCTGAAAATACACACATTTTCATCTCGATTACACGCTTTTCAGTTTTAATATACATATATTAATTCAACCAAGCAAAAGCTTCTAATTTAGTTCACTGGACTCCACACAGGAGAGCTACTTACAGGAAGCTGGAGAGCTAGCAGTAGCTCTCGAGCAACTCTTTGGAGAAGCCTGCATAGAGTTACTGTCATATTGCATTTTGATGACTATGCTTAACACTGGGCACCTCCCCCTTCTTCCCCAGGTAAAACCGAGTCAGGTTTATTTAACAACTTTTTCCTTGTTTCTTAATACTCCCATTCTTGCCAGAGTGGGAGCAGAGGGATAATTTCAAAAGTGATTGCCCAAGAGCACACAATTTGCCAAATGAGGAGGCTGGGATTAAAAACCATGTCTCCTGATTCCACATTTTTCTCTCTGTGCCCCTGTCCAGCGGCGGCGGGCACAGGTAAATGCGGTGGGGCGGGGTGGGAGCAGGGGGAAGTCGACAGACGACAGAATAGGTATAATTAAATAAATAAACAACACCTATTTCGTCATCTGTTGGCTTCCCCCCACCCCATGTGCTTCCCTGTGCCGGCCGCCGCTGCCCCTGTCCATTAATCTGACAATATGTAAACTGCAGACAGGTGTGACCATGAAGAAATGCACGGGTTGTGAAAAAATGGTGCAGTGAAGAGATGTTAAGACTGTGGATACCTGCAACAGTGAATAGTCACTGGGCCAGTGGAAAAATGGGAGAGCGAAGAGATGTAGACTGCAGAGCAGGCTTTTCCAATGAGTAGCTTGTGAGCTACTGGCAGCTCTCCTGCTGTCTATAATTAGCTCTCTGGTGTGTAGCCCAGACTTTTAAACTAGAAGCTTTTGTTTGGTTGAATTAATGTTTGTATACCAAAATTGAAAAGCGTGTATTTGAGATAAAAATGTGTGGATTTTCGGAATTTATAAGATGATTTTTGGAGAAAAATGGGTGAATATCCAAAATATATTCAAAGCTGATTTTTAAGTGATAACTTATGTGGTGTCGGGGAAACTTATTCGCAATATTATTATCTTGGTGCCGGGGCCATTGAAGCTGTGTCTGTTATTTATCAACAATCTAGAGGCGTTACAAATGAAAAAAGTATTTTTACATTACTGCTGGCAACCTTTCCAAATGCACTCAGGTGATCACTACTTGTAATCTTGCATATGGTGGCCATTCTTGTAACCTTGTCTGCTGTGGTCACTAATGATATTAGTATCTCCAGGTGATTTTCACTCAACATATATATTTCTTTTTACAGAAAAGGTTGGATACCCTTGCTTTACACCTATATGTGATAAATTCAATAATAATAAAAAGGAGTGCTGAAACTCTGGAAGATAATTTTTATTTGGCTCAGAGTACTTCAGACCTTTTGTTCTGAAAGAGTACTGCAGGAGTCGTACAGCAGTAAATGTGCACTAGTAACAGTGCAGGAAATGAGGGGGATCCTGGATTAGACAGATTCGAAATCCGGGCCAGCACCAGTTACTGTCCACAGAGTAATTTACCAATATCTGGGCCCATTCACCACCGCCCGCAATTAGTCTGAAATAAATCTTTATTGCGTGATTAATTAAAATCATTGCAATCAAACATCTTTGCAATATCTAGAAACTGTACCACAAGTATCATTTAAAAATTACCAATACAATCATAATTATGTCGCAAAACCAGACCAATTCACCATACATTGTGCATTTAAAGATAGGATATAAAATCAAACAAACATGGGCTTAATCATGCATAGCTAATTACATTGGTAGCACATATAAAAATACATCAAAAAATACTATAGCAGGATATTGCTCATATTGCACTTTAAAGTGCCAACGTGCAATAATTACTAATTACAACATATAAAGACAAGGGTAAAATCCCATAAAAATACATCATTAGTTACTATAACAAAATATTGCACATATTGCATTTTAAAGTGCCAACGTGCCATAATTAATAATTCCATTGTATAAAAACAATAATAAAGTGCATCAATAATTACTGTAACAGGGCTTATATTGTTACAGTTCTAATTATCTCCCTAGCAACAAACGAACTAGCCAAATATCTATAAAAAAACTCATAGGTTCAAGGGACATAAATACGATACATACCAGACTTATTATATCAAACATTTTTCGGCTGCATTTGAAAATTGTATCAGTTGGCATAACAACGGGATTGATTCACCAGATAGTGACCTGATTAGTGACTGGCGAGCTGATCTAACCCCGATCCTCAAGAATAGTGGTTTCAAAAAGATACGTCGAATGTTAATCAACTTATGGCACACGCACACTATATGTACCAATGTCTCTTGTGGCCAACCGCATAGTCTACAATTAGAATCTGGCCACTGCTGAATCCATGACTGCGTGCCCTCTTTTGTAGGATTTATTCCCATTTGTAATTTTAAGAAAGTATTTTTTATTTTTGCTGAAAAATAAGCAGTCAAATATGGTTGGCTGCGTAAAAATTGGTATGAGTTCATCACATACCATGCATAATTTTTCCCTGCTAATGCATTTTTATCCAATTTGAGGGATTCAGCTTTGATAATTTTTTTTAAAATTAACTTATAGTTGGGCATTTTCAAGTCTTGGAGATCTACTTGCAGACCAATGTCCCTTAGGGAGGTTAAGATATGGGACCTCCATTTGACAGCATAAGCAGACTTATCTATTTCTATCCAGCAGGTGTTCCCTAGGGATGCAGGGGCTGATGAAAACATAGAGTACATACATTTAAAAAATGCTCCTTCTGATACCAAGCACTGTCTCTGGAGACCAAACTCTAATCTTAGTCCTGCTTGGCCTACTGATCTGGGAATCCCAAAGGTTGCTTTGAATGCCTTAACTACCAATAAATCTAGGAGCTTTTCATCTTTCCCTCTGGTAATGGGTGAGCCATATTGGAGGGTTCGCTGTAACTTGGCTTTCATGACTTTAAGAATATAGTCATATGATTGACAATTCAATGTTTTTTTAAGCATTTTAAAGCATGAATTAAAATCACAGTTTTTGCCCTTATGTCTTTAAAATGGTATTTAAAAGAAACTCTGTCATCAAACACCACCCCTAAATATCTATAAGTTTTAACAACTTCAATTGGGCCTGCTCTAGCCCTCCATATATTGAACTTCTGCTTTACAGATCCAATTTTCATAATTTTAGTTTTTTTAACATTCAGTTCAAAGTTGTTTATTTGTGTGTAATCTTCAAAGGCATTTATAAGTCTTTGGAGGCCAATTGGAGTACAGCTCAGGAGGATAGTATCATCAGCATATTGAAGATAGCTGATTTGCACTCCTCCCAGCCTTGGGGCATGAGCATTAATAGAATCAAGATGCTGAGAAAGATCTGATAAAAATAAATTAAAAAGGCAAGGGGCAAGAACACAGCCTTGCTTTAGGCCATTATATGTTCTGATTTTCCTTGACAAGGAACTACCATCACCCAACCTGACTTGAACCCAGGTATCCGTGTACAAACGGATGATAGCCTCCAACAATTTCCCTGGGATGCCCCAACCAAGCAATTATTCCCATAGCAAATTTAGAGGCACTGAGTCAAAGGCTGCCTTTAAATCAATAAAGGCAATATATAAATTCTGTTTTTTCAAGACAGCCTGCTCAGCAAGTCAAGTCTGCTTTGTGCGGAAAGCCTGCACCTAGAGGGGGCACAGGTGGAGATGGGGGGGTCCTACGTTTACTTTGAGCTGGGTCCATATAAATGCCTTAATTAAAGGGAAACAGCTGTCAAGCTGATAGGGCACCTTTTAGAAATAACTCCGGCCCTGTATGGGGAGAACTGCGCCTGGCTTTTTGTGGTCAAAGGGGAGCCGCTGCATAAGTTACCTTCATGCACATTGTCAAAAAGTGGATTTCTTGATAATGGAAATATGGATTTTATTTGTACATCTCAAAACCATATATGAAATGAGCATCCTTAATAGCTCATTTCATCTACATGCATAGAAACTAGGTTTGCCACCTTTCCTAGAGAATAATACCGGCTATCTGTTCACGTTTTAAAATTCTACAAAGGTCTGGATCTGATTTGTAAATAGAATTTTATCTGAAATTGTCTGTGTTCATTTTTAACATGCCCTTTCTTTCTTTGTTTACTTAATCATCAGTCAGGTGTCATTAGGGCAGCTGTAGAACAAATTTTAAAGTATTTTCTTCCAACTTTACTGTTTAAAGTATGTACTGATAAGGGGTAAAAATAGAGGGATTCGGTGATTTTTCTCATTTTTGTACCAGCAGAGCAGGGACATTAAAATACCGATCATGCCGGTATTAAATCGGCCAGGTAGCAACCCTATTAGTGACCCACCCCTCACCTATAGCACTTTGCCTGGGCATGTAGTTTCAATGTTCATCTTTCAATAAGGGGATGTACAAGTCCTGGTATGCAAGCGCTCACGGGCACCTGTAGGTGATAAAAATTCCTATCACCTGTGGGGTTCCCCAGAGTTACATATTATCCCCTGTCGTCTTCAACCTTTACATGCAGCCGCTTGGTGTTCTACTCATCAGATAGCAGCCTTAAGATTCACCAATATACTGATGATACACAACTGTACTTGAAAGACTCCTCTGCTTCAGACAGCCAATGCCTCAAACACTGCTTCCACATCATCCAGACATGGAGGTCCAGCACCTACCTTAAGTTAAACCCAACCAAAACAGAATTTCTGTTATTTGCCAAGAACAACAAACATGATGCAGCATACACCTGGCTCAATGATATGAACCTTGACAAACCTGAACTTTCACTAAATGCCATTTCACTTTGATTCATCCTGGACTTGAACCTCACCCTCAAGATTCAAATTGCAAAAAAACCAAAGATGGCCTTTTAGATGCACATTCTTCTAAAGACAGTCACACCGTTTCTCCCAGAAAGCGACTTCAGAACTGCTGTTCAAGCCCTCGTACTCTTGCATCTGGTTGGTGATAATGCCATACGCTATGGTCTCCCAGACTTCACACTTATACCCCTTAGGGGCATCCTATACGCCACAGCATGTCTAATTTAGGGCCTGTTGAAATATGATAAAATCATCGCCATCCTGACGGAACTCTATTGGTTCTTCTTGCTTGCACGCACCATCTACAAAACAAGTTGAATCATTTACAAAGTCATCATGACTGACACCATCGCTTATCTTGCAGACAAGGTCAACATCTCCAGTGGTTCTCAGCACACACGCAGCCAGGACACCATCAGACTGCAGACTAAGAAGTGCAAAAAATGAAAAGGCAGGAAAGAAGGCCTTCTTCGCCTGTGCATCCAGGATCTGAAACAGCATCCCCTTATCCATCAAGATGGCCCCAATCCTGCTCCAATTTAGGAAAGAGTTGAAGGCTTACCTCTTTAAAGAACACTACATCTTAGTTCATCACCCGTCCACAACCCAGCCTCCTCTGCTATTTCTTGTAGACATTATGCTTCTCTTTGACCGTGTACAGCACTCCGCTGCCTTTTAGTTAGGTTTGTGCTATAAAAAGAATATATACATACACGCATACATATGTAAGTTGGCGGGCAGGTGAGACATTGTTCCCCAGACTTACTCTTTGAAGATACCCCGAACCATGCATGAGGCTTTCGGCAGAAGGTAAGTCACTAATGCAGCATGTTTCACAGCACTGGTCACTGTAAACCTAGTCCACACTATGTAACATGCTGTGCCTGGGCAATGAGAATCAGACAAGGCACGCATAGGCCTTGCGCCTGCATGCACTCAACACCCAAAATGCTCTTGCCTCGCTACCAGTGCCAATAGGGCAGTGGTAAGACGGCGGTGACAGGTCTCATAATTCTCTGTGATGAGCCCTCCTGTGTTCCATCTGATCCAGTACGCAAGAGCAGCGCTACGCAAGCTGGAGTTAAGAGATCCTGCTCTTAGCTCAGCCTTGATCTCTGACCCTACTGCAAATGTGGTTGCCTAACACAGAACCTGAGGTATGAATTTTTAAATTATAAATAAGTATATTCTTTAACATTTTCAGTATTTCACTTTAGCACCTTAGATTGTAGCACTGCACCAAGTGCCATTTATCAGAATTGATAGTGATCCACCCCCTCTTCTGCCCGGACAACAATTTTATTAGTAACTGAAGATGCAAGTCAGTTGTCTTTTGCTTCCGAATTAAAGCTTATATTGTTGTTATAGGTACAGCAACATTAAGGTCCATTAAACTATATACAAGAGAGGTTTTTGTACAGGGTGTATCCAGAACTGAATTATTTCAAGGTGCTCTCAAATGTGATGATGATTGAAAAGGAGGCACAGTGAAGAAAATTAATTGCCAGGGTCGAACAGTTTGTCAAGCTGGAAAGCTGGAACTGACCAAGTTTGGGTGAGGCTCAACACCTAGATTTTGTCCCCAGTTCCACAAAGGTTTCTGGCTGGCAAGCACAGGTACACTACTCATTAAGGTGACCTGAAGCCTCCATGCCACAAAGAACTCAATGTTCCAGTCCTGGGCTTTTCTTTCACTAGATTATGCATTGTAGTAGTTTTAGTCTTGATTCCCATGAATGACAACAATTGGACTGAAGGTTAGGAATAATTCAGAACCACTGTTGCATTTTTGATATTCGCAGTTCGATGTTATTGCATCAAAATTATAGCCAAGAATTAAAATGATGAACATCCAGCCACCCATGCCTTAACCTCTTCCGTGCGTCGGACAGCCCCCGGCCGACTGACGTCACGGTGGGTGTGTGCGGAGGATGGCCGGGGGCCGTCCGAACCGCGCACGCGTGGAATTCTCCAGCACCGCAGGGGAATTCCGGCCGCAGCGAAGCGGTTCATGGCGTAGCAAGAGTGCTACGGACTCTGCTGCAAAGAGGGAAAATGGGCCCATATTTCTTGTTGGGTGCAGAGAACCCCTCACAGTCCTGTGGCCTGCTGCCACTATAGCATCTGTAGCTAAGACCTGCATACCCTCTAAGTGCTATATGACACTATCTATACTGTTCTCAGATGTGGCCAAAGGTACAGTCCTACTGTTTTGGCAGAGGTCTCTGGTGCAGCCTCGCAGTGAGTGAAACCGTGAGGATCTCACACTACTACAGTAATTACGCTAGGAATTTTTCCCTAGATGCTCTCTATAATACCTTGCCAGCTCTGGACTTCAGCAGCACTCTCCAGGATGCAGCAGCTGCACCTGCTGTGATGGAACCCTATTATGTAAAAGCCATAACTTCACATATTAAAAAACTCACTTCAAATGTCCTAAATGAACACTTACACATTGGAGACCAACCCCTTATAATGTGGCATCTCCCAAGGCTTCATTCTTTTAGCAGTGATTTTAATTCCATATATGGAACACTCGGGGTCCAAGTGGCCAGCATAAATTTCAGCTTTATCTGGTATCCGCATGAAAGCCAACCATGCCTTAAGGTATATTTCCCAGCTGAATTGACTTGCAACCATTCAAGACTGGATGTCCTAAACCTGCCTCAAATTGAACCCAAAGGAAACCAAGTGTGATCACTCTTGGCTAGCAGAGTCAAGCACAAACCACTTAAATCCTTGGTGTCTTGCTCTTTCATGTCCATTGCAGATGAGAAGAATAAAAGCAGAATCTGTCCAGTGAAATCAAACACACCTAAAGTCAGTCAGTAATTTTTGCAAAATGTTATGCCAATTAGTTTAATTTAAGTCAGGTTAAAAAAATATTGTGGCTCCGATTGTGTAGAAACTTGCAGAGAATCTGTCTTTCCTGTAATTACCTTTAGTTTGAAAAAATAAACATGTCGCCATAAACGTCTCCTTTCTGCTGATCACTATTTCATTTTTAGAAAAACATCAGAATCAAGAAAAGGCAGTTTCTGTTATCCTTGTTTAAACTGCAGCAGTCATTATGGTCCTACTGTTCAACTTGGCTGGTGGTTCTGGCATTGTGAGGTCAGAAGTCAATTGGAATAACTTATTATAGTTGAGCAACTATGTCAAGAAGTCACAATCGACTGCAATAAGGAAATCAGAGATGGGTTTTTATGCAGGGATTGCAGGCTCCCATGTAATATATTGAGTTGCATTGTGTTATTGGGTAGCATGGTGTTTTATTGGGAAGTACTGTGTTATAATGGGTTGCAGTCTGATTTTGGGCAGTGCAGTGTGTTATTGGGCAGCAGTGTGTTATAATGGTTTGCAGTGTGATATTGAGCAGCAAGTTGTGTTGTGTGGCAGCACTGCGTTATCCTGGGTTAAAGAGTGATATGGGCAGCATTGTGTGTTATTGGGAAGCACTTTGTTTTAACAGGTTGCATAATAAATAATATGGGCAGTACAGTGTGTTACTGGAAAGCATTGTATTATGTTGGGTTACAGTCTGATATTAGGTAGCATAGTGTGTTATTGGGCAGCACGGTGCTATATTGTGTCACAGTGTGATATTTGGCAGCATGGTGTGTTATTGGGTATATTTAAGAAATTGGATTATTGGTTGAGGGGTATGGAAACCCAACTCAAACAACAACCACATTCCTGGTAAGGGTGAATCACAAAAGTCACTAAATTAATCTGTGCTTAACCCTCTGATAGTTTGGCACAAAAGCAGTTAGACTTAACATAGAGGCAATGTATAAAGTATTTATGCAGCATACAAACAGTAATAAAGGGAAAACATAACACAGGAAAAAACCCACAACAATTTATTATGAGTTATGAATTTTTTAATTTTTTAATGAAATCTAGCCCCTAAAGATCAAAGTGCCAAATACGGGTATCTGGTTTCGTGAATATCAATCAAGAATAAACCCGCTGCCTGAAAGTAATTTATAAATGAGCTATACGTCAAGGATAAAGAAAAAGGGAACTACATAATCCCGTCCCCCAGAGGCAAAAATGCAGTGTGCAGCAGCATAGGCAGTAAGACGCTAAACAGCTAATACCAAGAGACCATTGTTATTAGGGCATATATCTCAAATGTATTGTACCCATTCTCAAAGTATCAAAAATATCAAATAGACAATTAATAGACATTTAATAAATACTCCAATAAATACAATACCACATCAATGGTGCCCAGGCACAACAAACATACACATGGCCAACACATACTCTCAGCAAGATCATACTCACTCACTCGCACAACACATTACTCAAGGGGAATCCACTGCATCAAACACAGAAATCTCCACAAGTAGGTTGTTGAAGTTATTATACATAGAATGATACACAGAATGCTTCATAGTTATTCCATCATGTCAAACGATCACAATTTAGACATGTGTGTCCAATGAATAAAGTTGCATATTCTTTGAAGCTTCATGTAAACCTCAAGAGAGACAAAAGCATAACAGTATTAAAGGAGACGTTTTGATCAGTGGACACCAGCGCCGAAAAGTGTATGTAATCCATACACTTTGTTATTTTCTTTCATCTTTGGTTTCCTGTGCCCATGTTGCCTTACTCCTATATTTTCAACTTCCTTCCCATCCCTCTTAATCTGTTAAATCTGCATTCACCCTTACTTGTAGCCATTACGCTCGCCAAGAACTGTGGGCTTTGTGTGAGCTTTTACATTTTGGTTGTATGTAGCTACTCTCCTTGGCATATACAACTCTGGGCCTGTATCATGGTAGGACCAGGACTGGTCACTGTATTCTTTTATCGAGTGAGACATAAGCCATATTCCATTGTTGTGCAGGATAAGGTCTTATATAGAGCTGCTATTATGGAGTATAAGCGAGCCTTCTTTGAGGAGAAATATAAATATTGCTCAGAGAGAATTATGAAGGAACTTTTTAAAATTGTCAATATGTTGTTTGTATCCTCTAATCCAAGTAACACAGATATAGCTCAATCTTTCTGTGACAATTTGGCAACTTTTTTCCAATAAAAGTTTCTGAATATTTATTCTGACTTCTTGAATTCTAAGGAGTAGGACAAATCAGATTTATATATTTAGTCAGAAGAACAATTTCTTCCAGATAGAAAATTCAGCTTTTCCAGCTTCCTTTCTGCCAATTTCGGTGGGGGAAGTAAAGGAGCTTCTTATGAACACTAACTGCGGATCATTGTCCCCGTAAATGTTTTCATCTGGCTTCAGACCTTGTAATTGAGCAACTGTCTGCTAGGTTTAATTTGGTGGTAGATTCGACCCGTTTTCCAAAGTCATGGAAAGAGGCGATGGTAAGACCACTGTTAAAAAAGACAAACTTAGACCCATTAGATATGAAAAACTATTGTCCGGTATCCTTGCTACCTTTTCCAGCTAAAGTGCTGGAAAATATCTTAAAAACTGATGACTTTCATTAAAACACAGGTTCTGCTGGACCCCTCATAGCCACAGCATCTGCTGGACCCTTCATAGCCTGGCTTTTGAAGCGAGCACTGCACGGAATCTGCACAGATTGTGTCAATAGAAAATATCAGACTATTAGTAGATGCGGGAGAGGCTGCAGTCCTGATCATATTGGATCTATCCGCAGCATTCGATACGGTCTCTCCATCACTGCTGACAACCTGCCAATCCCAGTGCGGGGTTAAGGGTAAGGCCTTGAGTCTTTTCACATCTTTTCTGTCAGAAAGATCACAGACCGTAATGTGTGGACAGTTTGTTTCAAAGCCCTTCTGTTTGCCATGTGGGGCACCACAGGGGTCTTCTCTAAGCCCCACGTTGTTTAATCTTTTTGTATCCTCTCTTGTGAAGGTAATCCAGTCTTTTGGTCTTCGTATGCTATTGCATGCAGATGACACTCAAATTATCATATTATAGTCACCATTATGAAGGAAGTGCAATTGCTAGCCAGGTATTTTAACAACCTTATGAGGGAGATTTGTAGTTGGATGAAGGATAATTGCTTAAAGCTAAATGCGAATACTTTTATATGGAACAGCAATTGGCGGCCAGAGCTCTGAGCTCTCCCCCTGTTCCTGTCAACTCTGCAAAAAATCTTGGGGTGATCTTTCATCATAATTTTCTTTCGACCTACAGGTCAATCGTAGAGTTTCCTCATGTGTGAACATCATTAGGTCTATGAGGAACATATTTTCTTATATTTCGATTTCAGTTAGTAAACCAGTAGTCTTGGCTTGATTTCATCACGGCTTGACTACTGTAATGCTCTGTTTCTTAACATCAAGAAAACATCTTTGATTAAGTTTCAAATGTTCCAAAATGCAGTGACCCACCTTATCCTTGATGTTCCTAAACAACAATCAGTGTCAGTAGAACTTTCAAAGCTTGAATGGCTTCCGGTGAGAAAAATAATTATTTTCAAGTCCTTGCGCATTGCACACAACACAAAGTTCTAAATAATCAAGGACCGAGATTCATCAGATCCAAGTTTCACTGGTATGTTCCTACTGAGAGACTTCGTTCAGCCATTCGTAAGCTGACGGTGGTCCCCAAGTTTCATCTGGCCAGATGTGGTGGGAGATCTTTTGCTATCGCCGGAGATAAATTGTGAAACTCTGCCATTTCAGCTGGCAGAGACTGAGAGTCATTTGACGTTTAGGAAACAGCTTAAAACATGTCTTTTAGCCATATGTTTGTTTTATAACTCTTTAGGGGATACTAGTTTTCCTTTCATATTACCTAGGTTTAGTAGGCTTTTTAGCACCTTGTTTCCCATTTGGTTAGGTGTTGCGCTTTATAAGTTCTTTTTCATTTAATTTCATATGACTTTGTCAACTTAACAGAGTCTAATAGTTTGTTTCTCTGTGTGTTCTGTTAAGACTACTAAGTGGTGGTTCTGAGACAATCCTTGCTGCCGTTGGCGAAATTCCGAACCAGTGTCTCAGCAGAGTTATCCCTTTCTTTACTTTCCCTAATTGAAGTATTAATATTGAGTAATTCAGATGGAAAAGTTTGACACTTGGGACTGGCGGCTGTTTACTTTGGGGAATTTTAACCTATTCTCATAGCCTTATACCAAGTTTCAATTGATTGAATTATTCAGCTGGGAACCATAATGGGGCTCAACAAGTCCGAACGAGGGGACACTTCAGATGAAAATGTTTTTACCAGTGGATTATGTAAGCAGTAACTAAATTTCAGATTGAATCTTTACAAGTCATTAGATAAGACCTGGAATAAGCAAGCTTTATATTTCCTTAAAGTCATCTATGATAACATGGGTGATGTTGATGTGTGATGTTGGGCAGCACAATGATACTGCACAGGACTGCATGATATTGGCCTCACTGCATGATATTAAAAGCACTGTTATATTAGACATCAACTTTTGGCATGAGGTTATTTGTGTCATATTGAGCATCAATAACCTCCCTTCTGGGCATTATGTTGGTATATTTTACATTATTATATCAGTGTGTTATCTTGGGCAGCACAGTACCTTTCAAAGCACCTCATTTTAAGCAGAGAAAATGTATTCAACTGAGATTGACATATACCAAAACACGGAAAATGAAAGCATTGAAAAGTGATTAGGGTTACGGTTTAAGTGTGGGGATAAGACAAGAGCTAACATGATGATTAGGTTTAAGGTCAGGGATAGTGTTATGGTTAAAGGTGGAGTGAGGGTATAGGTATATGACAAGGAGTAAGGTATTGATGTAGGGTTAGGGGTAGAGTTAGAATTAGAGTTAGGGTTAGTTTCACTGCTAGGGGTAGGATTATGGTAATGCTAGTTTTAAAGTTAAGGTTAGGATTATGGCTGGGGTAAAGCTAGCATGTAGGTGTAGTGTGTAGGTTTAGAATCATGTTTATGATACGATGTGGGGTTAGGATGTAGGCATGAGGTTAGGTTTAGTGTTAGGGTTATGCCTAGAGTTAGGGTTAAGGCTAGGGCCAGTGCAGAGCCATACTTTTTTTTTGTTAATACCAAAAAAATGTTTAAAATGAGGGGCTATTTGTGTTTTAACAATACATCATGTTTTACTACTCTAAACTGCTATAAATTCCATATTGATAACCCCCACAAGTGCATCCTTATATGGCATGCCTTTTCATGTTCATTACTTCTCTCTGTTAATTCCTGACATATATTCAAAATCTGTTCATAGAAGTATTTAGGGGAATAAAGGACATTTTCCAGCCTTTAATTAGGGCAGTATTAAGTTCCATTGTGCCCTAGGCTACACACAGATTTTACCTACTCCACTCCCCCTTTTTTAGGTTTCACCTGCACAGTGCTTGCAAAATCTCTTGCAATGAAAAAAAATCTTAAACGGGGTTTATAGCTCGCCCATTACTTACCTTTACTTACCATTGTTTGGCTCACACGTCACTCTCGTTTTCTTGCTTCCTGTTGATCACCAGCTCCTCTTGGCCCCCAGCTTCCTCCTGGGCTATGGACTCTTCATCCATGCCTTGGAGCATGGACCAAATACTGCTTCCTAAGGCCGGTGTCCTTCCACTGGCTGCAGGTACTCTTTTTTAGGTCTCGCCGAGGCAGCGCCTGCGCTGTCTCTGCGAGTCATGCTGTATTCAGGATATGGGCTTTAAAAACTCCGCCCATTTTCAAAGACTGCCCCTGTTACATGTGTTGTTGCTCAGAGCTTGTGAGCACTATTTCTTTCTTTAAGATGGAGCACTGAAGACAGTGCTCGTGGTTTACAGAGCTCTGTTGTAAACAGGGCTGTAAATCTTGCTCTTATCTTGCCACATTTGCTGTGCATTCAAAGACCGAGGTCTGTTTTGGCAGCAGCTGCCTCCTCCTCCCTCCTGCTTTTGAAACACACAGCCTGGCGTCACGGTCCCTGCCTTCCTATGGTTGCTGCCGCCTCCGCAGAGCTCAAAAAGCATTTTCAATGCATTAGGTCTCACATTTGCAGGAGTTTGAGCTATTGGCATTGTAAAAGACAATGCCTTTTATTTATGTGTTTTGAAAACCTGCAAGTGGTGTCTAAACATGCACTTTGCACCTATAGTCCTTGCTTACGAAAAGCAAGGCTGGCAATAACTGGGCCTCTTTTACTGCCAGCCTTGCTTCTCGTAAGAAAAGACTATAAGTACAAAGTGTGTGTTTATGTCCGCTTGCAGGTTTTTAAACACATAAATAAAAGACATTGTCATTTACACAATGACAATAGCTCAAACTCTCACAAATGCGAGACCTATTGCTTTGCAAATGCTTGTTTAATTTTCCACATGCAATCTTGGAGAGTGCATGTGCCTGCAGTCCCTCTCTTTCACCCCTGCCCACTGCCACTTTTTTTAACCCACCCCGCCCTCCTGCTGCCCTGCTGTTTCTAACCCACCCTTCCGCTTTCCTTGTTTCTAAACCCCCGCCATCCTCCCGCTTTTCGTTGTTTCTAACCCACACAGTTTCACCCACCCCCACTCTTCATTGTATTTCCCACCCTCCTCCCTTGTGCTGCTTGACCCCCCAACCTCTGTGCAGTTTTTTTTACATGGAGCACTGCAGCGTGCTGCTGTGCAACATGTAAAAACATTGACAAAGCCAACAGATTTCGCATAGGCAAAACCTATTGGCTTTGCCAATGCTTGTTGTGCTTCTCTCCATTCTTAATATGCTACAAAACACAGCAGGGTTATATGTTGGAGGTGCGAATGTTTCAAAACAGAAATGTGTTGGCGTGTCACACACTGGACTCAATGTGCTTTAAATGCACAGTATACTAAATCTTTGAGCCATTTATCTGGGGAGGGGAAGAGGTGTATGTGTCCCCCAACCCCAGTGCATCAGAATTCGTCTTTTTGCAAGCAGTAGTGCTAGGGCAATAAACGTCCTCTAGCTGTGTTCTTGACCAATCCCAGTAGACATGTGCCAGGGTCTGAGTCAATGTGATGAACAACCATCTTGGTTATCATCTGAGGGATTCTGTGTCATTATGCTTGGGTCCTGGGGCACCGCAACTCCAGATGCAGAAAGACAGCATCAAGAGCCCTACATCTAAGACACAGGACATCCCCCCTTATTCCACTTTTCATCAAGCTGCAAGGCATGTAGTACATTCTATAAATTAATGTGAAGTGTATAATATGCATTCTGCTTTTGGGTGACAGTTCCTCGGTCTGTGAACAGTAATAGGACCAATCCACTTCAGATAGCGGATGATCAAGTATCTGATTCCACCCATCTCTAGAGGTAGACTTAATTATTGGTGCTTTGGTCTGCATGGAATTGCATAGTCATGTGCTGAGACCCTTATGTGTTTTGGTAGTGAGAAGGAATGACAAAGTTTTAAAGCGGGGGATAAGGAAATTAGCCAGGGAATGTGGCGAAGGTGGCCCAGCAGGCTGCGCACAGTTCACAGTAAAGGAAAATCGATAACGAAGTGTGGTCACTATGATCACCCAAGTCTTGAGGCTAGATAGAGGTGGATACGATCAAGCCCATAAAATGTAATAAATTGAGTTTGTTTAAAGTTTGAAGTAGTTTCTCTTCACAGGTCGGTGTGATTTTTGGGTGATGCAGTAACAGGAGATCTGGCGAGTATAGGGGCCCTCACTGTGCTCTTGTCTAGACCCTAGTTTGTGCCATGCTGTCACAGTGCAGTGAAAAGTGTTATTTACATGACAGTCCGTTTCGATTACTAAGTGCGGCAGGAGTGGTGGCAGATAGTGTCAGTATTGGGCGTATTGGGCACAAAGGTCGAACAGTTCAAGGTCTGGTGCTCCAAAGCCACCCGTAACATATTACAAAATGAGGATTTTCCATTTGAGCCTAGGATGTTGCCCTGCCCATTCAAGTATAATTAACAAGGACCTTATGAATTTGAAAAATTGCTGATTTAGCGATAGAGGTATGTTGTTGAATAGGTATAAAAACTTCAGGAGGACGATCATATTCATCAGAGCTATTTTGCTCACCAGGGAGACAGCAGGGTGAGCCATCTCCCTATCTGATCATCAGGTCTGGCAATCTCCACACCACAATTTTCTTTGATAAGAGCATCAGGATTCCAATTTATCCATATTCCCAGATAGTTCACTGAGCTAGGGCTCCATTGCTGCGGGTATTCAATAGACCGTATCCTAATGGAGTGAGTGATAAGGAAGATGAGAGACTTATTGTAGTTTATTTGTAAGCCAGTATGGTAACCAAACCGTATTAATTTTCTAAAAATGAGAGAAAGGTTGTCCCGGAAGCTCCAGATATAGTCCACCATATCATCCAGGTATAGTAATATAAGCAGTTTCTGGTCTGTGAAGCTTAGTTCACAATCTGAATGGTGCAGCCGCAGTCTACACGCCAGTGCTTCTAGTGCCAAAGTAAACAAAGTGGGGAAGAAATAGCATCCCTGCCCGCTAGAACGCATTACGGTTACAGGATCACAGATAAGCCCATTGGCCCTGATATGCGCAATGCGATAGGTGATTAACAACTGGATCCAGCTCCCTAAAAGGTGAGGCATCCTCATCATCTGCTGTACACTGAACAAGGATTCCCACTCTGACAAATCAAAAGCTTTAGTTGCATCCAGAAGTACTGCCGCTGTCCCAGATCAGTATCCAGTTGGAGGATAAGTGTGAATAGTGTTCACAAGTTGTGGGATGTGGATGCTACAGAAATAAATCCTGATTCATCAGGTAAAACTAGGTCAGGGACCAATGGTAGCAGTCTGTTTGGCACTACTTTAGTCAATATTTTGGCACCAGTATTAAAACACGGCAGTGGCCTGAAGGATTCACAGTTCTGGCGGATTGCCCAGCTTGAGAAGGTTGACTAGCAGGGCCTGTCTCAACAAGGGAGAGGGACTTCCTCAAATTGGGCTAGCAAATGCGAGGCTAGTGTGGGGGCATATTCCTTATAAAATTCACATGGCAATCCATCTGTGTTGAGGTGATTGACTGCCAGGTATACCATGTGCAGCTGTAACGATCTCTTCTGTGGTGATAGGTTGCATACAAAATTTGCGGTGCCCACCTCCTAGCCATGCAAGGGTAATCAAGATATTATAGTGTTTGATGCTTTGCCGCGTGGGGTTTAACTGCATAGAGGTCTTCATAAAATGTAGTGATGGCCCAAAGGATATTCTCAGTGTCTTGGAATGGCTGGCCATCGCCTAAAGTTATTGTGCTAATGTTATTGCTGACCCACGGGTATTTAAGCCAATCATCCAGATTTTTGCCAGGTCTCTGCCCCTCTTTATAAGATCATGCCACCGTTCGACTGGATAGAAGTCCTCCTACTCATCCGTTCTTTTTTGTTGACTGACAGTTCACAGAGGGTGGTCAGGATTTATTTCTTGTTTTAGCTCTGTTTCACTTATCTCTAGTTATCTTGTGTGCTCTAAGTGTTTTAAGGATTCCATTTTGTTTCACTATAGAGACACCCTTTACCACCATCTAGAAAGCCACCCACATTGTGCACATGCTGTCTACTGTCCTAACATTATTTGTGAAGTATTTGGTTATATATACTTTGAGTTCATCTCTGAACACTGCATCCACCAGCACACTGGGGTCTAACTTCCATTTGAAAAAGAGGCAACATGTATCTCTAAGCTCAGCAAAAAAAGTGAGTAATCTGAGAGAGTTTTCGCTAAGTCTTAGACAGAATGCGTCCATGCGCTGTCATACTTACTGGTCAGCAGGTAATACAGCCTTGACCAGGAGCCATACCTTCCCAAACTGTTGACTGCCTAGTTCTCCATAAGGCTAATAGTTCATGCGCCTCAAGTAGGTCACTAAGTGCTGCCGTAGCCGCTCTCCTGTGCCTACCTGATCTCCCTGATTTATCCACTGCAGGATTTAAAGCAGTGTTGAAGTCTCTTCCCCATATTATTGGCCAGGGCGATAGTGCACGTACCTAGTTCCATATTTCTCGAAGCTTGGATCATCAATATTCGAGCGTATGTATTCACAAGCATTATGTGCTTCCCATATAGAGTGCCTGGTATAGCAGCAAATCTCCTTTGATCACCCAGTATGCAATGAGTAGGATGAAAAGGCACATCCCTCTTAACTAGAATGATCACTCCCAGTAAGATGAGAATCAGGATGCGTAGCTAAATAAGGTCCAGGGTGTAGCTATTGCAGCTGAAGTTGTTTTGGTGAGATGGGCTTCCTGCAGTAGGGCAACCCAAAGCTGTGTCCATTGACTAGCACCTGTTGGATCTTGCTGGGGTTATTTAAGCCCCAAATTATCCACGTAAGGAAATGAGTGGATGCAGTGCTCACATCATCTGAGAGAGGTTATGATTCAATGTACCGGACATAATGTTTTTGGGGGAAAGACCTTCATTTTGTGTAGTGGCAATGATGTACTGTAATATGCCGAGGTAGAGATACATGTGCATAACATAGTTAACAGTAATCCAACCCCATGCGACCCGCCCGCCTCCCACCCCAGTAAACCAATAATGTCAGTGGCTGACCATCACCCGCTCAGCATAACAACACAACACAAATTTAACAGCGAGGGCCAAGAGTTCTCTATAACATATTATCAATGTAATCAGGTCAAAAAGGGAATATCCCTGGGAAGCACCATGTCTGCCAAGTTAAACCCGCTACTAGGAAGCAGAGGTAGTCCGGAGGACAGAATTTGTCTGCATATCGTGGGGTAGATGTACATACACACACAACACCGCTTTAAGACATCTCCATTATGGTACCGGCTAGTTCCAGCACCTGATAATGGTACAAATCCTAGAACATGTCATTGTGAGTAAGGAAATATATGACGCTGTAGCCAATAATCTTACCAGACCGCAATTATATTGAAGGAGAATATAGACATTTTAGCGATAAGGGTCACACCAGACTGATCAGATTCCAGGAAATGTTCAGTGAGAGCCGGAGGGGCTGGCAGATTTAGTTGGACTCTAGCTTTCATCAATCATTCTTTTTTCAGGAAGGCTTGTCACTTGCTCTTGGCTAGTGAAGACATGTTGTTTACTCTAGAGTGACAGTTTCAGTCTGGCAGAGTACAACATGATGTAATCAGTTCCGCCATGCTGCAATTTCTTCTTGAGTGGTAGGTATTTCTGTATTGCTTCCTGAACAGCCAATGTGAGTCTCGGGAGAAATGGAGTGATGAGCCACTATAGTTCAGATCTCTTTTCTCCCTTGCCAGCCAAAGGACAGTGTCCCTGTCTCTAAAATGATGGCAGACAATTATGGGTTGCGCAGATGCACCCAGGGGTGGCCTCGGCATGAGGGATGCGGTGTGCACGCTCCACTACACACAGACAGGGGACGTTGCCAGCTCTGAACACAGCAGTCAGAAGGGTCTCTACAAAGTCATCAAGTCTGCCAAGAGCTTTAACATCATTAGAAGCTTCTCACTTCATTCTTGCACGAAATTCTCCATATCAGAGATGTTCTGTTCAGCCACTTACTGGCAGAGATCTTCCTATCCATTTTAGATGACATGGGCTCCATTCTGGACAGGAGGTACTTGAGCTTATTATCGTTGGAGGAGTGACTCTGCTGTATTACTTTCACTAGAAACTTTAAGTTTTGGGTTTCTTCCTGTGTCTGGGTGCACTGCATTCCCTGGCCACCCATCCGAGCATTATCTGCCATTTTCTGTCTGTGTTTGATTTTGAAGGAGGCGAGACTGCTTATTATTGTTTATCTGTATTAGTGCACATCTCCAGCAGGGAATTTAAAGCCAACTGATGTTAGGGCCTACGTGACAAGTGCAGGGGCAGTTGAACAGCAAGGCTTTGAGGTGTGCAGGGTCCCAGGGAGCTCAGTTCCACCTCAGTATGTGTGCAGAGGGTCCAGACCTGCCAGGTCCAAGAGGGCAATGTGCAGTGTATGATCGCTGATAAACATGGTACCCAAGCACCGCAGTCTTGTGTTAATGTAAGAGGTACTGGCTGGAAGAGAGCCCCATCACAACCAATAATTGTCCGCCATAGGATGCGGGCCAAGTGTTGTCGGTGGCTGAGATTAATTCAAGCATATGAAAATAAGATGGTTCACGCGCTCCTATTTAATCTTCTCAATTTTAAAGAAAGGTACCATTATTAAAGCGTGCAGCAGGGTATCGCTTTCTGACCCGTGAAGCGTGTTTTAGCATATGATAAATATGGCGTTCCCAGGGAGGAGAACGCCATATTTATCATTAATTCAAGCATTCCATCCATCACCTTGTTGTTTTTGCATTCGATGCCCTAAGAAATCGCCTCCATTGATTGTTTATGTGCAGGAAGGTGTCCCTTACTGCACAAAAACAATCATCCCTACAACGCAGACACCCTTGCACCATGGCGCAAAGGTGTCTGCTCAGGCGTATGGAAGCCAATTTAGCGCCAGCGCAGGGAAAGAGTACAGGAATGCTCCGTACCTGATAGATTCCTGCCTTTTTCTTTTGCCGTAGGACAGCGCAGCAGGAAGGCTTGAGGCGCTGCCCTATGGCAAAAGATTGTAAATGAGGCCCACAGTGCTTATCTCACTTTTATATTACAGTGTTTTCAGCTGTCCCAACCCATCCCTGTTATGTTATGCTATTGATATTTATAAAGCGCTCGGATCACCCCTAAGGGATCTCTCCGCGCTCCGGCAAACTGCATAGATTCAGTTGATTGAGATTTACAGATTAATTAGCCAGGTTTTCAGTAGTTTTAAAAAACTGCTAAGTTGGCACAGGAGCGTACGTTTAGTGGCAGCTGATTCCAGTGATGTGGGGTCAAGAAGGAGAATGCGCGCCCCCCATACCTGACCGTACAGATGCGTCAGGGGCGTAGTAGCAGTTGATCCCTGGATCTCAGATAGGAATGTATGGTTGCACCCTATTTTGTATCCATCCACTCTTTTGAAATCAGACACACCTCCCGGTATCCACTCGTCATAACCTAAATCCAACCAATGATTACCCAACCAAGGAGCCTCATTCTGACCCGATCGAAGTTATCATGTGGTAAAAACCCTCCAGGGGAAATAACATTACTCCATGATCATGGTATTATTTTAGTTTTACCTCCCAGGTCGGAATGAGGAATAACTTGTGGTCTCGGTTTCTCCTTTATGACTTGTTTTCCTCATGTGAATTCTTCCAGGTAAATCAGGGAAATTATGGGGGGAAAACCTTGGGGCCACGTGCATATTTCTGCCCAATCGCAGATTTACCGGCCAACGGAGAAGTGTTATTATCCCTGGCTGACTGAAACCCCAATCATCTCTTAGGTGATTTAAAACAGTCCTTTCTAGGAAATGAGAATTAGGAAGTAATAAGATTTTCCTGGGACCAGAATCACATGTTGGTCACTGTAAAGAAGAAGGTGAAGAGGTGGCAAAGGGCGTTCTTCCCTCTGTTACCCATCACTGCCTAATCTGTGTAAATTTACATGATAGAATTTAAAAACAATTTAGGTTCTTCATGGCATCGTGATTTAGCATTAATGTGCCTATGCTGTACTCAGTTTCAAAGATGCAGGTACTGCTTGACAAATAAACCCATTGATTGGCGTCTCCTAATCTCGTACACTTAATCCCAGATGAGAAGCATAAAAATAGCAGAGCATCACTAAAGAAAGAGTTTCAACCGGCATAACAGATTATTTTACAAAAGTGAATATTTTACCCTGTGATCACCTTTTTCAGGTGCATTATGGTTTTTCATGATTGTCTAATTATGAAAAAAGGGAGTGTGGGAATCCCGGACAGGATCCATTTCTTTGAGAGTCTCATCTGCTTTATTGTACTTTGTATATATCAGTAGTGCTGGAAAAAATTTCAGAGTGGGGGTGCTGCCATCAATGTTGCGTCATTGAAGTCACAGGGATTGTGAAAAGTCCAAGCAGCAAACATACAATAAGTGTAGCAAATGAGCCACGCCCATCCAGTAGGAGAGTGGCAATGATCTTGTACAGGGGTCTCCAATGTTTTCTGCAATAAGGGCAACTTATTTTCAGCGAACAACACCGTGAGTTACTAATATTATACAATTTGCAATCATGACCATATCAGACAAAATTACATTAGTGGGTACACAATGCAAAATTGTCAGCAGCGATCACCTCAGTGCTTCCGGAAGGGTTACCAGCAGCACTGTAAAAAAGACTGTATCAATTTGGAATGCCTCAATATGGGTAAGAGACAACAGCCATAGCTGCAATGCCCCTGTCACCAAGGTAATAATATGAGTTATAAGTCTCCCCAACACCACATGATTTATTCCTCAAATATCAGCTTTAAATATATGTTCCAAATTCAACCATTTTTCATCATGCAACAGCTTATAAATTATGGAAATACATACATTTTCCTCTCAAATCCGCACTTTTTAGTTTTAGTATACGTGAATTAATTCAACCAAGTAAAAGCTTCTAATTCAGTAGCCTGGGCATCATACAGGGGATACTTATAGGTGGCTGGAGAGTTACCAGTAGCTCTCAAGCTACTCCTTGGAGAAGCCTGCCCTGGTATGTAGCTGGTGGTCCATTTTGGAGTACACTGTTGCAAATATATTACTAAAGAATGGAATGGCAGTGCACTGTCATTTACAGACAGCACATTTTCCAATGCAATGGGCACTACATTTGCTCAGACATGCAGTTTTACTGATAAAACTATGCCTTGCACAAGCGATAATGTGTGGAAATCGGGTTTCTGAATATATTCATCATTTGCACATAACCTAATAAAGTTTTTTGATTTGTTTTGATCTTTCTTTCTAATAGACTTTAGAATAGCAAAAGAAAGTTTTTCATTTGTGCAATCCTAACTGCTGATCTATTTTGAGTTATTTGAACAGTTCATTTACAGGTATTTTGGTTTTTCCGTGTGTTAGAAAAAAATTGACATCCTTCTACATTTCCTTTCACACTCCCTATACTTCAGAAAGATTGTCACATAGTTCACATTTACAAAATCCTCTCACTTTTCAGTCGGAAAAAGAAAAGTAAACATCAATAGCCATGTTAAAAGAATAAGCAGCAATTTGTAAGATGCAAGAGTCTGACATTTGATCTCTATGTGAAGATAAAACAAAATTTAAAGGCATCTTTATTGCTTGTTCACCTTCAGAACTCCAGCATGGTTATTCAAGCGCCTCCGGTATTGATTTATTCTTAAAGTACAAAGGCCATGAAGTAAAACGTGGTGTAGGAAAGTGGTGGTCTCTCTCCACAAAGGTACTCCATCCCAGTCACCAATTATAAGGCCTTGGTTTATTAGTGACTTTTGTGGTTTACCCTTGCTTCAGTGGGGTTTTTATCCTCTCAACCAATAACCCAATTTCTTGCACTGTGCTTAATGCATTTTTTCGTTATATGTAGTTTTATATAGCACTAACATGGTCCATGGACGTTCGTGTTCTTTACAGTGGCGAGTACAGAGTAAGCCCACCTGTGACATTACAATACAAACATAAAATATGCTGAGTAAGATAAAAGCTGGTTAAAAATAAAACAACACAGTAAGATTACCACAGAAAATGCAAGTGAGGCGGAGGGCAGAATAAGACACCTGAATAAATCAAAGACCTACTGGGAAGTATTGTTGAAAGACAAGATGAATCAGCTCTTTCGTGTAGAAATTTAGTGAGGTGGTGGTGTGAAGGCTTCTGGGAGAGAAAATTCCAGACTCTTGTTGTACTGCCAGAAAAAGAATGTGCTGTCATATGTTCCTTTTCGAAATCTCGGGGGCTCTAAAAGAAGAGTTTCTCTATTGTATAGGGATCTGAGCCATCTGATGGTTTAAGTTTCAATTAAAGTTAATGGGGTGACCCTGTGTCCCTCAGAACCTGGGTATTTATGGTATAGCAAACAATTGGTTCTGTTGGGTGGTACAATAGCTGTGTTAATGTGTATTTAATATCAAAGCAACCAGATCAATCAAATTGCTATCAATGAATTTGAAAAATGTTTGAGAAGGCAAATGGTAAGAACACAAAAGGAAGATTTGCAAAAAGCAGAGTGTTTTACTCCCTTGTTATTTACAAGAAAGTTGAATATGGCTGTCAAAATGCATAAACGTATTGCAGCATAACAAAGGTGACTTTTGTGAAGTTAAGTGAAGAAAGGGTGACAAGTGAAGTCATTGGTGAAGTATGTACAAGACAAACATAAGTGACATGAATTTACAAGGTACAAGAATCCTGTCCTATCTATGCAATTATTAACATGAATCCTAATCCCAATGATAGTTTGAAAGTTAGGGTCAAGGAGACTGTATGGACATGGATGGCATTAACGTTGACGTTTCGACCCTTAAAGTAGCGCAAAGTGTACAGCGTCACTGCGGGTCTTCATCAGGACTGTAAAAGACGAGGTGGACAGCCACAAGAACGATTAATCCAATTAATAGATTTATAAGGAAGCAAAATCCTTGCATTGGATTCCACGGAAGGTTGGAAATCAAAGAGTACTTGCTTGGGAGTCAAGCGATAAACGGGATCCAAAACTAGGTATCCGAAATTATTGTGCAGCAAGTAATTACTGGGGTTCCAAGTAGTGAAGACGTCCACCATCCAGTAGGAGTCTTGTTTTTAACGATTGCTCAATCGTAGAAAACCTCCACCAGCAGGTTGGAGTCTTAATTGTGACCGGATGGCTTCCACCGGCCGGTTGGAAAGGGTTGGAAAGGGTTGAATAATTTAATCCCACCACGATAGGTCGGGTACTTCGGAGCCTGACGAGCGAAGTCGCTCATCAGGCTCCGAAGTACCCGACCTATCGTGGTGGGATTAAATTATTCAACCCTTTCCAAGTGGCCGGTGGAAGCAATCCGGTCACAATTAAGACTCCAACCTGCTGGTGGAGGTTTTCTACGATTTTGCAATTGATTTAAGTTTCAAAGCTAAATCTCAGGGGGTTGGTACTATATGTTTGTTTCCATTGCAGGCCTGTAGGTTACTGCTTGTTGCTCCTGGAAGGACTTAGATCAGGTGCCATGTGTGCAGTGGCAGCTGGTCATCTTTGAAGTGTTTGAGTGTGATACATAACCCGAATTCTAGTAAATGAGTGAATCAGCTAGCCTGATTTGTTGAAGTAGTGTTTGGGGGCTCTTCCCTGAAAAAAGTTGAAATTAATTGGTTAAAATAGTGCATTTTAAAGCACCATTTTCACATACATTTGCCAAACGCATTAGGTTCTGAAAGGGCACACATGAAATATTGCAGTACTTTTACTGTGAGCCAATGAAGCTTATCACGTCCAGGAGTTGGACCATTTTTTCAAACATTGTTATGGCCCCCCCTTTATGTTAAGAGTTATCTCCAGTGACCACTGCCAGCTTTCAATGATTGTTATTCCCTTTAAATCAAGAACCGTGTGCCCCGTTTGTCATCACCATCATTTTGCTGTTCATGCCCCGCTGGTATTATGGGTACACCATATGTTTAAAAAAATCCTCTGGTTTGTCAGGGCTCGCATTTACTAATGTGTGCCTCCCTCCACCCTTATGGCATATATTTCGGTCCTTAGGCTAAGAATTAACTCCAGCGTTTTGCTGTGGGTACCCCCACATTTTTAAAAATGTACTCCAGTATGCCAGGACCTGCAGTTTGCCATGGTTACAAGAATTATTTCAAAAAGGCTAGTACCAGTAGTTGCCCATAAGTACCCCTATAATCCAAGAATTACATTGAGAATGCAATGGCCAGGGTTGCCTATACATAACACACACTTGCTCACTCACACTCACTCACTCCCCCTCATTAATTGTAACTCACTCATATTCAAACACACTCACATACCCTCACTTTCAGTTCAACTCATACTCAATCTACCTCACTCCCACAAATATACTGATACACCCACACTCACTGTCACTCACAGTATCACTGTCACTCTCACTAATTGATTCTCACTCGTTGACACATTCATGAAGACAATCACTAGCGAGGCAAATCAGGATCCACATAGGAAGCCACAGGTAAGAGGAATGCATGCCCCCAGCCCTCTCTCAGCTTCTCATAGGGCTTGAATGCCAGCCCCTACAGAAGCAGAGACAGGGCTTGGGATCGCACAGCAGCTTCCCAGTGTGGACACTCATTGCACTGATGAGCACCCTGACAGCACCATTTCAGCAACTATGTTGTGCTGCCTGAAGTATGCTCAGTATGTCTGCTAAATAAAATGGACTGTGACTGTGTGAGTGGACCATAGTTGAATTACACCCCCAAACATGTGCAATCCAGTCCCTCTGCTTACAGAGCGCCATGTTCTTAAACAGTACTCTGTAGGTGGATTGTGGCTGAGCCCTTACTGGCTGTCATCAGGAGTCAAGAAAGGGTGAGAGGGCTGACCTGCACACTAGCAGTGTACATGAAAACACAAACGCTGTGTTTTTTTCATGAACACTGCTAAACTAAATAAAGAACAATGGGGGCAGAGGCAAGGGGCAGTATGTGACGGCTCACAGGTGACATCGCAGTGACCACCTGTCCCTGTTGATGAGCTCTCACTATATGTCTGGCTGTTTTCATTCGTGCATACCTGTGAGTCCCTGACCGGTCACACTAGGGGGAAGATACAGAGCATTTGCAGTGATTACCTATATCCAGTGCATGGCTGAATGTCCCTCATCTATTGCTCTAGGTGGAATATATAGAACATCTGCCATGGCTGCCTGTATCCAGTACATGTTGTTGACTGCCCCTTGGTCCCTCCTGGGTGGATTCTGTGGAGACATGCTCAGTGAGACACAACAATAAATGTATGTAAAGTTTATGCACTCTGTCTCTCACTCCACTTCCTGCCAGTGCAAGTCTAGACACAGCAATCTAAGACAAGGCAAGAGCAGTGTTTAGACAGAATATCAGAAACAGAAACATTGTGGGACAAAATATTGTGTCAAGAATATCAAGGAAAAATATATTGTGAATGTAAGTTTCTATAGGTAGGCAAGGTTTTACTGTAAATAACCACATATATGTACCTTGTTGATATATTTAAGATACATAGTGGTGGAGTTGAGAATAGTAAATCTATACTTACCCACTTGCACTTACTTGCTCAATATTATGGTCCTCAAAATTTTTGACACAATACTATATCCACATGATATTTCTGTTTCCGATATTATATCAGTGATCCAATAAGAGCCCCTCTAGGGTCACTCATGCACAATACAAAAACACACACACATAGGCCAAACTACAATTCAATGCTCATACAACAAAGCATTCCCAGCAGTGGAACAAGCTACCTATCCGCTTAAACACATCAGCGCCAAGTTAGGGGCACGAAGCGATAGATAAATGCTATTACAAGAAAATACAAAGTCATACAAATGAATGCAATCTAATTTCTCTTAGAAATGTGCTAACGGCTAAATCAGGTATGTCTCACATGGGGCCAGGACGGCTGAATCCAGGCTAGATTTTTAGTATATTTACATCAAATAGATTTACATATAATCGATTTAAAAAGGCCCTAATTACATAGCCTGCAGTTAGCCTGTAAATATGACATGAACTAGGCCCTCCTCTACTTTGGACCATCCTGTTCCTCAATAGAGCCTCCGCCTGGTGGTCTTGAAACCCAGTTTACCTGTCCTCTCCTTGGAGCTGCAGATTATACCTTGCAGCACTGATGCATTTCCTAAAAAACAGAGATTGCCAGTGTTTGCAATCACACTACAAGTGAGCAACCGCAAATCCTCCTCTTCATTAGCGTAGCAAGGATGCCATGGGCCCTGGTGCAAGCAAAAAAAATGGCCTCTTTGACTCCTGTTGGGGTAGTAAATTCAGCTATTAACACAGTTTAATGATTCCCTTGGGCTCTGGGCCCCGGTGCCACTACCACTGCTGTACCAATGGTAGCTATACCACTGCTTCTCTTTAAAAACGACATTCATTTGACCTGTTCTTCTTAGAATTGCCATTATTTCCAATGTCTAGGGCCTGATGCTGCTTGCTCATAAGGAGCAGGATTGTTTCTCATTTGAACCTCTTCTTCTCGAATCCACAGAACCCTATGAGTTAAGCAGTCACTGCTGACCTCTGGGTATGATTTGCAAGTCAAGTTTGAAACTGGCCGGGGAGGTATGTCTTCCTGCAGGGTAAGCTCGATGGGAGGGCTGTCTCCTTACTTAACTTATATGCGCCTAATGTTGATGACCTCTGCTTCTTCTTCGTGCTCCAAGAACTGATGGATTCGGACATTGATGGCCTGCTCCTTTGGGTGGGGGATTTTAACTGTGTTTGTGTGTTGGATGGGGAGCAGGATAGGCAACCCCCTGAGACTGACATGTACCCTTGAATGATGTAGGCACTGCATGAGGTAATGCTCAATCTGGGGGTGTTAGATGTCTGGAGAGCCGTAGACTGCTATATAAAGCCTTTATCTGTCATTTAACCAGGCTCAGGCATGAATTGGTGCTTCCTTATTGTTGTCCTGGCGGAGGTAGAGGGGGTAGAAATACGTTTGCAACTGTTGCCTCAGTACTTGAAGGCTAATTAGGGTACCTTGGGCACCCGTGCAATTGAATGGGATGCCTTGAAGGCTGTGCAGAGGGGGAAGTGCTTGGGTCTGACTAACACTGTATGCCAGCAGCTGCTACGGGAGCTGCACATAGAGGAAAGGGAACTGTCTGGAGTGCAGAGACTAGATTTCACCAACCTGGGTCCCCAGAGGGAGGAATTGAGGGTCTGTCGGAATACAGCTGAAAAGTAGAAAAGGCTTGATACATATACACTCACACAACACAGGCAATGCTTGTACCGGGAGGGCGATAAGTCGGGCAGTTTACTGGCTCCGCTACTCTGATGAGAGAGTGGCCAGCATCCTGTGATTCATTTGATAGAACCTTACGCAGCCGTGGCAGCTTCGTGGGTGGAGGTTGTGGCCTTATTTCAGTGACACTTGGAGGTGCTTTATGGATGGGGTGGGGGGGGCGTAGCTCTTTGGATCAGATTCAGGCTTTCCTGTCACCTTTAAATATACCTCAGCTGTAAGCAGTGGCAGCAGGTGAGCTGGACGCGGAGGTTACGCTGGAGGAGTTTAGGGCTGCCTTGCACTTGCTACCTAAGAAGAAGGCTCCAGTGGGGATTGATTCCCAGAAGAATTCTACCAGGAGTTCGTAGAGGCACTAGCTAAGCCTTGTTAGAGGTATTCTTGGAAGCTAATGAGAAAGGGGCACTCCAGCCTAGCATGCGTGAAAGCCGTATTTGTATGCTACCTAAGCCAGGGGGTATTACCTCCGATCCTGCCCGCAGGTGAGAGACTTCAGGGAGAGGTGTCATGTCCTTTAGGATAGTCCTGTCATGTATACCGCATTTTACATACATTGTCCCATCCACACGACAATAACGATTCTAAACAGGTGACCTTTTACCTAGTAGCTTGCTCCTGTCTCTTCGACACCAGGCTCTCGGTATTGTATAATAATCCCTATACCTGACGTACATAAACATGTCCTCAGGCACGGTATAATTATTCTGTATAAGGGTCACCACTTTTTTCATCATTGGCCAACAGCCAGCTGTGCATGATCACATTTGTTTAGAAAAACATTCATGATTGTTTCCAAAACATTTATGGTTGTTTTCAAAACATATTGATTTTAGAAGAAACCCTGGAGTGGCCACTTTAGTATGAAAGAACCTCACTCTCCCCTACAAATTAGCGGAGAATTCCTTCCAAGCTGACACGGGGTCCTGCATGCTGAATCTTCGACACGCAGCGGTCTGACATCCCTTGCGGGGTGTCAGCCTCGAAGCAGAGATGGGGTCCTTCATTCTCAACCATCAGGTGAGGGGGCTGGTTCTTCCCTAGGGATTTCTTGGCTACAGAAACACATAGCTCAACGCAGATACATGCTACACATAAAGATCTAGGCTAGGTACATTTAGGCAAATTACTTAGGGCGCGCATTTTAGGAATATGCAAGTGCTACTGTTTTTATCTGAACTGCTTCTGTTCATCTTATTAGCGCTATGGTAGAAATGTATCTACTATTTACTATATTGGTACTCGCAATCTCTTTTGTATGCTCTGTCTCCTGATTGTTGCAGCACATATGTTTTACATAAGGCTGTTGCTGGACCAATAAATACTTATTGAAATGTTCTAATTGCCATCCTATGTATTTTCTGAGAGTAAGCAAGCACAAGTGTCTGAGCAAAACGTACTGTACTGTTTTCCACGATCCCTGAGGAATCAGGGTTGTCATGTTCAGTGGTTGCCAGAGACTACCTACACCACTGTAGAATACAGGAGGGTGGTAGTGGCACTGTAGAGCTAGCTTGTCTAACGGCTGACATATCCTGTGGGGGTGTCCGGAAGTGGTCGGGACACCAAGCCCTCAGTTTAGGTCATTCAAAACGTGCAGGTCCTGGTGGACTCCTAGGAACTACACGACATGGCGCTGCCAACGTTGGTTTGGTTCTTATATTAACAGTGAAAATATGAGTAGTTCAGTCGTGCTTTCTCAGAAAGCCCTACTCACACTTTTTCAGAGACGTCTGAAGTGGGAAAGGGAAACTCGCCTAAACTGAGCAGATATACTCTGTGTATTGGCTGAAGGTTTAACAAGCTTGTAAGGGTAGAAGGTTCCCATATTGTGCAAAACCCTACCTCTTAACTTTTTCTCTTCTCTTTTAAAAAATGACTGACCCCGCCAGTAGCTCGGGGGAAGAGGAATGTGCAAACGCTCTTAACATCACAGAGAACTGCAGACATGCAGTAACTATAAAATTGTTAGAACATGACGTTCCCCTAACAGGTGGCTGTGTTACCTTTGTGATTGAATCATTCGAGGTGTTCGGATCAGAGGTATTCTATTCTTGGGTTCAGTTCCCGCCTGCAGATCCACAGACTAAATTGTTCCACACGTACATTGTAGTTGACCCACCAGATGAATACATTCCATACGAAGACATTGAAGTCCCGTTAACTTACCAGCAACACAGAAACTGATTTAAAGGCGCCCTCCCACACACAACATCTGTCGAGAGACTCGGTCCGCTCAGCATAGAAGGAGCGACTTGGCCGGTCTTAGCGACATACACTCCACATCCCGAGGTAGATACACTTCCAGTGGATGAAGTCCGTGCGATATACAAAGACATAGGCTATACAGACACATCGTGCAGTTCGTTATGCGAACATTAACAGT
Source organism: Calotriton arnoldi (assembly GCA_963921515.1). Classification (NCBI taxonomy): domain Eukaryota; kingdom Metazoa; phylum Chordata; class Amphibia; order Caudata; family Salamandridae; genus Calotriton; species Calotriton arnoldi. The sequence continues at coordinate 4,016,551 of CAWUFW010000505.1, read as the reverse complement.
CCAACCTGCGAGAAATGCTCCAGCTGGTCCACATCAGACCACACCTACAATTAACCCATAGACACTGAAATCAGTAATAGGGACAATTCCTTCCAAACGGGAGCAAATTCTGTTCTGGATTGCACAAAAAATTGCACAGCTGGAAGCAGTATTTCCCCATTCAGGTCCGCAGGAAAAACATAGAATGCTAACCATTTGCTTGCCAATGGGGATGGTTCCCTCAAATGAGGATTGTACCACTTGGGGAACAATCTTTGCTGCCATCTATATCAGAATACACGGTACCCCTTCCATAGCAGTCGTTCCAGAGGTATTGAAACAGATACAGAATGATATGGGGCAGGACCTGCCCGGGACTTGGGAATGAAACTGAGGGGTGATTTTGCCCAAGTCTCTGCAATAATGCTGAGCAACATAAAGGGGGAGGCAGCAGCAGTGGCCATACACAGCCGCCTAAGGGAAATAGCACCTATAAATAAGGAGCGTGAATTGCCAAAAATTATCAAAGAAACCTATGCTGCATTAGGTAGAGATAATTTGGGAACCAAAGCAGGGAAGCCACAAATGGCGGGTAGTTCCGACAAGGACAACTCAAAGCAAGTGCCTGCTTCTTTTAAAAAGAAATGGGAAAACAAAAATTCTAAAAATAACAATTCAGAAAAGAATTCACGATCAAGGGGTGGGTCTCCCCAACGGGAGTCCTCTCAAAACAGATACAACCTTAGGAATCGTGATAACATTAGGAAACCTGACAGGTACCAGGATACTGATATACGTTCCTTTCGTTCCTTTCAGGGTTCATCAAAAAACTCGTAGAGGGACGGGCGATCAGAACAAAAGCAAGAAGATCGACCATAGACCAAAAGGGAAACACATCGAAATTCGGATCATATTATCCAACAGGAAGAGCAACCTAAAACAAAACCTCAATTCAAAAAGAAGAAAGTAGCTGGCTTAAAAATTAGACATGCCCAGGTTACTGAGGACTCAGCTTCTGAATGGGGAATGGGCTCTGATGATGCTAGACAGCGTGGAAGAAGTAACAATAGCTCGCCAAAACCTGAAGGATTTTCTGGTGACAGCAGTATTGAATGAACACATCATGGTGGAAACACCTGATACAAGAGTTAGTGTCCCACATCGATTACACGAAATTACGCTCCAAAAGAGGGGGACATCTCAAGAAAGGTTAAAGGTCTCTTTTGGGAGAACTTAACATATGGATATGACATACTGCTAGCAGAAATAAATTGGCCTCCTGAGTTTGTGATGGATTGCCCAAAAGGGGCAAGCGTCATTTTGCCTGCTTTCTCCGACCTCGTTTCAAGAATCTTTAAAACATTCATACGCGAAGGAGTGGGAGCTAGCTCCGGCATTATACCGCAACCATGTAGGGTAGGACCTGGAGTATACCCACCACGAAATCCCATTAAATTCTACTCCTAATCCACAGAGACAGTACCCTATAAAAAGCGATGCAAAAAGGCAGGTCAAAGAAATTCTAGACCAACTCGAATACCAAGGTGTAATTGAGACTTGCACCTCCCCAATGAATAATCCTTTGTTTCCAGTAATGAAACCAGACAACACATATCGTCTAGTTTTAGATTACCGACATTTAAACACATGCACGAGAACATTGGCAATTCAAAATGCACACAGTGCCGCATTAATGAATAGCATTGTGCGGAAGAAATACAAAACGATATTAGATATCTCGAATGGATTCTTCTGCCAAAATATAGCTCCAGAAAGCAGATATTTGACAGGATTTTCCACCCTCGGCACTCAGCATCACTTACGATGTTTGCCTCAAGGGTATAAGAATAGTCCAGGGCTATTCTCAGCAAGAGTGTCAGAAATATTACAAACATGCGATGAGGAGGCAGTGTCCTATATAGGCGACATCTATCTGATGGACGATGAATTACTTGAACACTTGTGCAGGGAGAACAATATAATTGTGCGATTCGCCAATTTGGGCTACAAATTTAATTTCAAGAAATCTAAAATTGCCCATCTCAATGACCTATTTTTGGGCTTGGCAGCCAACTCTTTAGAAAAGTGTGTGCTGCTCCAACGTCCAAAGACTCAAAAGTTTTCAATCCATATTAGGATTTCTAAATTTTGGCAGGACATACATTATAGAATATGCAGAAGAGTAAAACCTTTCTACGACTTAATCAGACATGATTTCACACCACATCAGTGGACACAACAACACACAGATACTCTCCGTTCAGTACAGGTTGACATGATATCATCTAAACATCTCCACCCACGTGTGAATACCACAAACTTGGTGATCCAGGTGGTCCCGGGGTTATCAGGATATTCTTACATCACTTTCAATGAAGGTGAGACAGTTCCAATTGCATACAAATCACAGTTATACACAAATGCTGAAATGTGATTTGCGGCAACTGAAACAAAATTGACCACAATACAGACTGCTGTAGTGAGAGAAAGAGCACTAGCACAGGGGAAATGCATTATTGTTGTAACCCCGGTACCAACTTTAGAAGCTGTTACCAAAGCGAGCGTTCCAAATGCAAAAGCACTGCATCGGCGATAGATACAATAGGCTAAGTCTCTCACTGCAACAGATGTAGATTACAAATACGATTCTACATTAAAAACACAAGCATTCCTGCAGTACAAACAAGAATACCCTCTACCGAAAAAAATCTTGCCTCTAGAAAAATATAAATACATCATTTATACTGATGGTTCTGCTCAGCCTGACATAGGAAGTAAACAGCAGTATAGCGCAGCATGTGCTATAGTAAAGGGATGTATGCGGGATGGTAAGTTCCATCCTAGCAATACAACAACGCAATCTGTAGGAGATTGTACAGCACAGTTGGCAGAGCTAAAGCCCTGATACCTGCACTACAATATACGGTTCGGGAAGTCCCCACAATGATAGTGTGCGATTAGTTTTACTGTGTGCAGTCCTATAATGAATATCTTCATTACTGGGGCCAGAATGGGTTTAGAGATTCCAAGGGTTGCACAAGTAAACATAAATTGTCATGGGAACAAGTGGCAAAGCTGAAAGCATGCTTGCCACAGGCTCAAGTTATTCACACCTTGAGTCATCAGCGTGTTGGCATACACGTTGAAGGGAATTCACTGGCTGATGAAGCCGCCAAGGCGACAGTGCGAACTGCTGCAGTTGCTACAATCACTCGTTCTAGCACGAGGATAGACGGAGACATACTGATAGCTGTCAACGCCTCAAAAAACGGCTCTGCCATCCCGAAAGGCTTTCCATTCAAATATTCCTATAAATTAGATGCGCAAAACACACTGTATGCTCAAATTCGCACGAAGGTCTGGGCTCTGCACACGCAGGAGTCACCGCTACAGTTTCATTATTGGAGCGGCGATTCTGGTGGCCAAGTTTGTCTAAACAAACAAAGATTTATGTCTTAAAGTGCGACATCTATCAGCAGATGAAAGGTTCCACCATAGCACGGCCACCACAAACACCATTACTCATTTCAGACAGACCTCTTGCATGTGTCTATTTAGATCACTGTGGCCCCTTAAATTCAGACGGGACTTACAAGTACATCTTGGTGGCAGTAGATTCATTCTCTAGATTTCTATGGGTTTGGCCTCAGCGTTCAGCTGACGCTCGAACTGTTATAAAGGATTTGCGAGTCTTCATCAGGACATACGCAACTGGCATGTTAAATTCCGACCGTGGCCCTGCGTTTAGCTCTCGGGCTTACAAGGAAGCCATGGAAAGTATGGGCATGGCCTTGTGGTACTCCTCCCCCTACCATCTCGAGGGAAATTCGGTGGTGGAGAGGAAAACCTGGACCTAAAGCAATCCTTAACAGCAAGGGTATTAGGTGCGGGCGGTTGTTGGGTCAATCACCTGTATGGGGTCCAGAGGGCACTAAACAATATGCCAAGAAAATCTTTGGGAGGTCGTACCCCCTATGAGATCCTGTTTGGGACAAGAATGTGGGTACCTGACCTCGATTGTGCCAGCACAGTGGCGGATGTAAAACCATTTGAATTGAATGATCGTTTGGCTGTTTTACAGGGACTCAATAAAGCAACGTCCAAGTAAAACGCACCGCCACTGGGGAAGTAAAACCGGTTCCGGCAAGACCTGTCTGGGTCCCGAAGATTGGGGTCAGAAAAGATCGTGGGCAAGAAGGATTTTGGGCCATCCTACAGAATACCTATACCTGTCCTGGCGGTTCAAGGAACAAGAACAGTACTTCTTCCACCTCTTGCCATCATAAAAGAAAAAAGATTTGTCTTCATTGATCAGATCAAACCACACTATGTGGCCGATTCTCAACAGCAGGCCACGTGGAGTCCTGAGTAGCCGCAGATCTCCTCTCGCTACTATACAGGAAGTTCAGATGGAAAGACTAATAATGTTTCAAGACTCCTCTGCGCAAGATGCCGGAGTAGTAAACAACGGAGTACAAATTACACCGGTTGAAACAGAACAACATCCAAATGAAACTGAAACGCAAATTGCAATTCGGCCCAATAATGAAGTTTACATCAATGTGTCTTCACAAGAAGCAACTGCCAGTTCTACAAACACTGCTGAGCTCCCAAAGATAGATCGAACTGCATCTGGCTACTTCATCAACTTTGATGACATTTCTTCAGATCCAGGTGAACCTGAGCAAACGCGACCCATTTCCAAGAAAGAAAAATTACGACAATTCTATCTCTGGCTGAAAAAGACTTACTTTGTGTCCCCTTGGCTGCATCTTTGGTTTGCATTAGGGATCCTGTTCCTGTTAATTTGGATTGGTATAGTAACTGTCTTTTTCCTACTACTGAATGGACATTACCTCCCACAACGCTCTGCAGTACAACATGTGAACTTGGTCCTGAAACCACATACTTCATCACACCGTGAACAAAGAGACTTGTCCCTAGTGAACATTATATCAGTTCCAGTACCGGATGGTATAGTTTGGGATAGGGTTTCATATGATGTATTTGGTCCTAATAAACATTTGAAAATTCCACACGTAATTTCTTTAAATAATTTCATTACCCCGAGTACACTCTCTGATGATTGGGACATTGAGACTTAAATACTATGCTCTCAGATTTAGAACAATCTGCAGCATTTTCTTACAGGGAATTGTACGAAGATACACCTGACTTTGACAGTATGTATTGTTACCAGCAATATGGTCATCACTTTTTGCACAGAGCTACTGTTCCACGCACTGTCAACACTTACCATCAATTGGAGCATTGCCCGACACCACCGAAAGATAGTTCTGTCACATTTGCACAGAAATTTGCATAGTTTTCAGGGTTTAATACATCTGACCCAATGTCATACTATTATAAGCTTACGCAAATGAATGCAACTGCGAACAAAATGTTACTGACAAACACCAAGCTCATATATTCAACACCTTTTATCTCCCAACTAACTATGCAAGGTTTTGACTATTGGAGGGACACAATAGACACAAAATCCATCTGGGTACAAAAGATTGACAGGTTCAGGGATCTGAGGCTTTATTTAGAGCTTGCCTCATTCCATTACAGATAATATTCCTGAACAGCACAGTGCAACAGACTACCTGCAACAGGTTTGCAAAAATTAAAGACCTGAAAACACCATGCATCCCTTTACCCACACCTATTGAAGGTTTATTAAATGACACATAGATAAGTGAGGAGTTGCTGGGTGCAATGATACAGAATGGTACATACAATTCATCAGCTCCCAATTGGAAGGGATGGTTGGTTTGGCCTTTCGACACAAATAGGTGGCAATCAAGATTCAATGGTACCACCGGAGGGTTTAGTATCCATAGGCCCGACCCGCGCTATGTACACACAGATGACCCAGGGGTAGTGACTTCTTATAGTCTTGGGAAGTTGTGCCTAGAATACCTAAAAACCTCGACACTGCAACAGGTGAAACAACACTTGTCCCTCTAGCTGACAACATGGATCTTAGGGATTTCTTGCTAGGTCCCAAGAAACTGTGTAAGAAACGCTTCTTATATGCCATCTACAATGAACTGTGGAAAGTCTCCCAACAGGATGCTGTTGAGAGATTACGTGAGATTGATAGGATTAATCTAGAAAAGGCCTTGGTGTTGCTTCATGGAGCCTGTAATGCGTCAAAAGCGAACTTATCTTGCTACTTGAAAGGCTCCCCAGCTGCAGTGATTCATCCAGTTTTCGAATTATTTTCGAATGGGAGTTATTTAATGCTGAATGATCAAGGCTGCTGCGGGATGCGGCCAGGCATCGCATATCTAGTCACAGTAAACCTCAGGGTTGTTTGTTGTGAGCAAGTATTGTTTCCCCTGGCTCGCACAGTTAGGGAGGCACCACTGTGGCCTTCATTGAATGTTTCCAGTATACGGTTTGATTCGCTGAGAAGACTGAACGCCATGTTGTTTCAACAAAATGTGGCCTTAACTTCAGCCCGAGAGACTTTTGATCTCCAGATTGCAAGGTCTTCAGCAGAGATACAGGCCCTGGTCCGTACGAACTTCCCGATCCATTTAGGAGAAATGGTTCAACGTATCTTTAACATGTCTGATATGAGTAGGATCGTACACTTATTTAAGTGCCTTGAGTCAGGTCTCTTAACCACCTTTCAGACCATCTTCGGAGTAATTCCAGCTTTCCTACACTCCGTACTTGGAAGCGTTTTTTGGAGGGCTTCCTTTGGTCTTGCTATCGGTAGCGGGTATTCTGGTTTTAATCCTATTGCTTCGCAATGGACGTCTCAATCCCTTAAGAAATAGAGAGAACACTGCTGGAACGACATTGTCGTGAGCGTATGGTGTTCTACCTGACTACCCCTCGGCTTCGAGAGCTGAGTGAGCATTGGCTCCTGTCTTTTAGACCGGTCAATCAATCAATCAATCACAGAATTTGTAAAGCGCACTACTTACCCGCGAGGGTCTCAAGGCGCTAGGGAAAAAAGGGGGGGGTGCTGCTACTGGTCGAACAACCAGGTCTTGAGTAGCCTCCTGAAGGTCAGCAGGTCTTGGGTCTGTCGTAGGCTTAGTGGAAGGGTGTTCCAGGTCTTGGCGGCGAGGTGGGAGAAGGATCTGCCGCCGGTGGTAGTTCTTCGAATGCAAGGGACGGTGGCGAGGGAGAGGTCGGCGGAGCGGAGTTGGCGGTTGGGGACGTAGAAGAGGAGTCGTCTGTTGAGGTAGGCTGGGCCAGTCTTGTGGAGTGCCTTGTGTGCGTGGATGAGGAGTTTGAAGGAGATTCTCCTGTCGACGGGGAGCCAGTGCAGGTTCCTCAGGTGGGGGTGATGTGGCTGTGGCGAGGTACATCGGGGATCAGGCGTGCGGAGGCGTTTTGTATGCGTTGCAGTCGCTTGATGAGCTTGGCCGGGGCTCCCGCGTAGAGGGCGTTCCCATAGTCAAGTCTGCTACTGACGAGGGCCTGGGTGACTGTTCTTCTTGTGTCTGTCGGGATCCACCTGTAGATCTTGCGAAGCATGCGGAGGGTGTTGAAGCAGGAGGATGAGACTGCGTTGACTTGCTTGGCCATGGAGAGCGTTGAGTCGAGGATGACTCCCAGGTTGCGTGCGTGGTCGGTGGGTGTCGGGGCTGCTCCCAGCGTCGTTGGCCACCAGGAGTCGTCCCAGGCTGAGGGGTTGGAGCCGAGGATGAGGACCTCTGTCTTCTCCGTGTTCAGTTTTAGTCGGCTGATCTTCATCCAATCGGCGACGGCCTTCATTCCTTCATGGAGGTTGGATTTGGCGGCGAGGGGTCCTTGGTGAGGGAGAGGATCAGTTGAGTGTCGTCGGCGTAGGAGATTATGTTGAGGTCGTGCTGTCTGGCGTGCGTGCGAGCGGGGCCATGTAGATGTTGAACAGTGTTGGGCTGAGGGACGATCCCTGGGGTACACCGCAGATGATCTCGGAGGCTTCGGATCGGAATGGTGGGAGGCGGACTCTCTGGGTTCTGCCGGCGAGGAAGGAGGTGGCCCATTCCAGGGCCTTGTCTCGGATCCCTGCGTCATGGAGGCGTGCGCGTAGAGTGCGGTGGCAGACAGTGTCGAAGGCGGTGGAGAGGTCCAGCAGGATGAGGGCTGCGGTCTCACCGTTGTCCAGCAGGATCCTGATGTCGTCGGTGGCGGCGATGAGGGCAGTCTCAGTGCTGTGGTTGCTGCGGAACCCCGATTGGGATGGGTCCAGGATGCTGTTTTCTTCAAGGTATCGGGTTAGCTGTTTGTTGACGATCTTCTCGATGACCTTGGCTGGGAACGGAAGCAGGGAGATGGGCCGGAAGTTCTTGAGGTCTCTCGGGTCCGCCTTGGGTTTTTTGAGTAGGGTGTTGATCTCTGCGTGTTTCCAGCTCTCTGGGAAGGTCGCGGTCTCGAAGGAGAGATTGATGACGCTGCACAGGTGGGGTGCGATGGAGCTGCTGGCTTTGTTGAAGATGTGGTGCGGGAAAGGGTCTGACGGGGAGCCGGAGTGTATTGTGCTCATGGTCTTGATGGTGTCCTCGATGTTCACGCTGGCCCAGGCTGGCAGGGGGTCGTGGTCGATGGTGTGCGGCGGGTTTGGTGCATCGATCTTAGTTGGGGCTGTCTGGGTGTTGAAGCTGTCGTGGATGTCGGCGATCTTGCGGTGGAAGAAGGGTCTGGCTAGACTGTGTCCTGGCTGTGTTCCATTGCAATTTCTGCGGATTTGGCTGCGTGTTGGACCTGTGTCTGACACTTCCATAGGTTGCGCCGCTGGACATAGAAGAGCTCCTTGAGCCCTTGCAGGCCGACGTGTACAGTTGTGCACAGCGTAGTCCCATGTTGATGACAGCATTTCTAGAGCCTCCAAGGGATGCTTCCGCTCCTGTTGGAAGGGAAATCGGTCTGCTCCAGACGTACAAGCATCGGGTTCAGGCTTGCAGGCATCTAATTCTTCCCCAGCGGCTGCTGTGGGAAACAGAGATGACCATCTTTGCTCACTCCACATGATACTGGAAGTTCTGGAGGGATTGCCACCTGCGGATACGATGTTCAGCAATGTTGAGTCTTCAGCTCAGGATTCTTAAATAATCTGGCCTCTCCTGTACTGGGAACCGCTTGGCAACTTTTAAAAAATTTGCTAAATTGAAGGTCGAAACTTACTTTGTTTTATTTTTCCTTCTCTGCTCTAACTGAGCATAATGGCTTTCAAGGTACTCAGTGTAATAACAACCACATATACAAGTTTAGAGGACCTTTCTGAACGCTTTTTAGGGAAAAATGACTGCTCTTTTATGAACATTTTTTCAGGCTTTTAAAGTGCTTTTAGTATGTTTTATTGTAAAGGATTTTTATGCCTTTTTAATAGCGTTAGCTTTATCATTTCCTAGCTGACCCTGCTGACCTTACGGTGAGGAGTGGGTGTCATGTCCTTTAGGATAGTCCTGTCATGTATACCCATTTTAGAAACATTATCCCATCCACACGACAATAACGAATCTAAACAGGTGAACTTTTACCTAGTAGCTTGCTCCTGTCTCTTCGACACCAGGCTCTCGGTATTGTATCATAATCCCTGTATCTGACGTACATAAACATGTCCTCAGGCACAGTATAATTATTCTGTATAAGGGTCACCACTTTTTTCATCCTTGGCCAACAGCCAGCTGTGCATGATCGCATTTGTTTGCAAAAACATTCATGATTGTTTCCAAAACATTTATGGTTGTTTTCAAAACATATCGATTCTAGAAGAAACCCTGAAGTGACCACTTTAGTATGAAAGAACCTCACTCTCCCCTACAAATTAGCGGAGAATTCCTTCCAAGCTGACACGGGGTCCCACATGCTGAATCTTCGACATGCAGCGGTCTGACATCCCTTGCGGGGTGTCATCCTCGAAGCAGAGATGGGGTCCTTCATTCTCAACCATCAGGTGAGGGGGCTGGTTCTTCCCTAGGGATTTCTTGGCTACAGATACACATAGCTCCACGCAGATGCATGCTACACATAAAGATCTAGGCTAGGTATATTTAGGCAAATTACTTAGGGCGCGCATTTTAGGAATTTGCAAGTGCTACTGTTTTTATCTGAACTGCTTCTGTTCATTTTATTAGCACTATGGTACAAATGATCTACTATTTACTATATTGGTACCAGCAATGTCTTTTGTATGCTTCTGTCTCCTGATTGTCGAAGCACATATGTTTTACATAAGGTTGTCGCTGGACCAATAAATACTTATTGAAATGTCCTAATCTCCATCCTGTGTATTTTCTGAGAGTAAGCAAGCACGATTGTGTGAGCGAAGCATACTGTACTGTTTTCCACGATCCCTGAGGAATCAGGGTTGTCATGTTCAGTGGTTGCCAGAGACTACCTACACCACTGTAGAATATAGGGGAGTGGTAGTGGCACTGTAGAGCTAGCTGGTCTAAAGGCTGACATATCCTGTGGGGTTGTCCGGAAGCGTTCGGGACACCAAGCCCCCAGTTTAGGTCATCCAAAATGCACAGGTCCTGGGGGACTCCTAGGAACTACACGACAGAGGGTCATAGAGAGGGTGACTCGGACTACTGCACTGCCTTGTACACTCACACCACAGCACTGCCTGCTGGGCAACTTGGTGCAACCCAAGAAGCACAAAATGACATACAGGTTCCTGCTGTTGGCGCTAGTAATGCCAAGGAGGCGGGTAGCCATCACTTGGATGGGAGTTCGGGCCCCCGCTGAGGGACTATGGGTCCGGGATGTCACTGAATGGTCAGTGGTGGAGGAAACTCAAATGCGACTCACCCGCTCAGATGCTAAACTCCCAGTTGACTTGGAAGCCTGGTGCATCCAAGGGCCAGGAGGGCGATGCTTCGGAGGATGACTTTACAGACAGTGAAGTGCAGCTATAGAATGGCAGTGCATAGGTAGAAGTTGAAGATGGGGCACGACTATGTGGACTAAGTGTACTGTCTGTGCTTGGATGTACCTCCTGCCCCCTCTGTGTCTGCAACCATAAAACGGAGCGAGAGTGACGCAGATGCTATTGTACTGTAACTTTTGGTTGCGTCACTGCTTATGTTGTCAATTGTATGTTGTCAATTGTTTATAAAACGACAAATAATGGTTTAAAAATTAAAAAATTGAAACTTGACCGAATCCACTCAGCATATAACTAAAATGCATCCTGATAAAGTAGCACATCATACTTACAGTGCTATGAATCGTCAAAACTGAAGCAGCAAGCACTATCTTTAGAAAACAAGTTATTTCTTAATTATAAATGTTCAAGAGTAGTTGTTTGTATGTATTTCACCTTTAGTTGTTTTACCAACTACATCCCTGTGGAAGAGAGATGATGTCAACAAAATGTAGCTCTTTCAATGAATCCAGCCAGTGGCACCCCACTATAAACTAACTAGTAGATATTCAGGAGTGACATCAGATCGAGCAAATGAAAAAGAGCCAATCACGTATCAAGACATACACTGGAGACAATGTTATCACAATCCTCGCCATTTTCTGCCATAACCGACCGTGCAGTTTGATCAGAGAGAAAAAAAAATGCCAAAAGCTTTGGAACTTTATGTTGAAATAATACTCTACGGCCGGTGAGGGCAGCGCCTAGAATGCTGCGTTGGACAATGCACGAAGCGCTGCAGAGATGCCAGATTAAACGAGAAGATGGTAAAGAGGATCAGAGGGAAGGCGAAGAAAACAGGCTTGGGATGACGTCAGCAGCTGTCACTTCCACTCTCTTCAACAGGGGCTTATTGGATTGCTTTTATATCTGATTAACAAAGGCTAGTGCGGGAGCGAAGCTGCTGGTGCACCTGTATTAACATATTTGAGCAGCTGTACTGCGGCCATGTGTGAGAGGTCTTTGACGTGACACAATTTAAGCACGTACGACACGTTTTGTGTTCTGCAACATTAGGTGCGATTGTATAACAGCGCAAAGGTGCAGTATAATTTTACACCAGCGTTTTTGTCGGCCAACCTATGTAGAAACATGATTTGCACCAACAAAAACAGGTGCAACAATGCAACATTTGCACAGGTCAACTGGTACTACTGTTGATTGCAAAGGTTGTCACAACGTTGCACTGCACTGGTGCAATCTTTATGTAACCCAACCCCAGATATGCCCCTATGTCAGGAATATGTGCATGTTTTGTAGTTCGTTAACTTTAAGGATTCAAAGGCCCTCATTTACCATATTTTGACGCACGGCAACGCAGCAAGCCTTCCTGCTGTGCTGCCGTGCATCAAAATAAAAGGGCAGGACTGCGTCGTATCTACAAGATACGGCGCATTCCTGTCCTCCTCCCCTGCGACGGCACACAAACAGCAGCCATGCGGCAATGCAGACACCCTTGTGTCATGTTGGAAGGGTGCCTGCGTTGCAGGGATGATTGTTTTTGTGCAGGAAGGGACACCTTCCTGCACAAAAACAATAATTGATGGCATTTCCCTCTTTCTATGCGTGCTGCACAATGCAGCACACATAGAAAGAGGAAAAAAAGAGGAGAAATAAAAGTATTTCTCCTCGTTGCGCCACTGGCGTAGTATTCTGACGCTTTCCCAGCTTTACAAAACATTGTAAATCTGGGAATGTGTCAGGTTCCATGGATGTTGTGTGGGAACACCTACAGCAACACCTATGGAACGCCCCTTTCACGCATAGATAATGCGTGAAAGGGGGCCATTTTTACAAGGTCATGAAAAGTAATGCAGGGTGACTTTACATGACCTTGTAAATATGGTCAAGTCCATTGCGCTTCCGGTGCTTCACAAAAAGTGATGCACCGGCGGTGCAGTGGGTTTGTAAATGAGGCCTATAATTTTTTTAAACAATATTACTGGCCCACTTCAACAAAAAGACTACACAAAAGCAACCAGCTTCAGGTTTTATAGGAACATTACCCTTGGTAATACAAATGTGTAGGCAAATGTGCCAAAATGGATTGTAATAGAGATTCCCAACCTTTGTGCAGGGGAACCTGAGATGTCATTAAAGACAAGGATGTAGGTAATACAGGCATGAATAGCTGAGTCTTCAGCAGAAGAAATCAGGGGTAATATGACATTCACAGCACATGAGAACACAGCACCAGTCCTGCAGACTCTTTCTTATGAACTGAAGCATGCAAGGTGGGCATAAGATTGCAACAGGGCCATGAGCTGTAATTGAAAGAAGAGGCAATTTAGATTGTGAAATTGATAGGAAAAGATAGTAGAGAGAGTTGAGAGGATATAATATCCGCCTCCTTGTTTTTAAAAAATATCAGACATCTAGGATGGAAGGGTTATTTGTCTACGATCTTCCTCCTTCTCTTTAATAAAATCTTTGATTTTCTCTGCACAAGGCTTGGAAAAACTAAATTTTAAGACATTATATGAATGTTCAAAGTTCCTGAAGGAGCCTGTCAGGCAGTTAGCCCATGGGATTGAGGTAAATAGTTATAAAAGGGAAGGTACTGGACCATTCTAGTGCCTCGAGGATGTCCTCTATTCTTGAGCCATGGCAAAAGGCCACGGTTCTACAGGTACAATAGACTCCAAAGTCAATACTGGCTTAAACTATGAGCGAAGCCAATGCCGGGAGGATTACAGCCCCTGGGCTTTCTTGAAGGAGATTTGGAGCTGGCTCGTGAAACCAAATTACTAGAGCCAAGTTCTGGGCAATGTATGTACTCCCTAATAAATGCAATGATGCAAAGTGATACTGATAAAGGAAAATAGAGATAAAGAATAGCATGAGAACCTGTCTTGGGTCATCTGGTGAATATTGGAGCATGGAAATAGAGAGAGCCTTAGCAGCGGAGAAGCCCCTACAGAAGATGAGGCACAGACGCAAATCAACATCAATGCGAGACCTTTGATTGCGGTACCTCTTGCCAAGATCCCCTGCTGGGTAATAAACAATAGAGGAAACTTTTCATGTGGAGTAGTGGAGAAGAGGAGGTCTCTTGAGATGGAATCCCTTCACAATATGGCACACCAGATGTCCTTAATATGGTGCCAGAGGGGAAGGTGGGAGGCAATGGCTGACTGCAACGATTAATGTGCCTGTAGAACACCCTTTGGAGTAAACAAAAGAGATGAAGTTTACAAAAGACAAAGGGGGAGAAAGGAGGGCTAACCCCCCATTTCAGCCCCCAATGAACCAAGAGCAACTAGAATAACCCATTAGCATGCCTCGTCCCTGGGCCTAAGACTTGTAAACAAGTTCCACAGCATGCTTTAAAAAGTCTCTCACATGGCAGACTCCACACTAAGTCTGCCATTGCTGGCCAACATTCACCCATGCGCAGTGGAGGCTGGCTGCACCAGGCCCTACGCCCAACCCACCACTGTTTACCTTGCAGGGGCTAGTTGTCAATAGAACCAAGCTTTTTCTTTGGGTTTTTCGGATGTTTTTCAAAGGAACTCTTTTATAGGGGGAAGTGGCTTGTGTTTTTATTGAACTTTGGTGCAACTGTGGTGGCAAAAAGTCACTTATAAACTATAAACAATTCTTTTTTTGTGGATTTCTTTTCAGTCTTCCATTTTCTCATTTACAGTCCTGAGGTTCTGCACTTCACACCGCACCTTTGTTTTGCACTCAATGGAAAACAACACAATGATTTTCTTATGGATATTGTTTATCTGTTCTGCTTGCTGCATCACCTGTGCAGGAAGATCTTACAGTGGTTCTACGGCAGAGCAAACTGGTGTTTGGGTTTTTTGCCTGTTCCTGCCGGAACACCAGATGCTCATTTACATGCTTTAACTTGAGATGTCGGGGTATCGTCGAAGTTCCAAGCAAGTACAGACTTCCCTGCCCCATGCTTAGTTTTTGGTTGTAGAGTTTGCAAGTTGCCATCCTCGCACTGATTTTTTTCTCCCCTTGAGAATGGGCGAAAACGCCCAAATAATGGAATCTTTCCTGTGTTTCTTTGGTTCCACAGTCCACCCATCGAAAATCACTTCTCCATCTGGGGAAACCAATGTTTTTCTTGGAATCTCCCAATCTGCTCTCTCTACCATGGTTAAGTTGTAAATTGTAGCGGTAACTGCTGGTAGCGCATCCTAGGGTATCCTGCACTTCATGAAACAGTGAATTGGGCTCCCTTTGAACAGGCACTTTTTAATCTGGTGGAAGAATCTTATAATTTCAATTACTAAAAACCTGAGAATGTTCTAAAATGAGCTGGAAAATCAGCAGATACAGGGCCTAATTTATAAGTTGGCAGTCGGCCCTTTTTCCATCCTGATGGAGGTGTCGCCGGCCAAATTTAGAAATGACCACCAAGCTGGCAGTCATTTCTAAAGCATCGGCAGGAACTGCCTTCACAGTGGTTCCTGTCAATACCTTTTAAAGTTTGGTGCACGGGTCTGTCAACATGACGGAGCCTTGCACCAAAATAGTTTCTTTTTTATTTTCAAAAAGAAAATCCCAAAGTGGGATTTTCTTTTGGAAAATAAAAAATAAAATGCTCCTCTTTCCAATGGCGAGGGGAGCATTTATCAGTTTTCACTGCCCCATACCGTCAAGGTTTTCCTGGAGGTAACCGGCAGTGAAAACTGACCTCTAATTCTGCCCATGTAAATCAAGTGGGTGGAATTAGATGTTAACCTCCAATGGTTTGTGCTGCGCAGGTCCGTCGAAGGGCTTTAATCACGGGGAGACAGAGTAGTCTTCGCCGTGGTTAATATTTAAGGTCCAGCTGCTTTGAAATTTGGCAGGTGGACCATTATCTTGGCGGGATGTATACTCGTGTGTATGTCGCCATTGCGACAACGTAAACATATCACCAAGATATTATTTAGGCCATTAGGTTCAAGTCCATAGACTTTAGAAAATGCCCAGCCATCATTTCTAGACATTCAGAGTTCGCAGATTCAAGTTTAGATCCACAGACTAGGAGCATTTTTAAAAAGTGTTTTAAAAAGTTTTAATTCACTAAGACAACACCCCCAAAACACAATGTGACCCCAGCCCTCTCCTAAACAAAAAGAAATAGGAAATTATGCCTCTTTTATTTTTTTATGGCGCCAAATGTGTTTTGAGTTTGCAGACTTTAAATGGAGCCCATGGATTCAAAACACACTCAGACCATGAGTATAGACCTCAAACTCCTTGATAGGGTCTGCAAAGAAGACGAGGAAACCAAAAGGGATCCAGGAGTTTCATAGTTCACAAACACTGTTCAGAGCCTGCGAACAAAGAACAGGGAACCCAACATGGGCCCAAAGGTTTCATAGTTCTCAAACGCTGTTCAGTGTCCACAGACTAAGACAGGGGACCCACCATGGGTCAAAGAGTTTAATAGTTCACTAACTTTGTACAGTCTGTGAACTAAGACATGGGACTCAACATGAGTCCAAACGTTTCATTGTACACAAACTCCATTCAGATTGCAGGAACTTCACAGTGAATTTGCAAGAATCTGGGCCATTCATTTATCTGGAGTTTACCAACTCTGAACTGAGTTCACAAACCCCAGGCAACAAATGATTTTTTTTCAACTCTGTGTGAGCCTGTTAATTGTTCCCTTACCATGGTTGGGAGTTCGAGGTGTGCTCATACTGCCCCCTTATGTGGCAGTTTTTTCAGAATACGGGGACCTTGCCGCTCGTCCTGTAATGCAGCTCCTACAGATGTTTTTCTGTTGCAACCAGCCAATCAGAGCCTTTCAGTCCTCCAACTCAGTCTTGAGTTCATTGGCCCTAAATGGATGGTGTGTGAAAAATCTTACTTGCCTGAAAGGTACTTTATTTTTCAAATTACGGTGCACATGCTATCCTCAAACCCAGTTTGAGGACAGTTTGCAAATTAAGAGTCCAGATATCTGTTAATTTAAATCATTGAAGCCCACCTGATACAATTTTATAAGAGTAATTTACACCAAACAAAGCAGAGGCACTCCTCTGTGTAATGTTCTAGTTTCATGCCAAACTTAGTGTAATTTCATTCAGCAGTTTATGCTGAAGCAGAGAGCAAATTTGCCTGTGGGAGTGAAAAAGGGGAATGCTCTTTTTTGACCCCTCCTTCATTCTCTTCCCCGTGGAGAGATCTTTACAATACTTGTCACGCTGAACCTAAACTAGATTTACTTATTTTTCGGAATGTTTCATGTAGATTCATAAAATAGCACTAATATTGTAAACAGAACAAAAACAAACATTGAAAATGCAATAGGTCTCGCCTTTGATTAAGTTAAAGCCATTTGCTTTGCTATACAATACCCTTAGCAAATGGCTTTAACTTAATCAAAGGCGAGACCTATTGCATTTTCAATGCTTGTTTTATTTATTTTTCGTCCGGATTCGCGCACCCAGCGCAAATTCGGCATTTTTTTTTTTTTTAAATGCTTTTTTGGGCCCTGAGCAGGCCTAGGGGGTCAGGGTGTTTCTACCCTGCCCCCTTTTCTTCTTTTTCACCTTTGTTTTTCTGTTTTCTTGTGACTCGGTTGTACCGAGTCACAAGATGGCTGCCAACACTTCCTGGTTTGGAGTGTTGACAGCCAATTAGAATAAAGCTCGTGGTCGAGAGGGTTCGCGAACCCTCCTCGGCCATAGATATCGATATTTTTATTTTTTTATTTTCTCAGCAACTACTGAACGGATTTACACCATTTTACAAAAGGTCGCTTTCTGAAGCAAGCACTACCATTTTGCCAAATTTGGGGTAATTCCGTTTAGCAGTTTGGGCTGTAGCCTTGCCTAAAGTTTCCTATGGGAAATTGATTTTTTGACTCTTATTTTTTGAATTTCTCAGCAACTACTGAACGGATTTACACCATTTAAAAAAAAAGGTCACTTTCTGAACCAAGCACTACCTTTTTGCAAAATTTGGGGTAATTCCGTTCTGCAGTTCGGGCTGTAGCCTGTCTCAAAATTTCCTATGGAAATTAACATAGGGAAAACGCGTTTTGGGACCCCCCTTTTTTCTCAACCCCCGCTTGACGAATCACCCCCAAACTTTCCGGATAGGAGCTGACCTGGATAGATTTTTTTTGGGGAGAATTTCACGAAGATTCGTCAAACGACGCCAAAGTTATTAGCAAATCAAAAAATGCTTTTCCTATGGAAACTAGGTTCTAACTATAACTACCTACTGGCGACCGCCAGTAGGAGATATATAGATATAGATATAGATATAGATATATACACACACACTACTCACTGAAAAAGAGCTTCAACACCCCCATCAAGGGTAGCCAGAGTTATTTAAATGCAAACCTTTTCCCCTCTTCTATCCCTCCACTATCCTTCTCAATCCAAATAACTGAATAACATATCCACCACTGAAATTACTTTCATATTTTCACTATACTAATTCACCACTAATCCTTTATGGGTTTCTGAGTAGCGTGTTACTCGCAGAAAAAACGCTTCGCCGCCTCGTCAGGGGGAAGTAAGAGCTATATAAATGCAATTACAACACAGTTATATATATATATATATATATATATATATATATATATATGCGGAAGCCTCAGACCCTTCAGGGTAGCCTCGGCGGACCACGGGAACGGAGCGTCCCGCTGGATTTGCAGTCAACAAAAGAAATTGCCGAAGCACAATTTGAGCAAGAGTCCGTTTTTTATTTACGTCACAGGGCGGCACCACTGATGACGATCTGATGCGTTTCGGCCATATTGGCCTTAATCATAGATAAATGTTTGCAGTTGTGTGCTCACATTGATTATAGTTCAATTCCTCTCTTGCCCATAATGCACCACCAGGTAAGTAACTGTACAGTTCAAATGCCTCAATGTTCCAATGGCGCAAACAAGTTCTTTTAAAAACTGCCGTAAAATGTTGCCGCAAATCCTTTTGTTTGTTTCTAAGGATTACCTGAGAGCCACCTGACCAAAACAAGGGGGAGAGCAAAGGAGATAAGGGGGGTATTATGACCACCTCTTGCAGATTGAGCAAGAGACTTGAATTTATTATGAGGAATTGCGGCAACATTTTGCAAAAAGAAGTAAAGAACTCTGGGTAGTTCTCAAGTTTAGGTGGAAAGCAGCTTCTGTATAGAGCACTCTGAACACCAGCGACACTCTAGATCTGCTCACCTCAAATGTCTGCTTTTCTATCAAAGTCTTTAAGCATAGGATTAGCACAGTGCCATCCATGCTGAGATAGAAAGGGACAAAGGGGTACATGCATCAAGGTAGGCTTTTGCGATTCCTTAATTGCGATTATTAAGGAATCGCAATTAAGGAATCGCAAAAGCCTATGCATGTAGGAATCGCTATAATAATAGCGATTCCTTCACATTCCTTATTTGCGACTCGCAAATTGCGAGTCGCAAATAAGGAATGGCTTCCCATTCATTCCTATGGGCCTGCAGGCCCATAGGAATGAATGGGAAATATGCGCCATTTGCGAATACCAATAGGTACTCGCAAATTGCGCATGCAATTTCAAGGGTGCAGGGGTGTCAAAAGGACACCCTGTTGCACCCTGAAATTGTGATGTGCACCCATGTTATGCACACACATGCCCCAAGGGCATGTGTGTGTGTAATCTAAAACTTTAAAAAATGCATTTTAGTGCATTTTTCAAAGTTTTGCAAATTACAGACAAGTTTGATTTGTCTGTAATTTGCGGTCCCAAATAGCGAAATCGCTATTTGAAAGTGCTTCTAGCATTGCATTTAAGGAATCGCAAATTGCGATTCCTTAAATGCTATCATAATTTAGGAATTCGCAAATAATTGCGAATTCTTAAATTGCGCATAGGAAACACTTTCATGCATCTCCAAAGGCCAATTTGCGGTCGCAAACGGCCGATTTTTGCGAATCGCACCGTTTGCGATCGCAAAAACCTTTGATGCATGTGCCCCAAAGTCTTTTGCCATTTCTACAGCAAAGTCTTTAAACATAGGACTAGCACAGTGCTGTATATTGCACAAGAGTAATACAAATGTTTGATATGAACATAAAAACAAATCAGAGACCCAATGTTTCTTGTAAACAAATTACATCATAACCTGACACGTAACTCAGACAGTCCTCGTTGGCCAACTTTGTACAGATACCCTCTATGTTCCATGACACGATTCTAAAAGGAATATTCCTGCTTTCCGGAATTACATGCCCCTTTGCCTCATATTCAAACCCGCTGCTATTAAGGGTGGAGGCAGGTAATACCTCTTCCCTATCCCCCTGGTTCAAGTCCACTTCCTGTGATGCGTTGGTTGTCAAATCTAATGTTGCCACCACACCCAGTCAATTTAAAAGTTTATACTACAACAATATTGTGTAATGATTGCAATCCAGATGCAAAAGAAACTACAGATGGAAAAAATTCAACAGGGTGCAACATAGGAGGGATGCCACAATTAGTCCCTATTGCTGCAGTGCAAACTGAAGATGGTCTTAATTAGGGAGCATCAGAGTGCTTGAATACTAATGAAAATAAATGAATTTAACTAGACTACACAGTATGGTAGGTGTATTGTAAAATTAAAAGGGATATACAAATAGCGCACAAAAGGAAGTAGTAAAGTTAACAGTTAGTAAAAAGAGATGGTTTGCATACGTTGTTTAACTGCGTTCATGATGAAAGGTAAAGTACTGCTAGTCACTACCTATGCTTATGCCTTTACACAGTAATTATACAGTGCTTCTTGGAATGTTGTACTATTACCATAACCAACTTTGCACGAATCTAATACATACAGCACAATTCTCGACTCTTCTTCATTAAGTATATTTGCCATACCTTCTCGTTAAAAACGCCTCACCACCACCCACCCTTAATAAATTATCACTCTGCTTGTAGTTGTCAGCCTCTTAATCGAACTACTTATTAGGACTACAGAATGCAACTAAATAAACACAACTAATCAATGATGAATCATAACAAAACACAAGTTTATCTGATTATTCAAAACTACACATAGACTTACCCATTAAGTCACCTTGAAAACGAAGCTCATAAGCAATAATGGATTTGAATCCAAACTCTCAGACCAAAAGGGTTCCATGATCCAAACTCTAATTATTGCAAACCATGCACACGAAAACAATCATTCAGCTGTGTTACGGTGATGACTAAATGAATAGAATGTAACAGAACAATACCTCCTGTATTCTGCAACTTTTGGTGGGTCACAGAAGGGAGGTCTAGATGTTTAGAGCCAAGACATAAAACGTACGTGAAATAATTATGGAAATAGCAGTTCAGATATTTGTCAGTTCCTGGAGTATTTTAAATATATCCAGAGATTTTGGATAACTGGAGGAAACACTGGTTCCTTAGATCAAGATTAGAAAAATACAGTGACAAAAAGCTACGGGAGATATTTCCGTAAATTAATGTGTGTTGTACTGTACTACTATTACACGTTTATGAAATATCTGTAATGTTCCAGTGAAAATTACTGGTAAACTGACTAATGTGACGTTTACAATTACCCTATAAATGAGCTATACTTGATCAAATAAGCTGCCAGTGCGTTTTTAATGAGCAATAATAGGTCATTAAATGCCATTAGCTTCCTCAAACTGGTGGACATCCCCATTGTTGGTGATCCTCCATAACAAGCTTTCCAATGTATAGAGATAGATAGTCTCAATCTGGGGCGTTTGGCTGATTAACCCCCTTTATATAGTGCACATTGTTCCACAGCATTTTTTTTTATTAAAAAAATATGTAATGTATTTATTCCTCGTTTTCCTCAGGGAGTGTTGTAAAGCACAAAAATACCAGGGTCAGTGATGAAATCAGACTGATTAACTTATGATAGGTGGCATTGAAATCGATAGGAGGAAGGAAGATACCTACGAATCTTGAACCAGCGTCACTTAATAAACCACTAATTAAATAATATAGGGCAGGAAATCATGAAAACTGCCCAGAGAACGAAAGGCTCTTTTGAAATATGGTAGAGAAATACCAGCTGAAAACGGACCAATTACGTATGCAATGATGTGCACCTGCTAAAAAGGAAGCAGTACGCGCTCCACATTTTAAGATTTAACAAAAAACATAACAATGCATTGAAAGCTAAGACCTCCACTTCAGTGTCTTATTTTGTATATTATGGGAATAAAGTGTGTAGCTCAAAAGGGTGAAACTATCTGAATTACGGTTCGTCTTTACCGTTGCCCTAAGATATTTCAATGCAAAAAACTGATAAACAGAACAAGGTGACATGAAAATCATGCGATGTTTCTTACATTAACCTTAAACAGCAAACCTAGTTCGCTTTGAATAATACCTGTTACTACACTTGCCACATAAATATACATTTGTAACGATTCTCTAAATGGATATATTGGAACACAAAATAATGGCAATGAAAAAAATAGATTCCATTGGCAAAGGCCACCCCGGTATTTAATCATATCAGGTGTGCAATTGCCACTCAGGTTCCAATGCAATAATAACACCAACAGTGCTGTTAGAACAACTTTACTGGGATGAATGTATGGGGTGTGTGGTCAGTCTGGATGTGACTATTTGGCCTCAGACCTGTTAGGGTGCAAGGAAGCAAGGGCTTGGGTACCTCTCTGTGGAGTTGGGATGCAAAAGGGTACAGGTATGTGTATAGTTTACACAGGCCTGGGCGTATGCAGACAAGTAAAGAAGTTTGTATGTGGCAGGGAACACGATTAGGAATAACGACTTGCGAACGCAGGTGGATGCTGAACTTTTGGACTGCTGTATTTCAAAGGTGCACAGGGTTTTTAGGGTGGATGTGTGCGGGTTTAATGAAACTCCCTTACCTCTGCCTCTGGCGCCGTTTACTCCGGCGGGGCGGAGGGTTCCTTCCTCGCCTTCTTGCTGTGCGGTCGGACGCTAGAACGCAGAAAGTGTCGCTGGTCCGGGGAGGGCTGAACGGATGGCTGAAAATCCAACCCAGACAAGTTCTGACAAGGGCTCTTCCCAACATGGCGGCCGTTGTTTGTGACAATCCCCGCCGCTGTCCCGGGCGGGCTGAGTGTAGGGACTGGGATGCGGGTGCAGAGCTGGGGTGTCCACGGGCGTATCTGAACCCCGTCTGGGGAGTTAAGTCCCACAAGAAACGGGACAGCGCTAATGGGAGAGGAGGGACGTGAAGGCTGGTGGCTAGCATGGTGTGCGCATCCGATGTCTAACTGCAGATATGGCTCTGGGACGCACCCCCTAATGCCCCTGCCCCGCTCTAGCCCCTGACCCTATCAACGGGGGATGCACCCCACCCCCGACCCGTACTCACAAGGGCCCCACGCTGCTCCTATTTAGGCAGGGACGCTGCATGGCCCGGATTCTCCTCTCTTATGTTAATGGGTGCGACATAACATCTCTGTACTCCCTCTCCGGGACTCTCTATTCGAGTGTTCGTGGGCCTTCGGGTCCTTCAGCCACGGACCTCGGGACCCACTCGTGCTTGGGGTGTTTATCTGAGATCATTCTGCTTGTGAGCCGCCCCCTCGGAACTGTAGAACTGTGCTTCTCACACTCTTGTGGTAGGTGGTCTAGGGGGGTAACTACCGCACTCCCCCCCCCACTCATCCCAGGGTCCATGGAAACTGTTGAGAGTCGCTCGAGCCCTGCTGGCTTATAAGAAGATTTTAAGTGGGTTTAGCCGCGCGTGCCGCGCCTGAAGTACATCTGTCATCATAAATGGATAAAAAAGCGCCCACACGCCGCCACTTACTGCCGCAAAACAAAGTCAGCTCTTCTGTGATCTCTGCAGGTTTGAGACGGACCATCAGTCAGTGCAGGATGTGTGCACAGCTCAGGGATCAGAGGACAGGCACTTTCTATAGGATCAATGAAAAGTCCCTGTGGCTGTCCTTGCCGTCGTCGGCCTCCCCCGAACTTTAGTGTCTCCTACAACCCTGGCTTTTCCTTTAACACTACACAACAGCACAATTATGATTTGGTTCACATTATAAAATTCCCTAACTTTGCAATCAACCAAAGTTAAAGTCAAAACCAGTAAACACCAATTTTCTTGTTAAATAAGCAGCAATTTGTCACAAGACATTGGATTACGCTAGACATCTGTTTGTTTTTGAAATAGGAGAAATTGGACAAAATGAACACAAAAAAGGAAAGGCTTATTTATTGCTCGTTTTCCTCCCGAAAAATTACTTATGGGTGCTGCAGCACCTCCCACACCCCTACTTCCAGCCTGGACTCGCCGCATATTGTATACATGAGGAATGTCAATGAAAGAGCGCCAAATACATTAGCATGAGCACAGGAAGCTTTGTATGACATTGTGGGGAGCTAAAATAAAGCGAACACCGATCCTTTGGCGTGTCCACTCAACCCGCCCTACACTAATAGACTACAATGACAGTTAACGGTTCCGGTTACGTAGCGCCTTTCAGCTGCTTGGTTGTCTCTGGCAGTTTCAATTACGAGCGGCGGTGTCAGAAAGAGAGGAAGCAGAGGGCTAGGAAAACAAGCGCTCGTCATTGGGGGAAGGCAGCGCTGTTTATATTTGCATCGCGCTTTCACTTTAAGTGAAAACGAAAGCGCGATTCAAAAATAAACACGGCGCCATGTCTCCTTTTTTGTCCGGCCCAATCAGAGAACCGGACTGGCACGTGCAAGGCAGCGTGACGAAGCTTCTGATAAGAAACTTCGTCACGACAGCCGTAATGCAGGCGATCCAGTCCGGGTGGGCCGGACAAAAAAGGGAAAAGGAGGCACCCTGGAAACCTTATTTCCAATGGCAGCCCACCGTTTAACATAAACGGTGACGCAAGCCAATGGGAATAAGGGGCGGGGCTACAAGCCCTTTACAGAAAGTACTCATCTGCAATAAATCTCGCCGAGCGAACTGCGCATGTGCGCAGCAACGCTAGGCGAGACCTAATCACATGTCAATGGAAAATCTGAAATACCCATTACTAAAGAGATTCTAGTCCTGACTCTTTAGTCTATAATCATATAAAGGAAATACATGGTCATTAAAGAGCCATGGGCACATTGAACCATCATCATCAAACTGTCCGATAAGGGTGGAAATATTGTGATCATAATCTGGAAAGCAAAGTGAATGAGCAGATGGAATATCAGATGAAGTGTGCGACCAAAAAACAATGAAAATCCCAATCATGAGGTCCAAGGTTTTTAAGATAAGTTGAGTTTGAGCTGAAATTAAGAAACACTCCTTGATGATGAGGAGGAGAATTAGACAATGGACTGGGTAAGGAGAGTCCTCTAGACCTGGCCTTGAACCTTTCACTACATTGAAACACAAGCAAAAACACGCAATTCAATGACATTTCTAATGGAAGAAGTACTCTATGAGTAGCCAATAACAAGAATAAATGTATGGCAGGCGGTTGGAAGATCAACCCCATGTCCTCATGTGCTTGGCTCTTCACATAAATGTCTTTTATTTTATTTGCAGATATCAAATAAAGACAGCCCGATGGAAGACCATGAGAACTACACTTGTGAGGAGGAGACCGATTTCGAGGGCTCAGCAATGAATACAGGTAATTAACTATAGAAAATAGTAATTTGTGCACATTTGTTTTCAGGTCTGTTGAGCAGTTGGTCCCTTCCTCTTGGCACGCACACTAAAGCAATGACAGGAAAACACCAGCCAGGTCTATTGATTCGGCCATACCCGTTGAAGCCCCGAGAGCGCCTGCTTAACTTGCTGCAATATGCGTTTTGGTACTACAGTGTAGAACTAATGAGTTCAGCAAGATCCGGGGGTTATTGGGCGCAAAGCATCATGTTGCAAATTACATTTGTACCGGGCATCAAGTGTCTTTTTGTGCCCTAATTACATACTGACCTTAAAAAATTAGAGGAAATGTGTAGAAACATTTTTGAGCCCATTTTGCACGTATTATTAATGAGCACTATTACCACACTGGCATATAAGTGTCCAGTAGTGGCCCGAGCAGGTAAGCGCGGTGGGGCGGGGTGAAAGTGACAAACGACGGGAAAGGGAGTGTAAAATAAATAAATAAATAAAACCACTTACCTTGCACTCGCCACATCGCCGAGTCGGCGATGCGGCGAGCGCAAGGTAAGTGGCTATATTTTTTTTTAAACATATTTTATTGAGTTTAAATGTTACCATTTGGGCAGCGGCCCTGCATTTACAAAGTGAAACATCGGATAAATCAAGAGTACCAGATTTTGTATACATAATTAGTGCCAATAACATATATAACAAGAAAAACTTTTTGCGGAGAATTCCATTACTCGTAAAATGTTTTAAAGATGTTTTAGTTTTCGTGTCGCTTGAGCTATGATGTTAAATGTGGCGTGCTGTAACCTGGAACGGACGGGAAAACACATACCTCAGGGGGTCTGGGAGGGAAGAGGGGGAAGATCTATGCCCCGGTATTCTGACCATCGGGACCAAATTTTCCTGTGTTTTAAGGGACAACCTCTCGCTTGGAAAATCGCAATCTCTGCCCCCATGCATCTATCCAGTTCTGTCCGCCATTTCCCTATCGTCGGGGGAGATGTTCCCTTCCACATTAAAGCAATAGCCCGCTTAGCCATGGTCAGGGCCAGGAATAGTAGGTGTTGTTTGTACCGGTTTCCCTTAATCCCATCAGTGCTGTGTAATAAGAACAGTTTGGGGTCGAATGGCAGGTCAAAGGATAACACCTCGCCCAGACAGGCCGAAACCCTACGCCAAAAAGGCTGTATTACAGTACAGTCCCAAACCGTGTGGATAAACGTTCCCTCATCTCTGCCACAGCGTAGACATTGGGGGGATTGTATGACTCCCATCTTCCAGAGAGGGAGACGGGTATAATACACTTGGTGTATATATTTAAATTGTATGAGGCGGTATCGAGAGGAGACGGCGGCACCCCAAGGACTGGCTATGGCCTCGGCCCAGTCATCGTCTGACCTGTCTGGAATATCTGCCTCCCACGCCCCTCTGGTCTTATGAAGGGTCGTTTTGGCATGTGTCGTCAGGGTCTGGTATATCTGTCCAATTTTATGAGCTGTCAAATCCCCTATGAGAAGGCGGCCCTCCAAGGGGTGGAATTCTGGAAGGGTGTCCAGGGTGTGGATTGTGGGAGTGAGGGCGTGACGGAACTGTAGATAGTTATAAAATTGCAATTTATGTAATTGAAATTCCGCCTGTAGCTGCTGGAAAGATTTCAATGTGGTGCCCTTCATCACGTCCCCAAGAGTGGAGATACCTATTAGATCCCATTTGCGAAATCCCGTTAAGGCGACTACTTGGCGCAGATGAGTGCCATGCCACAAGGGGGTCGCCTGGGTCAAGCGTCCTTGCCACCCCATCTGCCCAACAGTGTATCTCCAAATCCGGATCTTTGTTCTACTGGCATGTGGGAGGAAATCTAGCTTCTGTTTACTATATAATAACCGAAGGAGGGGAATCCCTTCCATCGCCGTTCGTTCCAAAGTGAACGCAGGATCCGACGGTGTACTGTACCACCATTCATTAATAATTAAAAGGTGAGAAGCAGCATAATAGGCGTAAACATCCGCCGCTGCAATCCCACTGCAATACGTGGATTGTGCACAAGTTTGTAGCGCCACCCGAACAGCCCCTCCATTCCATAAGAACTTATTATGTATGGCATTAACTTGCGTGAACCATGACCGCAGTATCTGGTATGGAAAGTTCTGTGACCTATATAATAATCTAGGAAGAGAAACCATCTTAAATATCGCAGAACGCCCATATAGCGAGAGGGGAAGGGATGACCATATATTTGTCTTGTCGCGAAGGCCAGTTAGAAGTGGATTTATGTTGTGTGTCCAGGAGGTCTTTGGGCATGGGGACATGAAAATCCCTAGATATTTAAAGCCCTCTGTCACCTTCAACAACTGAGCCGCCTATGAACTCCTCCCCTGATCACCGCAGACCGGAAACAAAATGGATTTGGAGGGGTTAGTATGGAGCCCCGAGGTTTGACCAAATACCCAGAGGATCTGTAGGATCCGTGGCCCCGAGATCCACGGGTCCGTCATAAAGAAAAGGACATCGTCCGCATACAGTGCAATCCGATCAGGTTGCGACCGAGGCCACTCGAATCCCCGGAGCACCGGATCTCTATGTACCCAGACCGCCAAGGGTTCAATCGCTAGGGCGAACAGGAGAGGAGACAGGGGGCCCTGTCTCGTGCCCCGGCAAATGGGGAAGGGGGCCGAGCGATGTCCCGCAATGCGCACTGAAGCGGCAGGTTCTGTGTATAGTAGGCGGGTATATGCTAGGAAGCGCGGGCCGAGATTGACCGCCTCAAGCAATTGAAAAAGATACTCCCAGCTAAGGGAGTCGAATGCCTTGTCAATGTCGGCAAGTAGTATGGCTGCGGGGCGTCCCAGCTCTGGGGCCACAGCCATAGCATTGTGGACCTGACGAATATTGTGACGAGTGGCCCGAAATGGCATAAAACCAGATTGATCTAGATGAACCAGGTCTTGTATGCAACCTCGTAAGCGATCTGCTAAGACCTTGCCCAGAAGCTTGGGTTCAAAATTTATCAGGGAGATAGGGCGATATGAGGAGGGGTCTTCTGGTGGGCGGCCCGGTTTTAAGAAGAGAACGATCTCCGCATGCCGCCAGTCCTAGGGTAGTACGTGCCGTTCAAGGGCCTCCTGAATGGCCACTAGCAAATGCGGGCCCAATATGGTCATATGCGACCGAAGGAACTCCATTGGGAATCCATTAGGGCCCGGGGCCCGTCCTGGGTGCATTGGTACCGTCGCCGCATTTAATTCCTCCAAAGTAATAGGGGCATCCAGCTGCTCCCTCATCTGATCAGTTAGTCTAGGGGGGAATGTCACGAAGAAATTCTGCGATGAGAGCATCCGAGATCTGGTCTTGCCGCGCATATAAGATGGAGAAATAATGCACAAATTCCGTGGCCACCGCCCCAGGAGAGGAGTGTATAACACCGTTAGATCCCCGGAGAATCGGGACTGTTGCCGGAGATCGCGCGGCTTGGCACAGCCTATGTAGCATTTTGCTTGATTTGTCCCCCCATTGATAGATCCGGTGTTGCGGCGCCAACCAGATTTCTTTAGCCTCGTCTATGAGATGTTGCTGTAACTGCTGTTGAGCTAGGAGGAGGTTACGCCGGAGGGAGGAGCTGGGGTCGCTAATATATTGTGCCTCAAGGGACGTGTAATGAGCCTCTAGCTCCGTTCGTTGGGTGGAATGTTTGCGTTTCTTGTTCGTACGATAACTGATGTCGACCCCTCGGAGTGTGGGCTTTAGGGCTTCCCAGACGGTGGTCTTCGATGGGGCTGATGTAGCGTTCACATCAATATATTCCTGGATTGCTAAAGTAAGAGTCTCTTGATAGTCAGGGTCCAGGAGATGCCATGGGGACATTCGCCACCGGAGGGGGGGGGGCTTTGAAAATGCATAAGAAGCTTAATGCTAACTGGAGAGTAGTCTGACAGTCCCCTGGGGAGGTGAGTGGCCTGAGAAAATCTGTGAGGTGTAAACATATAGTCCAGCCGGGACAAAGAGCCATGTACGGTTGACATATATGTGTAGCCCTCCTCTACTGGATGATATTCCCGCCATATGTCTGACCAACCCAACGTGTTAGCAAGCTGAGACAGTTTCAAGGTGTCTGGTATGGGTCCCGAGCCGGACCCACGTCGTCTATCTAGTGGTAGCATTACATCGTTCCAGTCGCCTCCCAATAGGATTAAACCATCCGGGAGTTCACTCCACAGCCGGGTGATAATTTCAATGAAGGTAGAGCCCAAGGGGGGGGCGCATAGATACTCCCGATGCTAATGTGTTCACCATATAGTGTGCCTGATAATAGAATATACCGCCCCCCAGGGTCCGCCCAATGTTTCTCGTATACGAACGGGACTCGACGATGAATAAGGACAGCTGTCCCCCTAGAGCCCCTCGTGAACCCAGCGTGATGTATAGAGTGGTAACCAAACCGAGCCAGGCAAGGAGTCTTAGTGCCCAGCAGATGAGTCTCCTGTAGGAGGTGGATGTCGGCCATGTACCGCTTGGCCTGGCGGAGGATGGCGCCTCGCTTAACTTTGTTAAGTAAGCCCCTAACATTCCATGACACCACTGTCACATCTCCCGGAAGGGGAGTATTAACCGGGATGGTCATTTATTGTATGTGTATGAATACTAAGCGTCGTGCAGGAACGGGAACTGGATTGTGTGTCCGCGCATGTGTAACAATTAACAGTAACATGAATAAAACCCCTAGAATCCCCATCGTCCCTCCCTGCCCCCGATATTGCCAAGAACAAGGAGCATCTATCGCGGCGGGGGGCAGGCCCGACCCCCAACGGGGGAGCCGAGAGTCCCCCTTCCAATGATTCCCAACCTTTCCCCAGAACTTCAACATGGGGTATAAATGTCCGGGGCTGGACAGTCACACCGCAAGGCGACCACGCATACTTAGTGCAACAAATGATACATGTTCAAGTATTAGTCAGCTGGTTGGGGGCCGAAACCCAGGGAGTCCCACTAAAGGTCTGCTCAGGATGCCCGTTCCGGGCTGGAGGAGCGTCTGCCGGATCCAGACCTATGTCGCCTGTTCGACTTTGTCCTTCTGGATTGACTTCTCTGTGAGCCACGAGATGAATCCGACTCCAGTGGCGGCAGAGAGCGAGGTTTCAGGTGAGTACGTTCATCCGACCAAGCAAACACGGCTTCAGGTGTGTCAAAGAAATGAGTCTTGAAGTTATAAACAACTCGGAGCCTGGCTGGATACAGGAGTATATATTTTAAGATCACGCAATCGTCTCTTTGCCGCCATGAATGATTGACGTTGCGGTTGCACCAGGCGGGTATAATCCGGAAATATCAGTATTGGTCTGGGTTCATAGATGAGTTTGTCTTTATGTAGTCTAGCATACTGCGTACAGCGTCCCTGTCTGCATAATTAAGCAACTTGGCGATGACTGGCCGTGGGTTTTCTCCCGGGAGAGGCTTCTTCATGAGTGCCCGGTCGGCTCTCTCGACCACAAAGCAAGATGAGAGCCTATCCTCTGGCAGAGATCTCTTAGCCACTTGTGGTGGAAATGATTCATGGAGGTACCCTCACAGCCCTCCGGGAAACCCACGAAGCGAAGGTTGTTGCGTCTGGCGCGGCCCTCGGTGCCCTCAACCCGTGAAACCAATTCCTGCGAGATCACCGTAAGTTTATTGACACGCTGTTGTAGATTACTGACAAGACCCGTGTTTCCGCTTCAGTTATACGATCTACTGCTTTCCTGAGATCTTGGCAGAGAAAAGAGACCTCAGATCCAACAGCGCCAATTTTCGCATCTAGCGTATCCCTGGCCTCAGTGATGGCGGCCAAGAGTGCTGCATTATCTGGAATGGTGCCACTCGTGGATCCCCCGCTCGCTACCGTGGTATACTGGTCGAGGGTTCCCTGCTTCGCGCCAGCGCCCCCAGGCTTATCTTTCCCCATGATTGTGCCGAATGTAGAGTATCACAGGTTTCCAAGGGGGTACAGTAGAGGCACTATATTGTTCAGCAGGAGTGACCTCAAACTGTGGCGCGGCGCAAATCTGTTGCCCAAGGGACCCGTGGGGGGAGATGTCGCTGGCCCTCATGGAAACTGACCGCCGCTGAGCCGCAAGCTGCACCAGGCCTAGCCTGGCCGCTTCCGCAGCCTGGAATGGCCAGCCAAGTAGGCCCCCCTACCGGGACCAGACTCGCTGCACCACCAGCCCGCCTCGACCCCACCCCGTAGTGTGGTCCTCACGTTGTGCCTTGGGTCTAGTCACTGCCTCTGGCGCCCCAATATCCGTGACTGCCGCTGTGGTGTAACTGAGCCTCAATTGTAATCTGTGGCTGGCATGCTGGCCGCTTGGAGGAGGTAGAGCAGAGACTGCTGTCAGCTCCGCAGCTCCTTGATGAACCAGGGCCCTGCCAGCAACCATCGGGGCGGAGGGGCACCAATCCAATCACCGGAGTTGTGATGGAGGCCAATGGGTCCCTGCATCCATCAGGCAGCGCGTACCTCAGCGCCTAGCCAAGTTCGTATTCCGCGTCCCCCAGATCAGGGATCGAGCTTTGCAGTAACCCCCTACCGGGGGAATCCCACGTAGAAATGATAGGGGGGGAGTGGCTCAGGGGCCGGCGTACTGCGCCACCCTCCCTTCCGCCGCCGAGGCAAAAATCAGCGTCCGCAGGGGCGATCTAGCATGGAGGGACCGCTGCCGGGAAACATAGGCCGGCCCACACTCGCGGCAACCACCAGGCTCAGCGCAAGCCCCTACGCCACGTGTCTGCAAGAAGGCCCAACAGGGACGCACCGCAGGCAGTCCGCATCTCACGGCCCCAGCGCCAATCTATGCTCCTCACCTCTGGGGCCCGGTTCGGCCACTCAACCCTCCGTCAAGCACCGTCGGAGACCCGGGAGTCAGACGGAAGTGGCAGGCTCAACCCGTCACAGGCACCGGGAGGCCTCACCGCCCAGTGCGCGGTCCGTCAGAGGCGCTCCGCGACTCACTGGAGACGTGGCGGATCGAGTCTCGGTCTCCTCCACATCCAAGCAGCCGTAGTTAGCAGGATATTTCGGCAGGATTTAATCAGGATTTTAGCGTGGACGCACGGAGCTCGGCTAATCCACGTCCGCCATGTTGGCTGTCCAAGCCACGCCAGTAAGTGGCTATATTTAATTATTTATTTTACATTCCCTATCCCAACGTTTGTCACTTTCACCCTCCACCCCCGCCCCGTCCCACCGCGCTTACCTGCACGGGCCACTACTGGAGCTATTGGGTTTGTAAATGACAATGCTTCTTTTACTCACAGGTCTGTAAGCAAAAAAACCTAAGGGACAGTGTAGGAAAGTAGGATCTGCTTCTTATGGTTACCCACACTTTTTGCTTGATGTTACACTGTTTTTGACTAGTCTGACTGGGATCCTGCTAATCAGGACCTCAGTCTATCTGCTTTCTCCCTAAAATGTTATGCCATGTACTCAGGTACACTCCAGATTGGATACTGGGGTACCCTTGTCAGTCCCTAGTATATGGTACCCATGTACCCAGGGCATAGGTACCCCA
This sequence comes from Calotriton arnoldi, assembly GCA_963921515.1. Taxonomy (NCBI): domain Eukaryota; kingdom Metazoa; phylum Chordata; class Amphibia; order Caudata; family Salamandridae; genus Calotriton; species Calotriton arnoldi. Next base: position 3,983,632 of record CAWUFW010000505.1, on the reverse strand, counting down.
GAGACCTCCCATGGGCTGAAGCATGTATTATGCCACCCATGAGAGGCCATGCAAAATGGAACTACAGGCCTGCCAGTGCAGCCTGTGTAAGATGGTGCATGCACCACTTACTTTAGATATAGGTTTACTATATCTATAGGTCACTACACTTGAAAACCTATCAGTCACCCCTCTAGCAGGCCTTGACAATCCTGAAGGCAGGGTGCTGGGTTTTACGTGAGAGGGTGCCCCTGCATGAGCAGAGCACCCCTGCAACCTTCAGAGACCATTCTCCTGGGTTGTTGGTGACGCAGCCAGACATATAGGTAGAGGTGCATTATATGCTCGCGTAAAATGCTATCTCGAAAACGGTTGCAACAAAACATGTCTTGCTTGGTATCAAACACCTTGGAATCATACCTCCACACTGGTGTGGGAGGTATGATTCCACCTTTCTGAAGCGAGCTTTGTGGGGTCTCTGGTCTTCCCGGTACCAGCCTTCTCGACCCGGGCAACACAAAATGGTTGCTGACGACCAGAGACACATTTTTGCCCTCCTGCTGCTGAGCCAAGCTCGAGCAGAGGAAGGCAGGACAATAGGCATCCTGTCACAGGGAGGTGTAACCACCTCCCAAACAGGATTTAGTGTATTGGGGCTGGGTGGGTGTACTTCCAAAGTGCCTGAAAGTATGCACGTGGGGCACACTTGGTGTCCCTGTGCATAGTCCAGTCCCAACCAGTTCTGGGAGCCTTTGGCTCCTGCTCTGTCGTGAAACTGGACAAAGGACAGGGGAGTATCCTCCCCACTGTCCTGACCCTCCCCTGGGAGGGTCCCCTGATTCTGTCCAACCCTCTCCCGTGGGTACTTAAGGGCTTACCTGGCTGTAGGACCCTAGTTTGGACGTGGACAAGATTCTGAACAAAAAACCACTGACCTTCGACCGTCTGGACACTCTGGCCTTCGCTGGACTTCGACTGGGCCCAACTTCATCTCCCTTTCCATCCAAAGCATCGTCTGTGCCCATGCACCATACAGGCTCCGTGCAATACCTGTGGAGCATCAAGGACAACTGAAGATATCTTCCTTGGGGTGAAGGAGTCACTCCCCTGCATTCATAGGCACCGTAACGCAACTGACCGATCTGCTGATCCTGAGCTCCTGCGGACTCCGGAGTCTCCAGAAACACAGGAGGTGGGTTCCTACGGTCCTTGAGGCGAGCTGCCCTCTCACTGAGTTTGAAACCAGTATCCCTCGTGGGGACCGCATAACCCAAACCCCTGTGCACCGCGTACTTTTGCAAGTGCATATGCTTGTTGGCGTTCCCCAACTACATGCATTGGGATATCGATAGCCCCAACCTCTGCACACATTTCGTACAAAGGACTTCGGCCTCCTCGCACTCTGTGCCCTTCAAGCTGTTAGTTTGTGAAACTGCTAGAGGTCCCCTCGCGAATCCTGTGCCTTCAGCCTGTTGGTCCATTTGAGGGACAACACTGCTTTACTTGGGCTCCCCTGGTTTCTCCATGCCTGTCCTGACTCCCCCTGCTGTGGTGAGTCCTCTGGTCCTTGCTGGGCAAGACTGTAACCTTCTTTGACCCTCTTCGTGAGTTGCCGCTGCCAAGGCTTGTTGGTACTCCCGCCAGACACCGACCCCTCAGCACTTGACATCCTTCGTGGGACAGCTCGTATCCGGCTCCTGGTTGTCCTCGACGTCTCCTGGTCCCTGCAGCTGTACAGTCAAGATCTCCATCATTACACCTGAAGCACCCGACATCGGTGGTTATTAGTCTACCGAGCCCCTGGTCACTCCTGAGTGACCCAGACTCTGTCCCCTCTGCTTTCAGGTTCCTTTCATCAAGAATCCAACTGTGGGTTCCACCGGACACTTTTCTCCTTTCCAGCAGTGGCATTTCTTTGAAGCCTCCCATAGAGAACAACAGCGGTTTCCGACGCCACTTCAGCCCTATGCACCCGGCTTCCCTGGGATAGGTAACTCTGGTACTTTGGTATCCATGGGTGGGGTGGCTCTCCAACCTTCTAAGTTCCAAAGGGTTTCTTCGTAATCCACTGGGAAGGGTCCTTAACCTGTAAAATGGCAACCGCGACTCTCCCATTGAATTGTACATAGCACGCAGTCGTGTTCTCACATTGCACCCGTCCTCAGTGGGGTCCCTCCTTACTCACCTTGGGTGGTTCCTTGGGGTCCCAGCGATTCTACATCCTCTAGACACTGTCTTGACTCGAGTCGTGGTTCTTATACCACTATTTTAGTATATGGTTTGGTCTCCCCCCTGGAGCCCACTGTGTATTGGTGTTACTTATGATTGTTTCTGTGCTACAGTATTGTGTGCTTTGTGTTTAGCTGCATGTAGCAGATACTGTGAGGTATTCAAGGTGTGTTAAAATAATAAATACATATTTTTATAACTACAGTGTGGTTCTCCTTTCATTTAACCAATACTATAAGGTTGCATTCTGGTATAACAAGCTGCTTAACATTCCTTCAAGACTAAGCCTGAAGGCTGCTCTCCACAGCTACCACTTGGATAGCTTTCTAAGGTTATCGTTGACCGCTAAAATCACCATAAGGGTTGTTTCGACTGGTACAGGGTGCCCACTTTAATTGGTGGACAGCATATACCAGGCCAACTTCTCACAGACAGCATATGTAGCACGACGAAGCAAGGAGCAGCAACCTAAAAAGGGTTTTAACACAAATGTACATGGGGCAGCAACCACAGAAAGGTTGCGTAAGAGGGAGCGAGGCAGCAACTCTGAAACGTAGGTAACAGGTAGTGCGAGTATGTTAAATACATCTCTATGAAGGAAAACGCACTTATTAAGTCTAAAACAAAACACTGGGACACGAGTACGATACAAATGTACTTACAGTAGAGGAGGTGGGTGCATGAGGTCCCAGTAATAATCAGGAGTGCTGCATACACATTCCAGAACAAAAGCAAAGAACTTGAGCGGAATTATTAAAGTGAAAGAGCGGCATGGCACGCTTGTAAAAATTAACAAAATAGTGCTGGGAAAGTTGATTTTTGCGAGCCGCGCTGAAGAAAACAAAAGCACAGCCTCCATTTTAAATATCCAACTCAGATTGCACAAAAGCAAGGCGTGGCCTCTATTATGAAAGTGAAAGCATGGCATGACGCGCTGGCAAAAATGGAAAAAAAGAATGTTAGAAAATTTGATTTGGGCGAACGGCACATAAGCAAACAAAAGCGCTGCCGCCATGTTAAAGATGAAGCACGGAGTGCCGCGCTGCAAAAATAAAATATAAAATGTTTTAATCCAGGCGCTGTTACTGAGCAGTGCACTAATGTGGAAGTCACAATGCAGTGAGACACCAGGGCGGTTGTCGAAGCAGGAAAGCATCAGCAACTACAAAAAAAAACATAAATTAACTAAATAGTGCTCAGTAACAGTTAATGAAACATACAGAGTAAGGACACATGTAAAAGGGGCTGTCCTTATGGGAGGTTACAAGTGAAGAAAAGGAGGTACTAAAGAGTGACAAAGAAGGACTAGTAAACAAACCAATGAAATCAACACAATTACAAAAGAAACTGAAAGGAGCATATAAAATGCATGTGTGGAACATGGGCGGAGCTTAATGTCCATATCCTAAATACAGCATGTCTCGAAGAGACAGTGCAAGCGCTGCGTAGGGGAGGCCTAAAAATGATTTCTTTGAAGAGAAGCCCTCCTGTACCTTTTCAGGGCCCACACCAGGGCTGCAAAATTTATGTATAGATTTTGAAGCAAGCCAGCCCTGTTTTTAATGATAAAGCAGATATTGTGGCTACACCACTAGATCGCACTAGATTCTGAAGCTGCTTTGTTTTCTCTTTCCCTGGAGAATAAACAGGTGCTCATGATATTTGGGGCCTGCATAAAATGTTTGACCCAGGACCCTCAAAACATTTTCAGATGTCTGATTGGGGTGTCAAAAATAGCCCTGAGAACCATAACATTACGTCTATTTTTCAGCCTGTATACATAAGATGCATTTACACAGTGACCTCTGGCCACCATTTCGCTGGTCACTACTTTGATTTTCACAGTTGCAACAAGAACACTAGTTGTGAAGGGAAGTATGTTTGTGATTACAAATATTCTGCAGCTAAAGCTACAATTTCGAGCACTTAATGCTTATGTCTTATTTTATTATTGGGCACTAGTCCACTAAACATCTAAAAAGCCACCCTTAGCATGTTTTTCGTACAATGGGATTAAAAAGCTGGTTAGACGCTGAACTCCACATAAAATGCTACTTTTACAAGTAAAAAGAAAATGTAGAACTAAATGCAAAAAAATGGCTTTATCAATGCTTGTTTAAGCTTTCTTTTGGTACTATTTGGTTGGCAAACATAAGGCAGCTTGAGCTTTTGCCTGTTTTTGCGTGGCCCTGTTAACATATATTTGAATGTTGTTTGGCATTACAAGGGTTTGAATGAGCCAAAAAGGGGATAATACATTTAAGTTTCTCCAAACAGGGGGCCCCAAATATCTTGCATGGGCCCCACAACTCCTTAAGATTACGCTGATCTTGAATTGCAGAGATACCATGCCAGAGATTGAGAGACAGAGAAATGTTTCCTGGAGCTAAATCTTTCTTCCGGGCTATAACCTGTGCACAGATTCCCTATGAGAGGGGACACAGTAACCCCACTGAAAGGAAGATCTTTTTTGTTTGTGTGTGACCCTGCTGCAAGTACTGTTGCTGGCAAACTATAATGCAACCAATACAAATGGTCCCAGTGCAATGGTGTAAAAAGCATTCTGTGCATCGAGAATCTGTTTAGGGATATATGAAGAGTTATCCCTTGCTGTCTTCTGCAAGTTGTTGCCTTTTTTTTAAACAAGTATATGTATACTAGGTCCTAACTATAACTACCTACTGGTGACCGCCAGTAGGTAATATACATATATTTAAATATATATATATTACTTACTGGCGGTCACCAGTAGATCGTTATAGTTAGGACCTAGTTTCCATAGGAAAAGCATTTTTTGACTTGGCTATATCTTTGGCTTCGTTTGGCGAATCTTCACAAAATTTTCCCAAAAAGTGCCCCGGTGATTCTTGTTGGCATGGAAAGTTTCAGGGTGATCCATGAAGCGGGGGCCAAGAAAAAGGGGGCGATCAAAAAACGTACATTTCCCATGTTAATTCCCATAGGAATTTTAGACATGACTACAGCCCAAACTGCTGAACGGAATTACACCAAATTTGGCAGAAAGGTAGTTGTTGGTCCAGAAAGAGACCTTTTTGTAAATTGGTGTAAAACCATTCCACAGTTTTGGAAATATTAAGGACAATCCAAATTTGTATATATAGGGGCGCGGATCCTCCGAGAATCCGACAGTCCCCGTGCTCAAATCTGATTGGCTGCCAACACTTCAAACAAGGAAGTATTGGCAGCCATCTTGGGACTCGGCTTGAGTCCCATAAAAATACTTTATAAAAAGAGAAGGGGGGCAGGGTACGAATACCCTGACCCCTAGGCCTCTTGCTGGTGCCGTGGCTCCTGCCACAAATTAAAAAAAATAGAAGTGCAGGAGCTCCCGCGCTTCTCTATTATTAAGCCCCCCGGTGGCCATGTCACACGGGCATGCGGCCATTAATGATCTAAACAAATGGGGGTGTCTCGGGGACCACGCCTTGCCTCGGGACCGCCACCTTCCCGGGGCTATTGCTATATAAATCGGGGGGCCTCACGGACCCCGCCGGGCCCCGGGGATCACCACCTCCCCGTGGCCAAATAGTATTTTTTTAAATGGGAGGGGGGGCCGCGCAGCCCCTCCTCCTGGGCCATTCTCCACCTCCCTGGGGCAGGCCCTACTATAACAAAGGAGGGGGGCCGTTCCCCCCCTTCCTGGAGCCATAGATGGCTCTAGGGACCACCACCCCCAGGGCCGGCTCCTGCTATGTCCCGGGGTGCCAACCCCTGGGAGATAGCTGTTTGCTTTTGCTTGGCGGGAGCTTTAACTGCTCCCACCAAGCCACAGCAAACAAGTCGCTTCCAGCAAGCGAGAGCAGTGAAAATCCTCTCGCTTGCTGGAAGTGGAGCATTCGTCTGTTCCCCTGCCTGCTGTCAAGCGAGCAGGGAAACAGACAAATTGCTTTCAGACACATGGAGCTGCCTGTTTAGCAGCTTCCTGTGTCTGAAAGTAATGGCGGCTCCCGCCAGAGGCGGGGAGCCAGCAGGGACCGCAGGGGCCTTGAGGCTCCCCCACGGTCCCAATGCAGACTGGGTGCCCTGGGGGCACAGAGGAAACCCTGGTCAAGCCCTGGGGGATGGGGTCACCGGGGCCGAAATCGGCCCCCTTCCCCTCCCCCATTTCTAAATGGCCAGGACCCAGAGGGATGGGGCTCCCAGGGTCAAAATCGGCCCGGGGAGGGGGACCACATGCCCCCCCCACTTTTACAACTAAAAATAAAAAAGTATGAGCCCCGGTGGATGGGGTCACAATGGTCCCCCCTACCCTAATAAAAAAGAAATAAAAAAAAAAAGGTCAGGCCCAGGGGAAGTTGCCTGAGGCCCTGCCCCCATTCTCAACCACTCTGCAAAGGGGCCTCCTGGCGCACAACTTGTTGGGGGATGAAGTCCCCTTGGTTGGTGAGGGTCCTTGGGGGCCAACAACCCCTCCTGTTACCTTCAGTAAGTCCCACACAGCGGGATTGCTGAGAGGTCATCGGAGACCCCTCCCCCTTTCTCCACCCTCTGCATTCCTGCCTCCTGGCGCACTACTGGTTGGGGGATGAAGTCCCTTTTATGCTGAGGGTCCTTGGGGGACAAGAAACCCTCTTGTTACCTCTAGTATGTCCCACACATTGGGATTGCTGAGAGGTCGTCGGAGGCCCTGTCACATTTCTCCACCACTCTGCAGACGTGCCTCCTGGTGCACTACTGATTGGGGGATAAAGTCCCCTTGGCTGCTGAGGGTCCTTGGGGGCCAACAAGCCCTTCTGTTACCTCCAGTAAGTCCCAAAGAGTGGGATTGCGGAGAGCTCGTGGGATACCCTGCCCTGTTTCCTCACCACTCTGCAATCACGCTTCCTGGGCCACTAATGGTTGGGGGATGAACTCCCCTTGGCTGCTGAGGATGCTTGGGGGCCAACAACACCTCCTGTTACCTCCAGTAAGTCCCACACAGCAGGATTGCTGAAAGCTCATCCGAGGCCCTGTCCCCTTTCTCCATCACTCTGCAAACGCGCCTCCTGGTGCAGTACTGGCTGGGGGATGAAGTCCGCTTGGATGCTGAGGGTCCTCTGGGAGCCAAGAACCCCTCCTGTTACATCCAGGAAGTCCTACACAGCTGGATTGCTGAGATATCGTCGGAGGCCCCGCCCCCTTTCTCCACCACTCTGCAAACGAATCTCCTGGCGCAGCGCACTACTTGTTGAGGGATGAAGTCCCTTTGGATGCTGAGGGTCTTTAGGGCCAGGAAGCCCTCCTGTTACCAGCAGGAAGTGCCACACAGCAGGATTGCTGAGAGCTGGTTTGAAGCCCGTCCCCTTTCTCCACTACTCTGCAAATGTGCCTAGTAGGTAAAAAACCATCGAAATTAACTTAAAAAACCAAAGGTTACAGGGACGTTATAGTTAGGAAATAGAATAAAAAAAGCCTTAGAAATTCACTGAAAAAAACAAAGGTTACAGAGATGTTATAGTTAGGCTCAGATTTCACTCGTACAAAACCAGTGAAATTCAGCAGTTATAGTTACCTGAGCTAACTATAACTTTCGCCCCCGATTGCACTGCTTATGACTTCATTTATTACATCACTCATGACCTGGTCAGTGACATCACTTATGGCATCACTGATGACATCTCAAATTACATCACTGATGACATCATCCACAGACCCACCCACACACCCACTCACACCCCATTCAACCTCTCATACACCCACTGAAACACCCATACAACCACTCACACACTCTCTTACTCATCCACAGAGCCACCCACTCACTCACACGTACAGCCACTCACCTACCCATAAACCTATTCACACAGCCAGTCACTCACCCATACAGCCACTCACACACCAATATAGCTACTCACACACCCAGTCAGTCACCCATTCAGCCTCTCAACAGAGCAACTCACACACCCACACAACCTCTTACTTACCCATTCACACATCCATATAAGCACTCACACATCTACTCACTCACCCATACAGCCATTCATACAGTCACTTTCCAACACAGCCACTCCCACATCCACTCAGTTAACCAAATACACACTTAAACAGCCACTCACTCACCCATACATCCACTCGCATAGCCACTCACTCACCCATACAGTTACTCACATACCCACTTATTGACCCATACAGCTACTCACACACCCACTTATTCACCCATACAACCATTCACACACCCAGTCACTCACACAACATGGATACACACAGTCACACAGCCACTCACATAATATATGTTAGAAATAGTATCACTCTTTAGTAGTACACAAAGTATACTAAGTTAACTTTTGTAGTACCTTAGTATGTATGTTTAACACTCATTGGTTAACAAAAACAAGAGGAGCCCCTTAACGCCAAAGGAATAGGGCACTGTACAGTGAATAAAAACCAATATCCTTTGGACCCAATAGGAAACTCTAGTATTCAACCAATCAATACTTTCCATTCAACCCGGTACATGCTCACCATACCATCACATACACCCTTGAGGAGATTGTGCCATGTAGCTCCTACAGAGAGTCGTAAACCATAAAATGTACAAAAATATATAAATCGATTTATTAGTAAAAAAGAGACGAGTATATCTAAAATAAATTTAAAAACTGGAGGGCACTCATTGGGCCAGATGTATGAAGCTTTTTACTGGTCGCAAACGGGCCGATCCGCAGAATCGGCCCGTTTGCGAACAGTAAAAAGCCTTTTGGGATGTATCATTCCAAAAGGCCCTCGCAAAATAGGGAATCGCAAAATTTGCGACTCCCTATTTTGCTAATGCATTTAAGGAATCGCAAATTGCGATTCCTTAAATGCAATGCAGGAAGCACCCAAGTTGTGCTATTTCTGGCTTAAGAAATCGCAAATTGTTGGTGGTAATTTGCGATTTCTATGAAAAATGCATTTTTGGGCATTTTTCAAAGTGCCATGTGGCGCACATACATGCCCTTAGGGCATGTATGTGCGCCACATGTGCACACATACATATTTCAGGGGTGCAACAGGGTGTCCTTTTGACACCCTTGCACCCATGAAATTGCATTCGGAATTTGCGAGTACCTATTTGGTACTCTCAAATTGCGAATGTCTTCCCATTCATTCCTATGGGCCTCTAGGCCCATAGGAATGAAGGGGAAGGTATTCCTTAATTGCGATTCGCAATTTGCGAGTCGCAATTAAGGAATATGTAGGAATCGCAATTATTATTGCGATTCCTACATACATTCCATTTTGCGAGTCCTTAATAGCGATTCGCTAAAAATCGCTATTAAGGACCCGCAAAACTGTGGTTTCATACATCTGGCCCATTAACTTTTAGAAATCGCTCACAATCACTGTGTACAAACGTACATACATAATATATGGTATGTGTAGGGGTTACATTTCTAGAGTGTTAGTGAAGTTACTAGGACATAAATACAGGACTAATAAGCTAGACTGAGAGGGGTAAAGGACAATGCCTAGTTGAGGGTGAAGGTGTTAGCCAATGTATAGGAAAGGTAATGAAAATAGGTTAAAAAAATGGTGGGCCCCACATTCTATTAAAAAATAACTGTGGTTCTATGTGGTCCTGGAAAAACAGAGCACAAGGATATTTTTCCACATTAAGGGCACTCACCAGGATACTCCTGACTTCCTGTAAAGGACGTTCCTAAGACAGTAATTCTATTCTTTTCGAAAAATGGAAGAAACAGGTTTGTTGAGAAAGTTTCTCTAGCCAGCACCGTTTCCTTTAATGTGTTTTTCTCCACATTCACACACAGCCAACTAAAGAACACATTTAATTTACAAAGACCCTATTGAATCTTGCTCTCCCTCGGTCCATGCGTCAATGCACCACCATGGTGTGATTAATTGATTTGTTTATTTATTTATTATGTAGTCTTGTTTTGCGTGAATGCTAGAATGTGTTGGTTTGCCAGTTACAACATTTGGGCCTGGGGCTGAGCAGTGAGGTACCATTCTCCTGGTGGGCTGTCTTGTAGATGTGCTTACCTGCAAGTCAACCTGATGCTTTCTCAGCCTATAACGATGTGCTCAGCTACTCTAAAGAAAAAAAGGTGAATAAAATGAAAAGCTCAGTCACCAAACTGCTGTAGAATGTAGAATAAGTGTACCCTAAGGAAGGGGAAACATTGTACATTTAGATGGAGGGTTCCCAATTGGGCTATACCCTCTTTTCTCCATTAAATAAAAAGCTCCCTGCTTGTACTCCAGACTCCTTACAGTGTACCGAGAACTTTGCTGCACTGGTGACAAGTGTAAAGACTTTCAGTGTGTGGAAGAATTAAAAGAATAAAGTATTGGGTGCCTCACTGGTGTCTTCATCTTCAGGTAGCCTCATGTTAGGCAATGGTCAGAAGAGAATGAGAAAAAAGAATAGGCCCTAACTACCAATCTCCTCTACCAGTGCCAAGGAAGGATGTGGTGTTATGATCAGAGCAGCCGGCTTGTTCACTGGAGAACCAGATTCAAGTCTCGGTGTTGGCTCAACATTCTGTGGTTCTAAGCAAATCACTTAATCTACCCGTGCCTTAAAAAATAAATGAATGTGTCCTTATGTAATGGTACTGGTGCTCATGTAAGCAAAGCGCTTCAATACCTTTGAGTCGAGTTCACGCTATATAAACTACAAAAAAAATAAAGAAGGACCGGGCTGACCTATAGACAGCACCACCACAACCCCCCAGGAGTTCCTGGAAGAAAGTACTGAGTTTCTGGCAGAACACATGGACAGGACACCTGCACGCAAGGTGCTGGCTGAACTCTAGAAGCTGTGTGGCTAGCCAGGGAAGGCAACACCAAGGGCCAAATTTGCTCACTTTTCAAGCAAAGCAGTGCAGCAAAGCAACTTACTGTGCTGCATTGCGTGAAAGGGAGAGAGCAGATGTGCACCATATCTGCTAAGATATGGTGCACTTCTGCTTTCTCATAGTGCTGGCGCACTTAAGGCAGCCTAGTGCCAATGCAGGCAACATTGCACCAGGATGCAAGGGTGCCAGCGTTACAAGGAGAATTGTAAAGGAAAGGGATACCTACCTGAATAAAAAATAATCGCTCAAGGCATTTTCCTTTTTTTATGTGCTGCAGAATGCGAGGAGAAAAAAAAGATTTTTCTCCTCATTACGACATCCTCTGGGAGACATAGTGATTTCACGCAATCCCAGGTTTTCACATCTTTGTAAATCTGGGGGCATATTTTTCAAAAATGTACTTTGCTCTCGGCCATACAAGGTAACGCATGAGCGATGTAAAACCTGGATGAGATTTACCAAGCCACGCAAGGCTATTTTGCGTGGCCCTGTAGTGCTTTGTAAATGTGGAGGAATGGAAGGCAGTGCAAGTCGCTGCCTTCTGTTACCCTGCCCCAGAAAGGCGTTCCATGGGTAGAGTGTGGGTGTTCCCACACATCCACCCATGGATTTTGGCGCATTCCCAGATTTACCATGAGTGGTAGACCTGGGAATGTGTCAAAATGCTATGCCTTCCCTGGGGAGGCGTGACAAGGAGAAAAAGCCTCTAAGGATTGTGTGTGTGCAGGAAGGTGTCCCTTCCTGCATAAAAACAATCCTGCCTGCAATGCAGGCACCCTTGCACCATGGTGCAAGGGTACCTGCATTGGTGCTGGGCAGCCAGAAGTGTGCCAGCTCAAGGCGAGAGCAGAAATGCGCCATATCTTGATAGATATGCCTCATTCCTGTCCTCTTCCTTCCACACAGCGCAGCAAGGTGTCTTTCTGGGTTGCATAAAATAATGATAAATGTGGCCCCTGGGGGTGGATGCATGTGAACACCTATGCGCCACCAGCCAGTGCAAACTGCTGCAATGCATTACATTTCTTTGCAAAGCATGCAAAGGGATGCAAATTCTCCCTTGCGTGGCTTTGTAAATAACTCCGAGCATTTTGCGTTGTGGCTGCGCCACGAAAGTGGCACAATCATGACACAAAATGTTAGTAAATCTGGTCCCTGGTGTTGAGGAGTGAGAAGTGGAGAAGCTGCTATGCTGCATAGCTATCGTCTACTCTCAAATCTTCCTGTGCACTCACGCTGCCAACTTAGGCATGTGTGGCTTGGGGGCAGAAAGCCTGGAACTGAGATAGCAGCTGTCCATGTTTACGATACAAACGTCAGACTAGAGAGGCCTGAAAAAGAGGCCACGCAAGCATTTGCTACACAGCGTTGACAAGTACAGGGAGTGTCACACACCCACAATTATCTTATTTCAGACAAGGTCAGGTATTTTCCAGCCCTGGTTCAGTGTACTTTTTTTGGTTTGCTTTGCCAGGGCCCCCCTTAGAGCACTGTTTCCATTGATTGCTGGCTGCAGTGAGAGCTTTACTTACATATAGAGGTGCAAGTGAGGAGGTCTCACAGAATCAGACATCTCTCTATAACACTTTTACATCCAACATTAGTGACCCTTTACATTTTGAATTAGTCTTTATGCTGGTTGGACGATTTTTGGTTCCGCTGTAGGTAGCTACAAATCCCAGCATGAATCCACAATTTTCACCCGATTTGTATGAGTATACAAAGGACAAAAAAGGCGATCTGTGGATGGTAATTATGCAGCAGTCCCTGAGTGGTTGTGAAAGTACCCGTTCGTGGACAGCTCAAATGATTCAGCAGTTTTTGCGTTTCGGGCTAGAAATCCACCTGCTTCTCAGTTCACTTGCAGAGCAGATTTGGGCACTTTGTTTGCAGAATTTCTCTACATATCAAAACTTTTTTAAAAAGACAGGGTTCACCCAATTCGCCTATCACCATTTTATTCCTCAATCCTACAGGCATTGTGTGAAGCAGACAGCACACTTGAATGTGAACCTATGCTTGTCTGTTTCCATTCTGGGTATCTTTCACATTAGCATGTAACTATGGAATTCACGTAAGCCATGTGTCTATGATGTGTCTGGATGCCAGCGGCGGCTCCTCCGCAATGGCGGAGGAGCATCGCCTCACTGGCTCAGAGCCAGCAGTTGAAAAATAACACGATATTTTATTATCATTTTATTTTCATGTAACTATGGCATTTACGTAAGCCATGTGTCTATGATGTGTCTGGATGCCAGCGGCGGCTCCTCCGCAATGGCGGAGGAGCATCGCCTCACTGGCTCAGAGCCAGCAGTTGAAAAATAACACGATATTTTATTATCATTTTATTTTTCCGCTGCTGGCTAAGCCAATGTGTGTAGGGATGGGTGGGGCAGAGCCCTGGAAAGAAGAGGAATGGAGTGGTATGTGCACTTTTAACTGCGTATGTCTGTTTAGCCGGCCATCTTAGGCCGGCCAAACAGACATGCGCAGTTAGGTTTCTCCAACCCAGCTGTGTTGGACACCTGGGTTGGAAAAACAGCACAGATTCCCTGTGCCTGAGCGAGTGTTAAACCAGCACACTCAGACCGACCCCCCTGCTGCTCTCAAGCTTGGCAATAGTATGAGAGCAGCACGTGGATTGCACAGGGAGTCTCTGTTGCTGTCCCAGTGTCTGCTGGGACCAGGAAGCAGAGGAACACCGAAGAGCGAGGCAGGCAGCAACTTCAGGTAATTCTTTTTTTATAATTAAACCCCCCCCCCCGGGATCCTCCTCCCATGCTCCCCCAGCACCTCCTTGAACCCCCTCCACCTGTGCCACCACTTTTTGTTTGTGTCGGCCACCACTCCTGGATGCTCTTACTTCATGTGACCGGTTTCAGCTTGGTGTTCTTCCTGCATGTGCCTGTTTGTACACCCTCATACCCAGTCTACTGTGTGTGCCTACCATCTGTGGTTGGCCGGTGCCTAGTAGTTACAAGAGACATATATAGCATATGCCAGTCCTCTTGTCCACTGCCCGCAGCTTTACATAGCTCTACGTTTGTAAATATCTGTCACTCCCACCGGTGTGCCACTTTGGTTTAGTATCACCATTTTGTGCACTGAAGGTTATCTGCACCTCCAAGGCCAATGTCTGAAGAGTAACGTGCCTGGAGCAGTGCCGTGCCAATGTTCTGGTGCCATACGTGCACTTCCCATTTGCCTCTGGCTGTCCAGTGACGATCCCAGGGGGGCTGCCTAGCTGTAGGAAGGCCGCATTAACCTTGTGGACAGACTCTTGCATAAGATACAGTGTTTCAATCTATACAATGGTTTCTGCATGTTTGTACTTGATTTGGGGTGCATTTGTACTTGCAGGGGCTGCTGTGAAAGTAAATGCATGGCCAGGCTGTGACAGCTGCATCAAAGTCACCTGGGCTTGTCCTGCGGTGATACAGGGTCACACCACTCAATATAGGATCATCAACCCTCCCAGGTTCCTCTATCAAGTCAAGGGCTCCCTCAACAGAGTCTTTAACAACACAATTAAAGATACATATATTCATAGAAGAGGGCTATATCACAGGACAAATACAGTACAGTAGCCCCTCCCCCCTGTAGTGTTGCACTCACAGTGAAGAGTGCACATCGATGCTGGAAAATGGAATGATTCCAGCACATAGTACATCAGGTGTGTGCGTAAGACTTCGAGCTTTATTACGCATCTTTATTTATGCCTTCGGAAGCGCCCAGCCATGAGTGTTGAGGTGATACAACATTAGGGTCATGGGGCAGTCCATAGTTGCTCAATATATCCCTTCCCCACTTTGCTCTGGCTCTCTGGAATTTGTCTGGCGTACAAAGTCATTCAGTCTTTGACTGGGATCGGGATACTGATCAGCTCCTCTTGGCTCATTTTACCCTCTGGACTCACAATTGCATTCTCCTGATGGTTATGATCCGGTGACTCCTCTCCCTCTGGTTGTTGGCTATTGAAACTGTACTCTGTTGTCATGGCTCACTCGTCATGGCTACTTTCATCATCTTCTCCACTCCCTGTGGAGGCATCCACTCTTTTGCGGCCACTGAGAGGTGATTCGTTGGTGTCATATGCCGAGATATTGTAGGAAGCTTTGGAATTTGAGACCATGGAATGGTGGGCCATTATCTGTTCTAATCTCCTCTGGGAGACCAAACAAGGCCAGGACCTTCTCTAGCACCGGGCCAACATTGGGGAATTAAATCACACAAGTAATCCGCGGGTCTATCGAGCTTAGAACAGCTCTAGGATGCAAACAGTACAGACATATGGCTCCTACTCAAATGCAGGGGAGTCCTTTAAAGAGGACGGAATCCCATCACCCACCGAGGTGGCATGCTTCATCATCTGGGATCTCCTCTTGGTTGCAATTTCTAGTGCAGCCAAGGGCTACAACCCCCTCACTGTGAGGGAGGAGCTCAGGGATGTTTTGTAGAGTACTTGATTGGATCTCCTAATATCCGCTAGATGTGAATCGCTTGAAACATTTTGGGTGATGGTTGCAGTGCAAGAAAAAGTGAAGTGAAGAATGGTCTAAAATTGACTACCAAGAGAAAAAAACATTTATTGGTTAACTCTCGGTGTCAAGGTTAAAAAACAGTGCATATCGAGCTTAGAACAGCTCTAGGATGCAAACAGTACAGACATGTGGCTCCTACTCAAATGCGGGGGAGTCCTTTAAAGAGGACGGAATCCCATCACCCACCGAGGTGGCACGCTTCATCATCTGGGATCTCCTCTTGGTTGCAATTTCTAGTGCAGCCAAGGGCTACAACCCCCTCACTCTGAGGGAGGAGCTCAGGGATATTTTGTAGAGTACTTGATTGGATCTCCTAATATCCGCTAGATGTGAAGCGCTTGAAACATTTTGGGTGATGGTTGCAGTGCAAGAAAAAGTGAAGTGAAGAGTGGTACGTAGTCAATTTTAGACCACTCTTCACTTCACTTTTTCTTGCACTGCAACCATCACCCAAAATGTTTCAAGCGCTTCACATCTAGCGGATATTAGGAGATCCAATCAAGTACTCTACAAAACATCCCTGAGCTCCTCCCTCACAGTGAGGGGTTGTAGCCCTTGGCTGCACTAGGAATTGCAACCAAGAGAGATCCCAGATGATGAAGCATTCCACCTCGGTGGGTGATGGGATTCCGTCCTCTTAAAGGACTCCCGCATTTGAGTAGGAGCCATATGTCTGTACTGTTTGCATCCTAGAGCTGTTCTAAGCTCGATAGACCCGCGGATTACTTGTGTGATTTAATGTTGATTGTGGGGAATTTATCCACGCTGGTCTTTGAACCTTCCCTTAGACCCTCTACCTACGTTTTTGTATTGTTTCAACATTGGGGAATGCCATCGACCCAACTAGTTCCACTATGGGGTATTTAGAATGACTGTCAACCATCACCAGGGTGCCCATCTGGGAAGCTGCCAAAGTTGAGGCTGACTTTACTCCATGGAGCCAGTGCCGTCTTAATGCGTGAGCATGGTGGGCCGTTGCCCCGGAGCCCCACGAGCATAGGGGCACCATGCTAATCTATGCACAGACCAGAATTTAACCAGGGGCAGCTACTCTACAATTTTTATTCCTGTGAGTGGTCGTGTAGGCAGGGCCCAGTGCACTGCTTTGCCTGGGGGCCTATAATGCTTTTCAGATGGCCCTGCATGGAGCCTCACTTCGTTCTTCTTTAATGACGGGTCGCTGGGGATTCCGGGCTGGTGGTCACTTGGTAAGCCCCACACCATTCACGGCTGCTTCCCCTCCAGGGAACCACACCTTTTGTCTCAAGCAGTTCTTTGTCTTGGCAGCCTCTTGGTGTCCTCCATGAGCTAGTTCCACCACTCGGTGTGTCAACCCTGTTGGTATGACCATACGGCACCCTCGTAGCACGAGGCCATCTGGGGTGGCGCTTAGTTCATGCCTGGCCCTCCAGAGTTGCTTCAGCCTCTCCTTGTCTGGGCCTCCCTACTGGTTAGCGCCCTGCAGGAATGTGCTCCAGTCACCTTTCCGTAGCATCGCTGTAACTTTTCCCACATACCGCATTTTCCACAGTGCTTTGGCTAATTTCCTGGAGTCTCAGTGCCCAGGGACACGCTACCCTCCTCAAGGTCCGTATGTAATCTTCTGTCCATCCTGCATCTTTCTCCACCTTACTATTCTCCGGTGACGAGTGTCGGAGAGGAAATCAGCTAAGTTCCAGGAGCCTTGTTGGTATATTGTTTCAAACTGATACTGCTGGAACTTGATCGCCCACTGTTCTATCCTGAGTGGGGGATGGGGCACCATGCCCTTAAATAGCGGGTCTAGTGGCGGATGGTCGGTGATCATTTGCAATGGTCACCTACTGAGGTACAGGTTCAAATGGCCACAAGCCCACTTGATGGCAAGGGCTTCTCTTTCGATATGGGTGTGTCTGGTTTCTGTTGTGGTGAGTGCTCTGCTTGCGAAGGCGAGCAGCGCCCACCACCCTGGTTCCACCTCCTGCATCAGTACATCCCCCAGCCCTACTGGGCTGGCATCAACGAGGAGTTCTGTTCTCTGGTTGGGGTCAAGGGACGCCATTGTCGACTTGCTGAGGAGTGCGGTCTTGATGCATCTAAACGTCTCGTCCTACATGGTGCCCTAGGCCCACTGGCCATTGGACTTCGTTAGTGCTCTGAGAGGTTTGGCAATGGTCACCAGGATAGGGATGAAACACCCGCAATAAGTGGCCATCCCCAGGAAACTGCAGACCTGTTGTAGGCGTGGGTGCTTGCTGGATTGCATGGATTTCCGGGGGTCAACCTGGATACTGTCCTTTGTTAATAGATAGCTGAAGAAATCAATGCTTGTCTTGAAGAAGTAGAATTTCTCCCAATGAAGGGTGATGCCGTGATCACACAGCTGCTGCAGTGTGGCCTGGGTCGGCGGTGATGTTCTTCTGCTGTTGTAAAGTATAACAATATGTCATCGCTGACATTCATCACTTCCTGGAGGACGGAGAGAGCCTCCCAAATTGCATTTTGGAACACCTCAGCTGCGGACGAGTTCTCAAAGTTTAGGTGTTGTACCACTGCAGACCTAGGTGCGTAGAGAAAGTTATAATTCATCAAGCTGTAATTGGTGTTTCCTGGCATTAAGGTTAAACTTTGAAAACTACCCAGCCCGTTGAGATCGGCAATGAGGTTGTCCATTGTGGGTGTGATGTCTCTCTCCCGTCTGATGGATTCACTGGGGAGGAGCATATCTAGGCACAGGTGGATCATCTGCGCCCACACCAGGTAAGTGTTCGAACAGTTTGTAGATCTCCTCCCCGTGTAGAGAAGCAGGGGGGAGCGTTTCACAGTGCCATCCGTTTTGTGGGTCGCCCTGAAATAGTTATTCAGGCAGCCAACACACGTCCTCCATCTGGGGGCGGCAGTAGCAGGATCGGCTAGCTTGCTGAAAGGATGGAGCGTTGTTGCAGAGTTGTGATACGGGGGTGCTGGAGCACGTTCAGCATTCGTATCATCTGCCATGTTGCGGCACACATGAGGCAGGAGCAACTTATGTGCCTTTGGGGCTAGGTACACTGTGGATCGTCCTTACACGGGCTTCTGCATGTTGCCATGGGCCTGCAGTGCGGCTGTGGTGAAGCTAGGAGACCTCCCTGCAGGTTGGCGCCACTATAGCCTTTCTTCACTGTTCAGGGCTGGTTGGCAATTAAGAGATCACCAGTACATCGTTGAGCGCTGATGATACGGCAGTCAGCAAGGATGCGGGCCCAACAGGCCAGGTTTAAGGCCTGTGACGGGACTGAAGGCTGAGGAAGTGTGGATGTTTGTCCCTCAGGTAGTGGGATCACGTGGGCCATAGGCCTTTTGCAGAAGAGGTCGCTTGGACCAGCTGCCAGAAATCAAGTTCCCACTGGCCGGACCGGGAAGCCCTGCATGCCGCTGGAGACATGTGTGCGTGCTGCATCTGCAGGACATTGGCTCCTGAAGACAAGTGCCGGCCGTGGCGTGTTGAGTTGTTGCGCGAGAGAGCAGTCGGTGTTGGTGCCGCTGCTCAAACGCTGGCCAGGCGCATGCAGGGGTAGGTGCCGCAGGTGAGGCCACGGGGGTGTGGCTGCCACATAGAGTCAGGGGCGGCAGTGAGAGCAATGGCCTTCCTCTTAGCCAATGTAGTGTCATGCTCACAATAGACAGCGGGCACCGATGCTGGATAAATGAATGGCACTACCACGCAGTACATCGAGCGGTTTTACCATTACACAATTTAGGGGTCTACCTGGCACTGCCTTTGCGACCCCTGGTCTCAGAGTTGGCAAAAGCAGTGCCTGGAACACAGGAGCAGCTCACCCTAATGGACGTCGTTTGGAGCTCCATTTTCCTGGTTTTCTGTCAAATTCTTTATTACACAAATAGTGAATACAATTATTCACTATTAGTGTAATAAAAAATGGAGTATAATGAGCCGGACTATGACCCTATCTGACGGCTAAGGTACATAAAAAATGCTTTTAAATGTATGTTGTATGCATGCTTGCATGCGAGTGTGTTTATCTGAGAGGGAGTGCGTTAATGTGTGTGTATGTTTAGACATCTGTGTATGAGTCAAAGTGAAGGCCAATGGTGTGTGATGTCCCTTCCGCTACCACGGGCATTTTGGTGAATTGACACCCAGGGGTCTTATATGCCTTTATTTATACCCTTGGCCGCACCCAGACATGAGGGTTGAGATGATACAACATCTGGGTCATGGGAAGTCCATAGTAGCCGGGTGGCTCACTACACCTCCCACAGTCACATGTAAGGCAATGGCTTCCTCGCAGTAGGACATATGTCGCCAAGCATTGCAGAAGTTTGCTGCAGTTGTATCTTACACCTTCGGCCCCTGTTGGTGCCCTAGTCAGGGGCGTAACGCAGGCCCCTGCGGTGCAGGAACCTCCCTGCAACCCTTTAGGGGGCCCCCTAGTCCTTCTGAGGTCCCCCATTCAGCCCAAGGCCAATGAATATCTGTGAGATATGGAAGAGTCAGTGGCCCCTCATCACATTTTGCAGGGGGGGCATCATTATTCATTATGCCACTGGTCCCAGCCATTCCTGGGCAGATGCTTGCTTGACTGTGGGCCAATTACAAAAATGTGGTTTTATATGTAGGGCGTTAGTTGAGAGGGGTCTGTTTGTCACTTATCGGGGTGCTCATGGTAGTGATTAACGTTCTGTGTGATGTAACACTATCTTCACTAGCTGTCATACCGTACGTTGTCATACATGGCAACATTTTAGTGCAGGAAAGTGGGAGATTTAAAAAAAAAATAGACGGAAGAATGTATTTTCCCTGTTGACTTAGACTGAAGCAGAGGCAATCTGTCTCAATCGGGTCTGTTGGCATGTATGGTGACAGACAATCAGCATTTCATTTTTGGCAGTTTAATAACATAGCGCAAACAAAAACAGAGTTCTAAAGTCTTTTTTTTGTATGCACTATATAAACCTGCCAACAATTAATTGTTAAGGCCTGTCACACCCTCTAATCTCCCCCTTCAAGAATTAAGGGCAAAGCCTTCCGGCTCAGGATATATATTTCAGAGCTCAAGCTGCCTTGTTTCCAGCAGATCATGATTCGCCAATCCGAATCTGGTTTCTGCACGCAGGAATCGGGAGGCGGGAGACTATCCTTAAAATCAGTAGTCAGTCACCTGCCTGACACAGGAGGGTTGAAATGTATGAGCTGTCAGCACTCCTGTTGTTCAACTGCCATAAAAAGGTAAACAGGCATTCTTGATATTTGCATTTTTGCAGTTTCAAGAAATTATTGATAGCTTTGTATATTAAGGATATTCAAATATCAGGGTAGCCAGGCATCTGACAGACCGCGAACCCCGCACTGTTAGCCTCAGAAGTCAGTTCACTGATTTTGCGACAGCCCACCCGCCGCTACTGAAGCTACCTGAAATTGCCACTATTTATCATAAGTACCATAACTACAAATATATATGACAACGGAAAACTAGTGGGCTGTTGCACGTTCATGTGCCTCAGTTATTTGTGCACCACTTTAAGAGTACAGCTCAAATCCCAGCAGTGCCAACTCATCCTGTCATATTTCCAAGGTTGATAAAATAAGCACCTTTGGTTTGGTTAATAGGAGGCTGCGTTATAAAACTACAAAATCGTGGTATCAAGAGCTATTTAAAATCCATTTGCATAAATATATCTATGGGGCAAATTGTGTGAGAAAGTTTGAGCATTGCCCCTTTTGCACATTGTAGAGTTTGTTGATTTTCTGCTTTCGATTACTGATTTATAATTTTTTGTATGAAGTGCACTATTAATAGATGTTAAATAAAGTGCAATAGTGGATTTCTGGACCCATTTATAGTTGTTTCACTCACAATATTGCCCTTACTTTTCCATTTCATTAATTTGATTGGTCAGTGAAGTTTACGCATTGTATGGCCAATCTGGATTACCCACAATAAGACACTGATAAATAAGAATGCTCACTATCGGAATGTTTGAAATAATATGCGGTAAGCCCATGGACAGAGAACATGTTCTCCACAGGATTAGATAACACTACTCCCTTTTTATATTTACCTGTCTAAAAATATTACATTTCCCTATGTATATGTCAATATCAATTGACGTAAACATAGCTAGCTTACGCATTTTTCGAAGGCATACTCAACATAGCAGGAGATCTCGGAGAACTTTAGCTACTTTCCCTCCACCAGCATGTGTGTTGATGCCGTCTCCTTGCCGGCACAGTAGGGCCGGACAAATAAAGCAGCCCTGGCAATTTTGTCGGACCGGCCCCCACCCCCGATGGGGTGGGAGAGTGTTGAGTTAGACATGAAGCACTGCTGCTTTTGTTACTGGGGGCCGATATTGCAGCACCGCTGCAAGATCGACCACCAGTAACAAAACTGGCCCTCACTGCTCCAAAACTGGCCCCCAGCCTTCCAGCCTCCCGGGCAAACGCCTGATGCCTGCTATGGCCAGTTCAACCCTGCAGCACACACCAAACTTCCAAATGTAAAAACCTGGTGTTCAGTTTGCTATCACCCCACCAAGTCTACTGAGAGGTCTGCCTCTGATCTCACACCATGAAAACATTGTAAATGATCATAGTCACACATAAAAAGCAAAAACAAATAGTTATTCCATTCAGGACAAGAGCACTACTCATTTTGCCAAGTAGAATCTTACGACAACTAAACACCAAACAAAACATCATAATAACATAAAACTATAATGGCTCGATAATGCTTGTTCGTTTTAGAAGAGACACCCCAGAAGCACCGAAAACATGACTTCCGTGACATGGTTTACCATGGTATATCTTTCACTCCTGTGCATGAAATTACCTTCTAAGACTGGTCTTAAACCCCTTAAATGTTTTGGTCCTGTTGACCCAACAGGATATGTCTTTAAGCTCTGCTTGAGATGAACCACTAGAACATGTGTAATGATGAAGTCCAGTAGCCGGGATGTAGTTTAAGTAGTTTTATTAAGTCTTAGTTGCAGGTTGGAAAGTTCATGTAGAGCAGCCCCACCAGGAGCAGCCTGCCTGCTGCTCAGCCCATACTCCACTGTCACACATCACCTCACAGGCACCCAAACATTCCATTCCTCATCACCACACCAACATTCCATGCAGCACATTCACACTGGCTGAGCAGCTAGGGAGAAGGCAACAGGAGAGAAAGATAAATACATATACAGGATACTACAACATGTCTTTAGCCCCTGCATCTGACACAAGCCCCAAAGATATATCTTAAGTCTCTGCATGTAACACAAGCCCATAAGACGTGTCTTGAACCCTCGTGTATGGCATAAGTACGAGACATGTCCTGAGCTTTTGAGGTATGACGTGTGTCCATAAAATGAGGTGGCATGGTGGGCAAAAACAATGGATTGGGATGCAAACCGAGTGATTGCCCGTGGCTGAGATTAATTCAAGCATTCCATACATCACCTTGGTGTTTTTGCATTCTTTTTTAATAAAATGTCTTTGACACCCTAAAGTATGGAGAGAGCCTAGAAGACATGTCTTGGAGCGTGGGTTTATGACTGTGGCCTCTAAGGCATGTCTTGAGCACAAGGTATGACTGGAGCCCCAAATATATCCTGCTTTAAATTAGAAGACATGCTCCTGCTAGATATGTCTTACAAACTGGGTCCCATGACATGTTTTGTGATATTAACATTTTATGTAAAACCGTAAGACATATCTTGAGAAGCTCCTGAGGAGTTACTTGATTTCCCAAGATGTCCTCAGTGACTGATGTAAGACCCGAGCCCCTAATACCCTCTTTGATCTCCATGAAGACCGCCTCCCACAGGAGGCCTGAGTTACAGCTTATGATTCAAGTCTCCAAGACTTGTAATGAGCTCCAGTGGTATGCCTTCAACCTTGCAACCAGTATTTGTGCTTCTGGGGTGACTTAAAGCACATGTGCCCCCAAGGTATGATATGACACCCCAAATATGTCTTTAGCCAAGGCGTGATCTGAGACCCATGGACTTAATGAGTTTCTGCTTGTGGTGTGAGCACCTAAGTCATGGGTTGTACTCAGTGGTCAATTTGTGAAAAAGTAAGTGCCGGGTCTCTCGTCAGGAGGCAGCTTGCACCAGCCCATTGCTCCTATTAGCGCCGCCTATAACAGAACCAACTACTAACCATGAAATCTTACAAGAGAAGAGGGAAGAGGATGTGGTGTAATGGCCAGAGCTGCTGACTTTAGAGCTGGGGAAGCAGGTTCGAGTCACGGCGTTTGCTCAACATCCTGTGATTCTGGGCAAATCACTTTATCTCCCCGTGCCAACCAAAAATGAATGTGTCCTTAACTGGTGCTCATGTAAAGGGCTCCAATACCTTTGGGCCGAGTTCACGCTATAAGCGCTGGTGTTGACGATTTATTGCTGGTGCCGAGCACCGGAAATCAGCAGCTCAAATTAAGCACTGGCTGTACTTCAGCTTTAAACATGTAATATGCCGCTGGGATAGGCCTCGATCCCAAAAGACACGTTTTGATTCTCTAAGGCATAGCTTGGTACAAGAAGCATGTTCTGAACCCTTTGACTTAACCCCCCTCCCCCCCGAAGCTGCATAACCTAAGGCATATCACAAGCCTCTGTTGAATGACTATGCTCCTCCTCCCTATCACTTGCCCACCCTCCCTGCATCTACCGAAGAAGAAGTGGAGGACGCTCTTTCACCTACATCGCAGCAAAGGCCTGGAACAGCCTCCCCACGCAACTCCGGACCATCACCTCACTTCCAGAATTTCGAGGGGCCCTCATGGTTTGGCTGTTTGAATGAGCCTCTGGGGCCTGCAAGCGCCTGGATACCCTATCGGCTGATTAGCCGCGCTCTATAAATCCTGATTGATGAATGGAGATGTTGACAAAAGGCTTGAGTACATAAGACGTCTTGGGCAGCTGAGAAATGGCTGGGTGACCTAAGGCTTACCATAAGCTGCTGTGGTAGGACCTGACAGCCCTAGAAATGTCTAGAGCCTCAATGTCCATTAAGGGCTTCGAGGTGGTTTGGCACACGCAGCTTCTTCTTAACCCAGTCTTTTAACATTTGTGAACCGTCTTATGCAAGAATTACCATGAAAAAAACAGTAAACTGTGCATTGTAAAGTATCCATTAAATGCTGCGTAAAAATTACCAGTTTGGTGAACAGAATCCTTATAATGTGATTTCTACCGTGGCTCATGAGTCGAGATATCACACCTGCACATTACACAGACCCGAGCACTGCTCCTACTTTCAAGAAGCAGCACGATGAATTGAGAAAGTTAAAAATAGATAAACTGTATTGCAAAGCCTGTGTGAACATGAGACTTCTGTTGTGTTATCTCAGATTTTCCATCTTTTTAATTAAAGAGGCCCATCTGTGTGTTCCAGCTGTCTGTTTTCATTGGATTATGTGTGGGTGGACAGTAGGATTGCATGTTTCGCTGCTGCAAGACTCGCGGTGCATCAGAAATAAAATGGCCGCTCCCCCTCAGCAGTCGCTCATGTGATGTTGATATGGCAGTCTGTCATTTTACGTTTGTTTTGGATAGCAACCCATAAAAAATCAAGCAATATACAAAAAAACAAGAATTTATAAAACAATACAACATTCATCATACAATCAGAAGTAGATATAGGGACACTGTATCCAAGTAGATGAGGTAACGTGAGAGCGAAGGAAGGGCACATTTCTGGAGGTGTCTGCTTCACTTATTTCCAGAGTCTACCTCGCTACAAACAACCAGATTTCTCATCAAGCATCGAAGCCGTTGTGCCGCCGGGATAGCATACTTTGGGCACAGAAACAGGAAATGCTTATCATCTTCTGCCCAATTATTACAGTTGAAGCAACACATGGTCTGGCTGAATGGAGTACCACATTTATCAAGAAAAACTTTCATAGCTAAAATGCCAAGCCTAAATTTAATGTACACAACCTTTGCTAGTCTAGGCTCAACCTCACCCAAGTAAGACTGAAACTTGAGCACATTTCAGGTTGAAACGTGTTAGGGACTCTCTGGCGGCATTTGAGAGTGACCTTTCCTGTAACTTCAGGTGCTTCAAGTGCTAGACTAGTGGAAAAAGACCAGAGATGAGGTATACCTGTCTGACTCAAAGGTTCGCAAACATGCCTAAACCAGCCAAAAAACCTCCCGCCCGCTGAGTTCAGAATGTCACACAAGCACTCCCTCAATTGACTTAGCTCAGAGATCGCCTAAACCCTGACCCAATAACCAAGCAGTCTTAACTTAGAAAAGCGAGATATATGAACAATACCAAGACCCCTAAACAATGGAACTGTGGGGGTACCAGGTGGGAGACTCAAAAGGCATTTCAGAAAGCCATTCTCACGTGTTCATTATTATGCTTTTATTTTAACCCCAAATTTCCGCTCTATAGAGTGACGCATTTTGACAGCCCGCCATATAGACTTCTAGTGCCCTTATAGACTTCTGGGGCAGGGGAAAGTATCTGCTTATCATTCTCCTTTGCAAAGCGCACTGTTGCATCCCCGTCTGTGCTAGAGATTCCTGGACATTTTTCCATTTTAAGTCCGGCCACACGTGGAGACCCAAATACCTACATTTTTACTCTTGCTCAAGAGGTGAGCTTCTCCAACCTAAATGTAGTCCTAAAGTTCTTGTGTGGTCTAATGTCATTAGCTTGGTGTAGGCAGTAGTGAGAACTAGCTCTTTCAGTCTTCAGAATTTGTCAAATGTATGTCGTAAGTTCTGCAAGCCTCTTGGCATCTTTCAGACCAGTAGGACTTCTGCAGCTAATAAAAGGTTTGACATTGTGGAACCAGTGCAGTGGTGAGTCGTCGAAGCCACTGCTCATGAACTCAACAACTTGATTGATGTACAATGAGAAAAGCAGTAGGGCGAGTGAGCAGCCATGGCGCTTGATATTGTGTTCAGGAAATGGCCTTGTATTTTTCACAGCTGATCCCCTGCGCACTGTTGCATAACTTACGTCATGTAATGTTACCAAAATACTCCAGAGTTCCAGAGAAGGTGTCTGTGGACGTTGTCGAAAGGAGACTGAAGGTCCACAAACACCACATACATTGACTCATTCTTATGTGTATCATATTTTTTCCAAGAGCAGATAAAACCTAAGCACCTGGTCTACTGTTCTAGTTTTCTTTCTCCACCCCACCGTGTAGAGTGATAAAGCTTTGTTATTCTTGAATACCAGAGTACAGTCTAGCTAATAAAAAGCATGTACATTTTTTAACATTGTCGAGTAAACTTATCACATGGTACTTCGAGGAGTCACTTCTGTAATCTTTTTTATGCAGTGGCACTGTTTCAGTTCCATGCCAGGATTTAGGAGTAGGAGCTCTGTTTAAAATAGTGTTACTTACGAGCAAGATATATTTGTCATAAAGGCAACACTGACATTTATATAACTTAGCCGGGATTTTATCAGGTCCCATGGTCTTTATCTTTTTTGTTTCAGACGATAAAACCTCATTTAGGGGGAATAATGATCCAGCAGATTTAATTTTTCGTTCCTTGGCCCACTGGACACAGAGGATTAAAATCCTTTCCTGGATCATTTACACTCACTTACTTACTTGCTAACTTGGTCCTCCGATGAATCTTTCTCCATTGCACTGAGGGGAAAGAGAGTTAGCATTTCTTGTCCAATCAAATCAATTAATAGTGCAACCAATTGGCTACACAATGAGGACCAGGAATCAGAA
The DNA here is from genome assembly GCA_963921515.1 of Calotriton arnoldi. Lineage (NCBI taxonomy): Eukaryota > Metazoa > Chordata > Amphibia > Caudata > Salamandridae > Calotriton > Calotriton arnoldi. The sequence continues at coordinate 3,956,395 of CAWUFW010000505.1, read as the reverse complement.
GCCAATTCAAGGGTGTTTATTACTGAGTAACAAAAAGATTTAGGTGAATCACGCTTAGGACCATGCTCTGCAGATACAGTATGGCAACAGGTAAACCCAGTCTTCGGAAGAAATTGAAGCGAACTAAGATTACACAAACTAACAACCCCGTTGCCGCAATACAAAACAGCAGCATAAGCATCTGATACTCAGAACTAAATCTTTGAGAGCTTTTCTATGTATTAGTAATCGAAGTAGTCCAATTACGGACAAGGAACAATTCTACACAGGATTCAGAAAGTAGCAAGTCTGCAGAAAATAATAGGAATAAGAAACAAAAGTACAAGAAAAAGCAGAAGAATCATATTGGAAGCTCAGTCAAGAGTCTTCAATAAGTCCAAAGAAAGCGCGCATCTAAACCCACAATTGGGATAAGGGATTGGACCAGAGGGGAGTGTCTCTAAAAGTCTATTTAAAGGGTAATGGGATTTGGTAAAATGGTTTGAGTTGAAGTCCAGGGCAGGTTCTGCATCGATTTGCAGATAAGTCCAAAGTCAATCTGAGCACCTCAGCTGTCTGAGAGGTCTGCTCTATCGAATCCGTCTCTCCGTCTGCCTGACCAACTGCCCACTTTGGCCAGGGCAATGATACGTTATAATCAACAGAGTTAGGTGGCAACTCCCCTTTGGTCACGTCCTCAATATGAATCCTTTGTATTTGTTGCAAACCTTTCATAGATCCATAAGGTACATCTTCGGCAGCATGTAGTAAAGTTCCCTTATCGGCCATGGGAACATTGGTTTTGTCCCACCCTCAGGACAGAATACAGCAGTCCTTTGTTTATTCTCGATTTTCCTATGTACTCGGCGTTTGCCATTCGGTCCCAAGCAAAGTAGCTAACATTGTTACAAGAAAATATAATTTCTAACAGTAGTCAGTGTGAGAATACCTGCAAAGGAAGTAAGTCAGCAGAAAATACTGAACACAGTTGGTTCACACGAGACAAAGATTCAGGCCTTTTAGAGTGAAACCCTGGTAACTTAAGACATTAAATCAATAATGCACAGTTTTATATAGGTGTGCATATTCAAACATACATTGACTATAAGGTTCTTTAGTACTTTCAGTCCATTTTGCCATTAATTAATTAATATGCACTTAATAATCACGTTGCGCAATGCAAGGTATGATTACATACTACATTTTTTAAAGTATATACATGTAACATATATACATACGTTGATGAAACATTATCGTCCAACCTAATTCAGCATCCTACACATATAAGGATCATTTAGCGCTAAGAACGACATTTCTAGCAACTACACAGACAGAATTGCACCTGTTTATGCATCATATGTAAAGCTTCAGAGGTGAAATGGAGTAGATAGGCTTTTAGGGTAAAATAAGCTCTTGCAAATGTTAATAAATTTTTATTAAAATGTCAGTCATTTTGTAAATCTATATCACTCTATTATTTCAAATTCATTTGGATTAATACATTTCTCTCAATAGAGGATGGTTCTAAGTTAAACATCAAATGTGATTCTCAATTTGCGAATGGTATATATATATGCATTCTCCTTAATTTCTTAGTGAGCATTCTATGTGAGTAACCATAAATGCTATAATAACGACTCTTTGCATCAGCAGTGTCAGATGTAATGCGTGAAGGAATCATGAAGACACGTAGGACTCATGTGCAAAGTGCACAATCATTTTACATATCAGTCGTAATTAAATTTTAGTGACTGTTTAGTTTGGACAACTTTACGCTGCAGCAATTTCCCCTTTGATGGTGGATCAAGCCATCACATCAATCTCTTATCAGATGTTCTGAATATAGTTTGGTTGTCTTCATCATTTTCCTTCTGGAATCCTCCAGAACTTTCATGTCATCATAAAGTTCACTTAGTCTCTTCTTGAGTTCTACATCTGCTCTCTTTCTCTTCACTCCCTTTCTTACCTGTGTACACCTGTACACCTTGATAATCCCAAACAAGAGCAATCCACAAAAACAATTATCACTAAGGGTCTCAAGATAGTTCCAAAAATTTCACTCCCTAAGTTTCCAAACCATTTGCCTATAGCAGAAAATCCATTCCCAATTGCTTCCCAGGCACCACTTACAGTTAACCCTTTTAAATCTTTCTTTAGGTCAGTAATATTACTTAGGGATTTCTTCTGGTCCTTACTTCCGTCTGGGATGTAAGTATAACATTGCTGAACCTTCAACATCTGGCAGACTCCACCCTCCTTTGCGAGAGGACATCTAAAGCAAGCAAGTCTATTCTTCAAAACCATTGATCTGATGGCAACCATTTCCTTATCTAGAACTAGAAACCCTCCAGCTGTACTAGTAGCTAATTTATCAACTACTGTAGAAAGGTTCCTAATCTGAGTTGCGAATCACTCCTACAATTGGAATCAATGCACCAAAAATATCACCTACAATTTCACTGGCACTAGCTCTCCTCTTCGTTCTCGTATGCGTCTTCTTTGTTGAATCATCAATTTATTCCACATGATTCATTTTTGGAAAAACTACTCCCAGATAACATGTTCCATAACATCTCTTGGGTAACTTGTAAAAGGCATTCTTCCCCCAAATGTAATAAACTCCAGAGAACACAGGATCTCGTCCATCCAGATAAAACCCCCAATTTCCTTGAACTTCAAAAGTGTGGTCACATTCACTCATTCCTACAAAATTGGTGTCAGTTGTGGATTTTCTAATAGAGATGCATAATCTCCCTTTATGTTGCCAATCTAAAGCTAATGCAGCCATGTTTCGCACTATTCTATGTTCACTTTCCTCATTTGCCCAGGGTGGAACTTTCGAATGATTTGCGGCCTTCGCTAATAGATCTCTTTGTCTGTCCTCTACAGAATCAACTTATTTGTTTTCTACACTGGTCAATGAACAGGTTAGATAATGTCTATGTGCATAGGCAGTGTCCAGCAGCATAGTGCAAAGAAATGACCCATTATTTCAGCATTTTTGGCATTGTGTTGTCTGAGTGTTTCAGCACAGGAACTTCAGGAAGAACTACATCTGGATTCGAGTGGTAATATTGGAAATGATCTTTGCCATAAAATAAGCTCAGCGGCAAACTACAAGAGACACCATATGACAATGGAAGACGATGATAAGTTATTCCCTCGGCAATTGATGCAGGCAATTCCATGCAAATGTAGCAATCCATAGCATCCATAGTATCTACATACTCTTAAAGCAGCTTTGTATATACGTTCAGTGAGTAATCTCCTCTGGAAGCATCTACGTGCAAGTCTTTCTCATCTAAAGCAGGTAAACTATTACTAGTAGGATTAGGCTTTGGAGGTGTGCGAGTAGACTTACACTTATCATCATGTATGTGGTGTGGCAAGAAAAGAATTGTAAGCAGAATAACTAGTACTATAGTGGCAACAGCAAACACTCCAGCACACATGTGTTTGCATCTAAGGGATCTTGAGGTAGCCTCCATGAGATCACTAGGATCAGACTGTTAGCTTTAGAAGACAGAGGCATAATACATTCTCGCAGTTAGTTCTAGGTGGCACAAGCAGCAAAGTACAGTTCAGTTTTCTCTTTCGCAGGTGAAAGTGTAACCTTTAGTAAAGGTGCAGTTTGAATTCGCTTATGATCACTTCCGGAACAAGCTGAGTCAGTCTTTCAAGTGGCAATGCAATTTCAAATCTCAGTTCATCCATAAGGTTCACTTCAAGGAGGTTCAAGTGGATGCAAATTGTTATAGCAAAAGTTGTGAAACGCTCTCTCCCAAACATTGGCTGCCAAATAGGACCATTCAGGTAAGGATTACCTTTGGCAGGGTACTCTAGCTCTCTTTGACCTTCTCACTGCTGGCCCTTCTTCTTCACTGTCACTCTGGGATAGTGCTGTTCACTTGCACTTTGGCCAGACAGCGTCTTCCTCTCTCCTCTCTTCTGGGACATCGGTCTCCGGGTACAACTCACATTAATATTGCACTAGGCCCTTTGCTGGGGTCTAAACCTCGCATAGTCAACTCTCCTGAACGTGGCCCTTCTGTACCAACAACAGTAGACTCTCTCAAGCCTCCTGCAGGCCAAATGAGTGCTGTCCCAGCAGCTTGCTGATCCCCAACAGCTTGACTAACCTGCTTCCTCTGTCTCACTGTAACCACCGGCACATTGGGAACAGATGCTGTTATATCACCCAGGGGACATGGGACTCTGCGAATAGGAGCAGCATATACCCAATTCGGGAGACCTCCACACATCACAGCAGTAGTGGTTATCAGAATCACTTGGTATGGCCTACACCAATTAGGCTCCAAGTACGACTTGCGCATGTGCTTCTTCACCATAACCCAGACACGGGGACTGAGGTCATGGCACTGCTTATGATGAGTTGTGGCAGTAGCCTCTCCAACCTGGTGAGACACAGAACGTACCACATCAGCCAGTCGTTTACAGTAATCAAGAATCCAGTCATCTGAAATGTTCACAAGCGCATTCACAGGGACAGCTGGCTGTCTCATAGCCCTACCCGTGATGATTTTATGGGACGACAATCCAGTTCTCCTGTCTGGGGTACTTCACAGACTCATCAACACAAGAGGCAATGCATCAGGCAATGTCAGAGATGTGGAAGCACACACTTTCGCCAGTCTGAATTTCAGTGTTCCATTGACCTGCTCCACAATTCCGGAAGCTTCCGGATAATAACTACAATGTAGTCTCTGTTCAACTTGCAATGCTGCACACAACATCTTCAACACCTCATTATTAAAATGAGTTCCTCGGTCTGACTCTAGAGAAGTCGGGAAAACAAACCGCGGTATAATCTCTCTCAATAAGAGTTTTGCTACTTTGAGGAGGTCATTTCTCCTAGTTGTGTAAGCTTCTACCCACCATGAAAAGATACACACAATCCCTAAGACATTTCTCAATCCATTGCAAATGAGCATCTCAATAAAGTCCATTTGTATTCTACTGAAAGAACCTCCTGATCTCCTTATGTGACTCATGGTAACTTGTTTTTCCTCCCTGCGTTCTGTTGTTGACACACCACACATCTGTGACACAAACTTTTAGCCATCAGCCTAAATTTCAGGTTAAACTAGGTTTGTCTAAAAGACGCACCATAGCATCTCTCACTACATGTGCGGGACCATGAGAATGCCTTGCCATAGGAGGTGGTAAACTTTCAGGCAACACGGGTCTTCCATCTGTGAAAACCCAAACCTCATCCTCTTCATGTTTGATACAAACTGCTCTGATCCAACTTTGCTGTTCTGCTTCTGGCACTTCTTCCTATGATCTCTTGACTTCCTCCAAGTATCAACAGCAGACAACAACAAACTGCAATTCGTAACATCTGAACTTTCAATTATGTATTTCCCATTAAAGGTGCATGAATTTAGTGCACAGTAACGAGTAATCTCATCAGCATACTTATTGCTGACTGTCACATGGTCTGTACCTGATCTGTGGGCAGTTCATTTCACCACAGCAATTTGGTCAGGCAGTTGCAAGGACTTGAGAAGATTTTTAATGCTCTCCCTATTTCGATTTGGTGATCCTGAAGAGGTAATAAATCCACACTGAGACCATAACTGCCCAAAGTCATGAACGACACAAAAGCCGTACTGACTGTCAGTGAAAATCGTCACTCTCAGCTGGTCTGAAACACAGCATGCTCTAGTAAGAGCAATCAATTTGGCCACTTGTGGTGAAAAGACCCCTTGAAGCCAGGAGGCTTCGACCACACCTGTAACAGTACAAACTGCATATGCAACTCTTAAATTTCCATCTTGGTTACGTAAGCAGGAGCCATCAACAAACAGGACGTGATCTGACTCAGTTAGTGGCACAACTAGTATGTCAGGTCTTGGCTTTGTGCATAGCTCAGTAACATCTAGGCAGTCATGCTCAGCTTCATCACCCACAGTCTCATTTCCAGGTAGGGGCAAAAACGTTGACGGGTTCCGAATTGTACACCTCCTAAGGGTGACATTCCCGGCACCCAGGATGATTTGCTCATACCAGGTCAGCTGACTATTTGGTAAAATGCTGTGTGCGAGTATGGGTCAACAATTTCTCGACTGAATGGAGCACAGACACTATGAGAGGGTGACCCATCACAATGCTCTCGCATTGCTCCAGGCTCACAAATGTGGAAGCAACAGCTTTTAAACAACCAGGCAATGCTGTGGCTACAGGGTCAAGTGTGGCAGAAAAATAGACCACTGGCCTGCAAGCATTACTGTGAATTTGCGTAAGCACTGAAAGTGCGCCGCCATCTCTCACTGCAAAATATGGCAAAGCACTTGTGTAATCAGGTATTCTCAGAGCCATGGCGTGGCAGAGACATTTTTGTAGCTCTGTGAAGGCATGCATGCAGCTGTCATCCCATGGTACTGGATCAGACATGTCTTTGTGTGTCAACCTCTGAAGAGGTTTGGCCATCAGGGAAAAGTTGGTATTAGCCCACCATTCCCAAAAACATTTGGACTTCCTTTTGTGTTGTTGGCGGATTCATTTTCAGAATTGCCAAGATACTTTCTTGGGACATCTTTCTTACTCTTTTCTCGATGTGGTGTCCTAAATACAGGCCTTCCTTTTTGCAGAACTGCAATTTGGTTGGGGACACTTTATGTCCATTCTCAGCTAAGCTAAGAGAAACTGGCTATCCTCTTTCAATGGAATAGAAAAGAAGGCTTGACACAAATCAATGACAGAGAACCACCCAGTCTCACATGGAATCTGAAATAGTATCACAGCTGTATTTGGTACCACAGGGCAACAAGGAACCATGATCGTATTGAATTTTTGCAGGTCCTGAACAATGCGGTACTTGCCGTTGGGTTTCTGCAAACCCATGATGGGTGAGTTACATGGACTCCCCATAATCCCTTTCAGGATGCATTGTTCAATCATAGAGTCAATCACAGGAGTAATCCCAACAATAGTTTCAGGGGTCAAATTATATTGTGGGATTCTCTAGAACTCAGCATTTGGCTTCACAGTAATGTGGACTGGTTCAACACCTTTGATCAGTCCAATATCCTTCCCTGAAAAATCCAAAATTTCAGGTAGCACTGTGTCTCTCAACTCCGGTGGCAAATCATCTTTGGTCAGCAAAGGGTACATCGTAATGTCTGATCTCTGTCTGACAAGTTGGAAGACAATGCCCTCATCATGCGTATGGAATTTGATTCCTTTGGGAGTACAATAGATGGAACAATTTAATTTACACAAAAGGTCTCGTCCAAGTAGGTTGACAGGACTCGAATCCACCCCACAAATGTGTGACGATCCTCAAAAGACCCTATTTTGATAGGTACTGCTTCTGAAACAGGACTGGTCATTTGTTTATTTGCAACTCCTACAAATTGGATTCTTTCCCAGAGAGGGGTAGGTTGGGAACCTCTGTTGTTCTCACAGTAGAATGGGTAGCATTAGTGTCCACGAGGAATGAGACAGGATTCTAATTTACCTCGCCATCCACATATGGACCACTCTGGTTTGCCTCTAAGGTTGAGCCAAGCACGCAATCCTCCTCCTCGCTGAGGCGCTGTCATTATGACAGGTCTGCATTGAAATCATCCATTTGAAGCATGGAATACTGGTCGGACATGTTCTGATTTATATAGGGATTCACTTTTGCATTGGGAGCCTGATTTGTATTATACCTCTGAACATTTGCATTTTACTGTGGCATGGGAGCTTGGGGAACTTGCATCATTTTGGCTGGAGGATTCTGGACTCTTTGTCTCTGTGCTTGTTGGGGTTGGACCATATTGTTTCCCGGTAACTGCACAAACCCACCATCCTGAACCTGATTTCCATTTCCCACATTTCCAGTATTAAATCGACATTAGCGCTTCCAATGCCCCAACCTGCTGCGGGTGTGGCAAGAGTTGGTTTTCTTCAATGTTGGCACATCAACACCCATTCTCAGATCAATCAGAACACCGCGTCCTCTACCTTGTGGGGGAAACCCCTGCTGCTGGAAGCCATTCACACCTTGCATCATAGGGACATGCTGATATCCTCCCTGCACAGGACCCACAATGTCATCAAAAGGCTGGCTGCTTTCATTTTAGCAATCATCAATTTCTCCTTTAGCCTTTTATGTTTCATTTCCATCTTATTACTGCAATATTTTGCATATCGCAGGATTTCATCAATGAGCTTACTCAGGTCTCAATCCATGCACAAATCTATAGACAAAATGGCCATCTCTTTAGCCGAGATATTCTCTGCTCCACTAAACTGCTTGAATGCCTGCAACAATCGCTCATAGTAAGCATGAATTGATTCTTTAGAATCTTGGGTCATCCTGTCAATTCTGACCCAATCTCTTTAGGAGAGATTTTCGATTTCAAATGGGTAATCACCTGTTGATATTTCTTCATTACCAATGGGGACAGAGCTTGTCAATAAGGATGTCTCATCAGTTCTGCATCAGGCCAATCAACCGCAATCTTGCATTCAGTCCACAAGTCACTTGGAACCACAATTTCAAATAGGGTATCCAAATCCTTCTACAAAATCTTGTTCACAAATCGCTCAACCATTCTGTACCATTCCACTGGATTCTCTCTCAATTTCGGGAAATCATTTGTAAAGGATATAAGATCAGCTCTGCTCCAAAGTACATGTACATACCCTCCACCAGGTCCGTCTCTCATGGGAAGAATATGTACATTTTCATCATCCTCCTCTGTTCTAGATGGAGGCATTTGCATCCTGACTTTCTTCGCCTCTTTTTTCTTTGACCATCTTCCTTCCCATTTATCCAGCTCACTCCATATCCGCACATAGGGTATTAACTCCCTAATCTGTAACTTCATTCCAGGTGGGCACATGTTTGCAATATGTCAGTCGCTAAAGCTCAATCTATAGCTTCTCTGTAAAACTTTGGATCTTTACACTTCAATTCCGTGCGGGCGCTGGGTTGCGAGGTCTCGGTCGAAAAGTCAGGTTTTGAGGAAACCGCGGGAAGAGGGACGGAACGAGCAGAAAAAGGCAAAGCAGAGGGCAGAGGAACGAGCGAGCAGAAAAGGCAAAACAGAATGCAGAAAAAATGTGCAAAGTGAATATCAGCTATCACTCGTGATTAGATTTTAGTGACGCGTTCAGAGTGGGCAACTTTACGCTGCACCAATAGTTAGGGATGGACAATATCAGCAGAAAACGTCTTGTAATGCGGCTCATCTCCTACATGATTGACAACATCATAATACAGACACAAACAGTGTGCTTGCCTGAAATCTTAAAGTAAATTGCACTGTATAATTGTACAAAATATGCGTTTCTGGTTTTGCATTTTGCTACCATTTGCTACTATATGTCAGAATAATTACACATCTCTTGAAGCAACTACATCGAGTAGGTCAAGCTCCTACACCGCTCCCACGCTCTCTTCTATCGATCAGCAACGTTTTTAAAAGTTTTATGCATGCTTTTATAACCTGTAGAATCTTATTCCTTATAACCTTCAAGAGGGAACCTTTGGCTTGCTTATCTAACAGCCTCCGTCAAACCATGGATGTGCCTTTGTTTTAATTACCCTCCTATTAGAGGGCATTTTAGTGAGGCACAGAACTATGCCTTTACAAATTACTCAAATTACTCATTGTCAGTGAAATTGCTCTCCCACCCTCGCAGCTCCACCATTAAGTGAGGCCTGCCCCTGCACTCTCGAGTGTTGGTGATCGAGGCCCTCCTCCACCCACAGGTTTCCCTGCGCCTCATCCCTGGTGGTCCAGTGGACCTCTGTCTCCTTCCTCTAACTCTGCTCTTTCACTCGTTTTTCTACCCTTTTTTATCTTTCACCTTTCTGCACTTTTCTGCATCTCTGCTCTTTTGTGCCTTATTTCTGCTCATTTTCCCTTCCTCTCGCTCTGCCCTTTCACTTGTTTTCACTCGTTTTTCTACCCTCTTTTATCTTTCACCTTTCTGCACTTTTCTGCATCTCTGCTCTTTTGTGCCTTATTTCTGCTCATTTTCCCTTCCTCTCGCTCTGCCCTTTCACTAGTTTTCACTCGTTTTTCTACCCTCTTTTATCTTTCACCTTTCTGCATCTCTGCTCTTTTGTGCCTTATTTCTGCCTATTTTCCCTTTTTTCTTTATCCCTTATTTCCTCCCTTTACCTTTCCCCGCCGCTGCTGCCCCGCGGCCCCTCCCCCAGCGCGACCGGCCAATCCAGCTCCCTCCCCGCTCCCGCCTCCCAGCTGTCCAGCCCTCCTCGACCCCTACTTAATGGCGGCCACTGCGGGGACAGGCGAGCAAGACCACTGACTCATTGTCAGTGAAATTGCTCTTCCACCCTCGCAGCTCCACCATTAAGTGAGGCCTGCCCCTGCCCCTGCACTCTCGAGTGTTGGTGATCGAGGCCCTCCTCCACCCGCAGGTTTCCCTGCGCCTCATCCCTGGTGGTCCAGTGGACCTCTGTCTCCTTCCTCTAACTCTGCTCTTTCACTCGTTTTTCTACCCTTTTTATCTTTCACCTTTCTGCACTTTTCTGCATCTCTGCTCTTTTGTGCCTTATTTCTGCTCATTTTCCCTTCCTCTCGCTCTGCCCTTTCACTTGTTTTCACTCGTTTTTCTACCCTCTTTTATCTTTCACCTTTCTGCACTTTTCTGCATCTCTGCTCTTTTGTGCCTTATTTCTGCTCATTTTCCCTTCCTCTCGCTCTGCCCTTTCACTAGTTTTCACTCGTTTTTCTACCCTCTTTTATCTTTCACCTTTCTGCATCTCTGCTCTTTTGTGCCTTATTTCTGCCTATTTTTCCTTTTTTCTTTATCCCTTATTTCCTCCCTTTACCTTTCCCCGCCGCTGCTGCCCCCGTGGCCCCTCCCCCCCCAGCGCGACCGGCCAATCCAGCTCCCCTCCCCGCTCCCGCCTCCCAGCTGTCCAGCCCTCCCCGACCCCTACTTAATGGCGGCTACTGCGCGGCCGCGGGCACGCCGCGCCGAAGGCGCGTCAAAGGCAAGCCCGTCTGCGCCCGTCCGCGACCCGACCGCGACCAGCGCCAAGAACCCTGGACCTCCGCCCCGCCAACGCTACGACCCAGCAGCACTCCATGCACTCAACCCAGGCCGCAACAACAACTGCAAGCTAGCATCACCAGCCGACTCCCACGGACCCTTCAGCTGTCACCGCTGCCGGCACACCTGCAGCACCGCCAAGAACACGGATCCAGCACAACCCGCCCACAAGAACACAACCGAACCGAAGACCCTGCAATGCATCCTCCTCAACGTCCGATCCCTCCACAAACACGCCACAGAAATCTGGGACCTCCTCGACAGCACCACCCCGGACGTAGCGTTCTTCACCGAAACCTGGACCAACACCACCTCGGGACCGGACATCGCCATCGCCATCCCCCAAGGATACAAGATCTCCAGGAAGGACCGCCCCACCCGCCCAGGAGGAGGAATCGCCATCGTCCACAAATCCAGCCTCCGCCTGAGCACACTCCCTGACGAGCCCACAGAACTGATGGAACACCTTCACTTCAAGATACTGGCCAGCCCCACCGCCACCCTCCGAGGAACCCTCATCTACCGACCCCCTGGACCCCGCGGACCCTTCGCCAACTCCATCACGGACATTATCTCCCCGCAGGCCATCGCATCCACCAACTACACCCTGCTGGGAGACCTCAACTTCCACCTCGACAACCAACTGGACCCCAACACCACATCCCTCCTGGACAACCTCCACAACATTGGACTGCGCCAGATCGTGACCGAGTCCACGCACTCAGCAGGACACACCCTCGACCCCCTCTTCACTACAGGAAACTCCATCACCTTCAGCCACACCACCGAACTCCCATGGACCGACCATCGTTGCGTCCACTTCACCTTCAGAACACCCACCATCCACAGACACCAGCACCTGCTTCCACGAAGAAACTGGACCAAAATCACCGACGACCAGCTCACCTCCTCACTCAACAACTCCACCCCAACCATCGCGGAAAATGATGACCCCAACACCGCAGCCCAAACCCTGCATAGATGGATCACGGACAGCACCAACACCATAGCCCCCCTCGAGAAAAACAACAATACCCGCGCCAAGAAAGCCAGATGGTTTTCCACCGAACTTCAAGAGTCCAGAAGCACATGCCGCCGCCTTGAAAAGGCCTGGAGGAACACCAAATCCACAGAAGCCCATGACAACTTCAGAGCCACCACCAACGTCCACCATCAACTCATCAGAGAAACGAGGAAAAAAGCGATTGAAGACAGAATCTCCACCCACGCGCACAACAGCAAGGAACTCTTCAGCATTATCAAGGAGTTCGCCCAACCCACTAGCGAGTCTACCAACATCCCTCCCTCACAAGACCTCTGCGACAAACTCAGCACCTTTTTCCACCACAAAATCAAGAGCATCTACGACAACTTCGACGAAGACAACCAACACACTGAACCCTCACCAACCACCCCCGACACCCGGAAACCAGCGATTGACGACTGGACAGCCCTCACCACGGAAGACACACTGAAGACAATGAAGTCAATCCACTCAGGGGCCCCCACGGACCCCTGCCCCCACCACATCTTCAACAGAGCCGCCGACACCATCGCACCCATGCTCCGCCACACCATCAACCGCTCCCTGGCGACTGCCTCGTTCCCCGACGACTGGAAACACGCCGAGGTCAACCCCTCCTAAAGAAACCCTCAGCGGACCCCACCGACCTCAAAAACTACAGACCCATCTCCCTGCTCCCGTTCCCAGTGAAAGTCATCGAGAAAGCCATCAACAGCCAACTCGCCACATTCATTGAAGAACACAACATCCTCGACTCCTCCCAATCCGGCTTCAGAAAAAACCACAGTACGGAAACCGCCCTCCTCGCCGCAACAGACGACATCCGCACCCTACTGGACAAAGGAGAAACAGTAGCCCTCATCCTCCTCGACCTATCAGCGGCGTTCGACACAGTCTCCCACCGCACCCTAATACGCAGACTCTACGACGCAGGAATCCAGGACAAGGCCCTCGACTGGATCCGCTCCTTTCTCTCCGGCAGGACGCAGCGGGTCAGACTCCCCCTTTCCTCTCGGACCCCACACCTACCACCTGCGGAGTCCTCCAGGGCTCCTCCCTCAGCCCGACGCTCTTCAACATCTACATGGCTCCACTCGCCCCCATCGTCAGAACCTACGGACTCAACATCGTGTCATACGCAGACGACACCCAGCTCATCCTCTCCCTATCCAACGAGCCCAACACCGCCAGACGCAACTTTCGAGAAGGCATGGAAGCCGTCGCCAAATGGATGAAAAACAGCTGCCTACAACTAAACACCAACAAAACAGAAGTACTCATCATGGGCCCAAACCCCGATGCCTGGAGCGACACCTGGTGGCCCCCCGCCCTCGGAAACCCGCCAACCCCCACGGACCACGCACGCAACCTGGGAATCATCCTGGACTCCGAGCTCAAAATGGACCGCCAGATCAACTCTGTCTCGTCTTCCTGCTTCCACACCCTCCGCCTCCTTCGTAAGACCTTCAAATGGATCCCCTCGAACACCGAAAGACCGTCACTCACGCCCTGGTCACCAGCAGACTCGACTACGGCAACGCACTCTACGCCGGAATAAACAAAAACCTCACCCGCAAGCTACAGAACATCCAGAACGCCGCCGCAAGACTGGTCCTCAACCTGCCAAAACACTGCCACATCTCCCAGCACCTGCGCACACTCCACTGGCTCCCTGTCGAGGCGAGAATCACCTTCAAGATGCTCACCCACGCACACAAGGCCCTCCACGGCACCGGACCAGCATACCTGAACAGCCGACTCAAATTCCACGCACCCCAAAGGACCCTACGATCAGCCCAGCTCTCCTACGCCGTGGTCCCCCGCACCAGAAAGACCAGATCGGGAGGCCGCTCCTTCTCCTTCCTCGCGGCCAAAGCATGGAACGCCCTTCCGCTCCACCTCAGACAGACAACATCGCTCCCCATCTTCGCAAGAAACCTCAAAACCTGGCTTTTCGACAGACCCCCTCCTTGATGGATGGAACCTGCACCCCCCTCCCCCCAGCTCCTTGAGACCCTTACGGGTGAGTAGTCGCGCTTTAACAAACCCCTGATTGATTGATTGACTATATATAATTCTTAACACTAGTGTGAATCCGAAGTTACAGACCCTAAAGACACCATGACACTTTGAAGTTTGTTATGAAGGGAACATCACACCTGCCTCTACATAATCCCATTTCCATATTCGCCGAACAGACTAACAACAATTAAAAGAACTGATTTATTGACTATAAAACAACCAGAAAAAAGGAGGATCCATGAATCAAATACATTTTATCCTATAACCGTCAAAGTCCCAAAATCTATAATGTGATTAAAAATTCTGGAATATTATTGAAAAGGACTATATTTTAAATATGAGAGTACAACAAATTTGTTGGCGGTATACAGAAGAAAAATAAATCTACACAAAATATTGGTACATGCTGAAAGAAACACAAAATAGATGTACAGAGTTCCTTATCTGTACCCTAAAATAGGATAAAAGAGATATACAAAATACATTTTCTGAACCTAAAAATTGGCTATTCCTGTGTTTAAATTGTAGCAATTGCAACAATGTTATTAAAAGTGCTTTCAGCAAACATCAACTGACATGCAACAATAATAACGTGCATTTATATTATTACACATACTTGTGGGAAAATGTACATGTGACAAATATATCACAAAAAATTAGAATAAGACCGAATGGATGCAAAAGGAACGTAGTGTAATGTTGTGGGGCCCTGGGCCCCCATGCATATTTAATGACCACACAAACACGGTTGCTTAGGGTGTAGAACTGGCCAAGGAAACGTGTGCCCGGCCCCTTTTATTGGCAGGGTCACATGTCCTGTAATGCCTGTGCTGGATGGGTGTGGGGTGGGGTGTGAGCCAGCCCTCGGGGAGTGGCTGGTAACAGAACAACTAGAACAGTGACCAGCAGGTCACTACATCCCTCCAAAACTTTATTCAAAATGGAACAACAAAGTCCAACCTGTGGGAGAGAATAAAACAATATATAGGAACTTCCACTGAGTTGGTTCAGCTGCTTGCAGAAACAAAACGATGGTACGACTGCAGCTAGGATCACCAGTTCTGCTTGGCACAGTTCGGTGTTGCCCTGCCGGTCCGGTCCTCCTTGGACTCAAAATGTGGTAGTAGATACCAAAGTCTCTCTCTGTACAGTTCGCTGTGACGGTGCAGGTGGAGTGATGATGAATCACTTTTCAGTCCTGGTTGTTGTGGCATCCACACAAGTGCTGCAATGCTTCTCTCTACAGAAGGGTGGAGTAGTAGCAATCATCCCTCTCACTAGGATTCCCCTCTCGCAGGTGATCCCCTCTCACGGGATGTCCCGGAGGCCCTCTTCACCAGGCTTCCACTGGACTGGGTGTACTTCGCTGTGTCACTCCAATGCCACTCGCTAGGTGTGTGGAGGAAGAGCTACGAGTCCCACCTTCAAGTCCCTAGCTCCACCTGAAGGGTAGTTGTTTACTCCTGCCACTGAAGATAGGTATTTCAGGTGTTATATAAAATATTCTTTGCATTACCAGCATTCCAGAAACCAGGGAATTCTAAGAAGTTTTATATTGCAACTGATGCTTCTTCTTTAAAAGACATTATCACAGTTCCATAAAAATGGAAATCCATAGTGTCATATGTTTGGAAAACATCACATTTGATTCAGTGTATCTATGCTGTTTTAATAAATAATTGTTCATAGTAACAAAAACTATTAAAAAGATTTCTGGAACTCTGAAGCAATTAAAACCTGTTATCATGGCACATTTTGATTTGAGAAAGAAGTAAATACTGTGGTCATGAGATTGGAACTTTGAAGTCTGAGGAAGATTCATCCTCCTTTCACCTGTAGTTAGTGAAAATTGGAAATACTAAGGGTATGATTATGATGCCGGGCGTCTGGACCACCGCCCAACATCACAGTGGTCTGAAGACCACCCTGCATGCAGGCAGTCATTCTGACTACCAAATTATGATAGGATCACCGGTGTGGCAGTTGGAAACTGTCCTTTTCCATTGCGGCTTGTGCTGCGACCCAGGTAAAGGGCTGCAGCATATGCCGCAATTGAAAAGGATAATATGTGTACATCCATGCACTATGTGGAATGCCCCATGTGGTACATGGCACACAGTGCATGGCTGTATGTGGCGGCACTACATGTGCCCCCAGGGTCACTTTTCAGTGACCCAAAAAAGGAGGGGCGCCTGTTTGGGGGCCCCAAATGCCGTTTTCGACAGCCTTTCCATGGCGGCGGGACTACCATGAAAAGGCTGTGGGAAATGATAACCATAATCCCAACAGCGGTGCCTATTCGGCACCGCTGCTATTAAGGGAATATGATTACGACCGCCATCCCAACGGGATCGTCGATCCTGTCACGGGCGACGGTCTTTCCCCCCATAGTTTCTGTTCCGAATGCCGGCATCGTAATTCGGTGGTCAGGCCGAATCCCTGACTGTTGGGCGGAACGCCACCGACAAACCGACGGCCTGTCGGTGGCGATCCGCCCAGCATTGTAATGAGCCCCTTAGAAAGGATTGGTGCTGGTGCGTCTCAGTTTAGGTGTGTTAGGGAGAGGTCCTAAGTTTGAGATGAAAAATATTCTATAATCCAAATTAAGACGATTCTATTATATCACTATGTCGAAGTGAAAAGTATGGTGCTATTGCACGCCAGCAGTTTCATAATGTGCCCCCACTGCTCATGTTTCAAAAATATGGATGGTTGCATTTTGATCACAATATCACTTGCTATCACAGATGTTATACACACTACACATTCACTATGTTAACAGGCAAGTTTCCCTTTGTGTAATGTATTTATGTCTCATAATCTTCACTCCTCATTGATCAAATTCTCGAGGCAGGGTGCAATGTAGTCTCTCCCGCAGGAGAGCTAACATAGACAGTTTCAATCTCTAGTGATATTTGGATTGAGGAGAGACCTCACAGCCTGTCTGATTGTCATACTTGCATTATTATTTGTAAACAAATATAACAAAGAAATATAAGAAAAACATTTCTAAAACAAATAGCATCACTTGCTAATGCCAAGATATGAACTATGAGGGCTCAAGGCAAAAAGAGAATTGTATAAGCGTAAACAGATACAAAAATTAGAGGGGGCAAAAACCAGAGGGACTACACATGGCAGTGTTAAATTACCCAGAGAACACGAGATTATGTATGGAAGATGAAAAGGTTAAAGGAATTAAATGAAAACTGACGGGATGTACAGTAGAATATTATGCCTGTCTGTCCAAATAGGTTCCCATTGATCCATTTAAAAAAAGAAATATGAGATCAAAAGATACAAATTATTCTGGTAAGAGGAATTTAGAAAAAATAAATAGCTGGTACTAAATAACAAGCTAATGAGAAATTAACCCCAATGTATTCTTGGCTGTAAAGATGCTGACCTTCTACTCAGTAAGGATAAGCAGAAATTTATCACAGAAATCCTTCATTGTGGCAAAACTAAATGTTATAACACATTAGGTAAGTGCCTGTATACTTAAGGGGAAATGGCTTCAAAAGTTGGCAAGGCTGGCTTCTATTGAGAAAGTACATTTTTTTATAACATGGTCACTCCAAAGAGATTTTAAAAAGCAGGACACATCTGAGTGTATGAATATATTGTTAGAAAAGTTCTTCTGTACTCTGAAATTGTATATTGAATGTCTGTATTTAACTGCATACCTTTCTTATTTTTTTGCATATTTTAAAAATAAAAAAATAGTCTGTGGCATACTTTTCTATAAGTGTGTGTTGGAATTAGCCTAGAGAGTCTAACACTAGACCTATAAAGTCTAATAAATAGAATTGACTTTTTTCTGATTCTGTTTCAGGTCTTATGTTTCTTTATATGATGAAGTAAATACATAAATAAAACATAAGTAACTTAGAAGACATATAATTCAACTGCTTTCAGAGAGAAAAGTTTTAAAATGCAAATGCACCTTTGCCAAAGCTTTCACAGCCTAAATATACACCAACTACATTTACTGATGTGTATTTGCGAATCATGTGAATGTCCTGGTATGCACTGATTATTATAGCTTCCTAGGAGTACTCCTTAATTTTTTTAAACATTTTTAAAAAATCATAAATTTATTCCAAATATAACAGTAAACCTATGAGTGTAGATTTACATTTTTCTGGGAGAACTGGCTCTTGAACATTTACATTTAAGCAGAATGCTTCTTCTGTGCTATTAAGCCAACCTCAAGCAGACATCAAAACTAGAATTCAAGAGTTTAATAATTCTTTCTACCCTTAGGTGCCCAGTAGTACCATTTAAAGTCTAGGAAAGTCCAGCCTCCTATTGCAAAAAGAAATCTTAAAATGTTGTAAGAATCTTGCGATCAAAGCTTGATAACTAGAAGGTTAATATGCATTTCTTAGATGTCATTTACACAAGAGATGAAATTGATGCCAAAGGATTTTAAGAAATTGGTTTATTAACACATATTATTATTTTCCATGTGTAACTGATAACTGAGAAACAAACTCCTTAGCAACTTTTTTGATTTGTGTGGTTAAGATCTAAATATAGCAACACTACCTGAATAAAACTACGATTTCACTCACTAGAATATTCATAAAAGCTGGATTCTAGGTTTAATTTCACTTTATCTCCAAATAAACAATGGTACCTGGTTAACTGTATATACGTTTTATTCATTTTATAATGATGTTATTTCTACCACTTTTCCAAAGGAATGAATATAAAAATTGACGTTAAACATTACTGAAGCCTGAGTCAACATTAAGGCTTATTTCTGTAAGGAAAGAATTGATCTTCAATGTGAGCATTATCTATTACAGTAATGACTATAGTAGCATGATCATATAAAAATATGTTGCTCTAGAGAAATATGTGAAATTACTTTAATCGAATAAAGGGTTAGGATCTTTACAGACATTTTACCATCTGAATTCATGAGTAGTGAAACCAGATGACATGATGAACATGTAGTCCTTTCTTCTTATGGAGCAAAGTCTTGATGCATTTTTCGTTTAAAAAAAAGCTGCTGGTAGCCCGTGCAGGTAAGAGCGGTGGGGGGATTTTGACAGACAATGAGGGAAAATTAATTATTTATTTAATTTTCCCTCATGGTCGTCTGTCGAATCCTCCCCAAGCTGGCCCCACCGCTCTTACCTGCACAGGCCACGGCTGCTGGGAGCCCATTACGACCACCAGCATTGTCATTTGGAAGGTTCTTAATAACCCCATAAGATCTCAGAGCTAATTGTGAGTGACAGTTGTCACTTAGCATGAGTGGTGGTTAATAATTGTCACTCAAAATTGCTGAAGCATGTGTCAATTATGGTGTGGACTGGCCATGCAACCCTGCAGCATTTTAAGGCTTTAAATTCATTTCTTAGCCTCTCACTATTCTGTTTGGATGCACTAAATTTGTTACCTATACTGTAGATTTTACTTTCGTACAGTGTATTATTTTTTGAAAGAGCAGCATTCTCTCCTTTAAATAATTTACATTTAAATTCCAATCATGAGCATTTTTTTAAATGCACTTGCTTCTATGGGCCTGATATAGATTTCGGCGGATGGGTTACTTCGTCACAATGGTGATGGATATCCCGTCTGCCAAAATATACATCCCATAATATCCTATGGGAGTAACCCATCCACTGAAATCTAAATCAAGCCCTATATCTTCGGATCATCTGAGAAGGACTTCATGCAGCTTTTTCCATATCAGAGTCATTCTCTTTATCTGCTTAGATTCCTTGTCCTTGGACTTAAAAAACAATTGTGCTTGCTAACACAAGGTCACTCATTTTCCTTTAAAATGCTTAGAGTTCAGTACATTTTAGTTCGTTAAAAAGGATAAAGAACAGACATCATAGTACCATTAAGACAAAGATCCAAATATGTATCTATGTTTCGGGAATAAATAATATTTTTTTAATACCATTTCAATGAGGTGTGCATTCCTGGATATAACTAAGAGGATTAGTAAACCATAACAACTTACTATCACAGACCTAGCATTATTCTTCAGTGTAAGTGATCAGAAACAAAAGAAAAATCTGTTGGCTTTAAAGACATAATATACGTACAACACTTGTTCTGCTACCATTCTTTTCCAATGAGCAGGCCATCTATTAGTCTGAAAAAAAATGTATGTGGATTGTTGAGTTTATCACCCAGCTGCAGTCCCTATTGTTTGAATTCTTATTTTAAATTTGAGGCATTTTGCTGTTGGCTCATCAGGTACCAACCTTTAGGCTATTTTAATCCAGCATTAAAACTGGTTTTGTAAAAGGCGCCATTTTCTCTTTGAACATGAAATTGTATAGGCAAATAGTTATAGGCTGGGGAATCATAGATTTGTTATTGCTCCTAAACTGCAACCTTTGCATCCTATGTATTTGTTGATTGAGGGGCCGCTTTGTAAGTTTTGGTAATTACTACTTTAGAAGTGGCAGAATATAGATCTTTTATTCCTTCCTTGCAGGTTCCTCAACACGCAATCCTTTCCTCAAAGTGCTGACCCCATGAGTCTAAAGAACTTTAACTTAGATTGCTGGGCACATGTTTTTAATTCACCACTCCATTTGCAAGTAAAGCCGCCTTATCAACTTGTAGTAGTATGGCCTTATCACTTCTGTTGTCTATTCCTTCATGCAAAGCAACTGTACTCAACTTCTTTCACATAGGCTGCCATTTTCTAAAATCTACTAACCAATTCTATTTAACATACTTTAATTGGCATCAGATCAGCATCAAATGATTTCTCTTAGTTTCTTGTAACTGTTCTATTTCTGGAATATTTGGGCATCCAAGATTAAGGAAATGTATAATTTTCCTCAGCTACATACCACAAACCCTTCACTAAAGCCAGTGAGTATTTTGTGACTGTGTCACAGTGGGGTCCAGTATAATTATGCAGTTTAATTGCCTGGGCCCTTTCCACCTCAATATGAATGTGCTGCCTTCACTACAAATGAACCAATTACCAGTTGTCTGGAGTATAATTTCTGTGTGGAATTTCCACTCACCACAGTTATCAGTGGGTTGGTGTTCCTGCACCTGGATTTCCCAAGTGTGAAACCACTAGACTCAATTTTAAATGCCATAAAATCGTGTATACAAACTCGCTTTGGGAAAGGGTTGCATTGGGGCCCAGGCTCATTCCCTGACCACCGCAAGACCCTCTGCCTAGGGACAAGGAACCATATATTTGCCCCGGCCGCCTGGACAGGCATAATTATTCCCTTCAGAATCTCACCTTCCCCACCTTCCACCTTCTTTTCCGCCCCAGGCAGAATTCTGGGTGGTATTCAGTTGTTCTCACTTCAGGGGCAGGGTTTTGGCTTGGAATAGAATGGATTCTGTGTGTAATAGAAATTACAGCTATGCGGTATCTCCACACAGACTTCCTCATGGCAGTGAATCTGAGCCATAATCTACTATCTACTGCATAATTTGCAGATGTAAACAAAAGAAAAATGACCAAAAGTGATCCACTCTGCAGATGAGTTCCAAGGCAATGCCTTACACTTTTCAAAAGATAAATGGTCACTTTTCAGTTAATAAGTGCTCTCTTCAGGCATCTAAATGTGTGACAATATTTTCCAGATGCTGTTAACTTCTCTGACCGAGCTGGCAAAAATCAGTTGTCTGCAGTATGAAACGAACGCCTTAAATAATTCAGTTTGACATCTCAGCATGAGGCTACCTCAGTGAGGTCATCATTTTCTTTAGAAGTATTATTTCATTCATTTATTATCCCATGTGGCCAAAATTCATATAAAGCCACCACCTTGATGCACTAAAGAGTCTAATAAGCAAACGCACCTGAGGGTTCTAAAAACTGAAACTCTGCATTATGAACAATAAGAAAGACACCGGTTTTTCAAATCAAAGAGGGATTTTGATTTCCATTCCTAACATGGCTGCGTCGACTTCTGAAAGTCGTGGTAAGTTGAGGCTACGGAGAAATCTGGTGCACCCCTCCGTATCAAAGGCCTGATCGTTCATATATAAGTCCTGATAAAAAGTTTTAAATGTGTTAAGGATGTCTTTATGTTTCGTGTGAGTTTGGTTATTGGAGTCTTTGATCGAAGATATAACGTGCTGGTTTTGTTTATGTTTGAGATATGAAGCGAGACGTTTGCCTGCCCTATTGGCCTCACATAAATTCAATGCTTTAAATTTATTAACCCACACTCCCGCACGTTCACTTAAATTTTTATTATATTCATACTTTTTTTGCATCAGTGACAGCAACATATTAGAATCATGCAAGGAGGCGACATGGGCGGCTTCCAGGCGCCTAATTTCTTGTTCAAGTTGAAGTAGCCCTAGGTTCATGCGTTTATTTATTTTTGTTTTGATTGCAATAATTAGACCCCTTATGGTCGCCTTTAAGGCATCCCAATGGTTATTTATATTGGTATCAGTTACCTTGTTGAGACTAAGATAATCCGTAATAGCCTCCGCAATCTTTCCTCTATCCTCAGGATCTGACAATACATCATTGTTAAACCGCCATCTTTTGGGGATTTGTTCTTTATGACATCCTGTTAATTTAAGGGCAATACATGAGTGGTCGGAAACCAACCTAGGGGCTATGTCTGTAGATTCAATTAAGCGGGTATAAGACCCAGGAATAAGGATATAGTCAATCCTAGTATAGGAATTATGAGGGGCCGAATAAAAGGTAAAGTCCTTTGTTTCTGGATGCTTGAGCCTCCAGGAAAATGTGGTCTACTTTGGACAAGTATTTTGACTCTCATAAACCACCGTGAGATTCATTAGGTTGAGCGTCATTCTCTAGCACAGGTGTTATAAGTCATCGTTGGGTACTCATATGCCATGTAACTCTTTGCATTATGTTATGTATGGGGCTCTGGACTGTCTCTTTCTCCCCTCTCTTCTGGGTTTCCATCTCTTTCTCTTTTCTATCTTATCCTTTTTCTCCTTTTCCTATTTTCGATGTATAGGAGGTTAGTTCTTTCTAGTCCATTGTTGAGACACATATGTACTGCCTGCAATTGTACGGAGGCTCCTTTGTTGTTCATTGATATGTGGTTCATTGCTATGTTCATTGATATGTGCTTATTGCTCTAACCTCGCCAAGTCATTAGTTTCTATTGATGATCTTCTCCTTCTTTTCATATAAATGAATAAAGATCATTTGAAATAAAAAAATAAAAAAAAAGAGGGATTTTGGTCTCATTTTAGCAAGCTTGGTAGGACCAAATGGGTTTGCTTTATCCAAATGCCCATGTTCTTTACGAGTGGAACATTCTGCAGTCTATTGACAAAGTACCACTGCTGAGGAGTATTGCTACTCCCAATAGATTTTACGTGGGGAGTAGGCCTGTTCTCAGTATCAAAGCCACAGTTCTATTAATTTATTTAAGATTTTTATATTGTCCTGCGCTTCACAGTTTGGTAACTTCAGATGGCTGAAGGCAAGGGAATGAAGTTAAGCTTACTTATAGGAAGGGGAAGTTAGCAACTAGTGGGGCATACCAGTAAACTAAAAAAGTCACCCACAGTGAGGTCTCACTGCCCGTAGTTGAAACCTAAAGAGTAGGTTTGCAGCTCTGAGCTGTCTACCTAAGAGCTCCGGTAGCGCACGTCAAGCACGCATCGACTGTGATTCTTGTGTTTTCCAGATTGGGAGCCCTGGTAACTAATATGCTGATATCATAGTTTCTGTTAACAAACTATTCCTCATTATTGCTACCCGAGGTACATGGAAAGAGCACTTGTAATAAATAATATGTTGAACAGGAAGAGAGTATTAATGCTGTTTTCTCAATACAGGCCCCAAGGGAGTGATCAAGGACTGGAGAAAGTTTAAGTTGGAAAGTGAAGACCTTACTTCCATTCCTCCCAGCAAGAAAGAGATCCTCAGGCAAATGTCATCTCCATACAAAGCGCAGAGGAAAGAGGAGAAAGACACAAGGGAGAAGCTAAGCCGGAAGGTGAGGACATGTGACCGGAAAGCAAGCACCCTGCTGCATGCACAACTGAAACAGCAGGGTGCAGGGCATTACGCCAATACGAGAGAAGCTGACATGCAGATAAAGAGCACTCACTGTATTTCAACATTTCTAATACTCACACACACATAAAAATAATCACACTGCTAAGCATTGCCATAATGTCAGCAAGTATCAGAAAGAAGCAGATATTAATGCATATTGTATTTTGGTCCTTCAATTGTTTCAGTTTTTGTTGACCTGACCAGGTCTACACATATAAGCAAATACAAATGCTAATTAAGGCTCCCAGTTTTATGATATTTCTTTTTTACTTGGCATTTGTATTTATCCTCATTTGTCATTTATCTGAATGTATCCACATTTTGTGTTCTGTGAAAAATAAAGTTGAGACAAGTTTACCATATGTATTTACATGACAAATTTCGGGCACACTGCTTTTTGCAGTAAATTAGGAACAATACGTTTTATTACAGTTTTGCTAAAGAAAATTCGAGTTTTATTGTTTTCTGTAGCTCTTACGCCCAAAGATATACAAGCACTGTGAATATAAGTGATGACGTAAACGTTGTTGGATTAACAGTACTGAAAAGCGATATCCTCAAAAGTGCGCGTTAACTCACATGCTACACATATCCTGAGAACTTCTTTTTGCAGGTGGGAAGGTAGTTATGCCATCATTGTGAAAAACGTTTGGTTCATCCAGACACTCATTAGATCTCAATCAAGACAATCAGGAATAATTTTCTTTACATTTTATTAAACAAATAGCCTGAGCTGCAGATTCAGATTTCATTGAAGTAATCTGCAATAATGTAACTTTCCAATGCAGTGAATCTGCGCAGGCATTCACTTGGTGTCTTATTGACAGTAAAGTAAACTAAAGACCAATTCTTTCATCAGTTTGTTTTCAGTCTATATTGATGTGTAAGAAGTAGTTAAAATGGAAAACTAGGAGACTTATTTATAATAGTATTTATGCATAATCATTAAACTACACATATATCACCTTTTTTACTTACACTTTGCATTAAACATTCCTTTTAAAATAAATCTGTGCAGATAACTGTCCATGTCTGCAGTTGGCAAAATAAAATTTATGTATGTTTACATTGATATTTATATAGGAGAAACCTAGCTAGAAAGCAAAATAGTGGGCCTGAATCTAAGTAAACAATTCATGATCATCTTCAAGACAGGACATTGTACAAGGACACCTATTTTGCAGGTAGTTAGTGCTCTTTGAAGAAACAAGCCTTAAAGTTCTTTCTGAACTGATGGCGGATAGAAGCTGGTGTTGATGAGGATGTTGTACCAGATTCTTGGAGTATAGATGGAGGCGCCATGCCATGCCTGCTAGTGTTTTCTTCCTTGCAGTTCTTCAATCTGGTGATTTTCTGGCTCTTGGTTTGGTGCTGTCAAACTGAGGTGGTCAATTTCAAAGGTCAGGTGTGCAGGAGTTTCATGTTTTAGGGCCTTGTAGGTGACACAGTTGGTCTTGAAGAAGATCCAGGTTTGGAAAGGCGGAGCTAATATAGCTTCTTCAGTGTTGGTGTGACATGGCCGAACTTCTTCAGCATTTGATGAGGTGAGCTGCAATTTATAGGATGCTTATAGTGGTGTCAGGAAGGCAGTTAAACAGAGTATGGCCTTACATCAAGCTGAGAGATCACTAAGACCTTCACTGTCACCCAGCAGTCATTTTTGATTAGGTACATTAGGAAGTGTTTCATGAGGGAGAGTGGATACAGTGCTGTCTTGGCTTTCTTGTCAACATGTTCTTTGAGGGAGAGGTCTTCGTCAAAGATGAATCCATGTGAATTTGCATTAGCTGTCAGTTGGGGTTTGACGGCATCTAGATTCATGTCAGGGTGCCAAGCTTGAATCTGTGATTGTTTGATCTTGTTGATAAGCAGGAAGGTTTCTGTCTCTGTTGAGTTGATCTTTTGTTAGGGGACTGACATCCAGCTCGGAACTGGATTGCGGTAGGTTCTGAAATGATGACTGTGGTCAGTCAATGAGATTGTGAGATAGAGTTAGTTAATGAATTGGTGGATCTTGATGCTGTTGTCGCCAATTATACAGTCAATGAGTTCCATATAAAGATTGAAGTTGATGGAGGTGTATGAACCATTGGGGGACTCCACAGGGAGTTTCTTGGAGCTCAGTATTCCCATCTTGCTGAGTTGATGGTGGTTCATGGGGTTTGAGGTGGACCATTGTCGGGCTATACCAGAGAAGTCCATGCATGTTTCCTGGGGTTGTATCAATGCTTGCTGTTCAGTTCTGTCAAAAGCTGCAGGGATCGAGGCAGCAGTCACTTTGCCATTGATAAGTGGTTTGTTGTTGGTTACTTGAAGAGTAACAGTCTCAATGATGCAGTGTAGCCTGGAACTGGTTTGTTAGTTTTGTAAGAGCTGGTTCTTGGTAACCTGGTTCTGTAGTTGATTGGAGCCTGCTTTCTCGATGAATTTTCCAATGAGATGTGTGTGGGTGATGGCCCTGTAGTTGAAGAGACTACAATGGCCAAGGGTAGATTTCTTCAGCAGGGTTAAGATGTCCTTTTTTAGGTCGCCTGGTAAAGTTCCTTGATAGAGGGAGGAGTTGAGGAAGGGAGTGATATATAGGAACTGTGTAGAAATAGGTAGAGCCATGCATCTCTGATGAAAAGTGCATCTAGGTTGTATAGTGTGATGATGTCAGCAATATCAGGTGCTTGGACAATTGCTGAGTGTGCACTAATGAGCATAAATTGAGGGGTTGGTTTGTGTGGCTGCCTGTGGGGTCAGTGTGCTGCTTTAATGAAAGTTGAAGATTCCTTTTTTGAATGGAGATTGAGACAGGAGGGCTCTGATGTTTGCTAATTGGCTGGGTGGGAAAGAGCATGTTGAGGGGCAGCTGCTTGTGGGGCTAGTTTGCTGCTTTAATAAAGGCTGATTGGTTCTTTTTAAATTGGAAGTTAAGGTGCGAAAACTCAAGAGTGTGAAGGCAGGAAGGAGCATGTCAAGGGTGAAAAGACTCAAGTGTGTGCTGGGCAGGAGGGAACATGTCAAGCATTGAGCGGGTGGGGGCTTGTGGCACAAGTCAGCATCGTTCTGCCACCAATTCAACAGCATGACTGAGCAGGTAACAATTTTGGAAATCTACTCCTAAAATTGTTATGACAGCAACAGCATCACCGTAGGTGAGCCAATAGTTCAATTACCATATTTACATTTATAGTATTGCATTAAATTGAATTTATATAGCGCTTACTACCCATGACGAGATGTTGAAGTACTCATTTCTAGGGACAATTTGCAAAGGAATTTGCATGCATAATTGTAATTGCATTAGAAAAGCCATTTGCAATTTCACATACTAACTCCTAGTTTCAGGATTACAAGTACAAAGTGCATTGATGATCTGGCAGTATGATGGTTTTTACCCACTCGCAGATAAAGGATTTTAACGATACCTAGTTACAAAGGGGTGCTGCAAAATGCACCAAACACCCTCAGACACATACACCTGTGGGTATTCACAAGCATTTTGGAGAAGGTTTTCCATCCTGAATACACATTAAGGACTTGAATCCGAAGGAACCAGACATAATGGTGGCTGAAATATCAAAGGGCCTCATGTATGAATCTTGTTTGGATGTCGCAAACGGCTCGATTCCCAGAATCGGGCAGTTTGCTGCCACAAAAACGCATTTTTGAATGTACAAAAGCCAAATTGTGATTCAGTTACTTATTACCAAATCGCAATTTGGGTTTGTGGTTGGGCTGTTTTTAGGGAGTCTCTTCCAAATACCGATTCGCAGTGGTATGTATTGATGTTTTACAACTGAATTTTGGTTGCAACACATACATTTTTTACTGCCACCTCAAAGGAGTTGGTAACCATTTGCAAATACGAAGGAGTCCCCAGGGGACCCCTTCCCCTTTGAGAATGTTAAAAAAAACATTTTTTAAGAACAAGCAGTGGTCCCGCGGACCTTTACCTACTCCTAAAAAATGAGACAAAAAAGTTTCATTGTTCTTTTTAAACGCCTCCCGTTTTCCTTTAAGGAAAATGGGATGCATTTTAAAGAAAAAAAATTGCTTTATTAAAAAGCAGTCACAGCCATGGTGGTCTGCTGACCCCAGCATACCACCATCCCTGTGATTCCTAATGGGTCATTAACTGCAACCTATCTCATTAATATTTCTGAGGCAGGTTGATTTGCACCCCACTATGAATCGCAAATTGAAACTCAACGTTTCATACCTTAGGAATAGCGATTTCATAATTGCGAATCAAAGAAAATCGCAATTTGGAAATCGCTATCCCCAAATTTTGTACATCTGACCCAAAGTTATTTCCCGCAGATTGACTGTTAATTGTGATTTTAAGAATAGCAGTAAAACACTGGAATATAAATAAGTTATCCGTTTGCAGAAGCCTTGAGAAAGTTTCATGGCTAATCTGCTTGAGTGGAACAGGTGTTGGATGAATTCAGTTTCTTCACCAGTAGAGAACCATGTTTTTTGATTGCATATGAGATTCACTGTAATACATTGTGTAAAAATTTCTAATTTTAATCCGATATAAACCTAATCCTGCTAAGGACAATAGAAGCTGTTGTTCCAGTGTGCAAGGAGAAGGGAATGTCCCTATATTTCGCATGGGGTGCAGGAATAGATTTCTGCACATTATACATATTTTCCCTGTAGGAAAAACATAGACGTTAAATTTGAAAATTATCATTTCCGCATGATTTACTCATGCATTGTTCCCAATTTTACAAGTGTACATTTTGGGAAGGGACAGTCTCCTGGATATTTACAGTTGTTGTAGAAGTCCAGGGGTACTTTTAGGATTCTGTATGAATTTCCAAAATGTCAATAATCTACTCCATAGAAACAAACTTCTAAGCGTAGCTCTCTGGCATTTTAATTTGGACTTTGACTATCTGGCCCTAAGGATTTAATTAGACATATATATTCACTAAATTGACCTTTAATTTAAGCTTCAAAGCTTTCAGATCTTTAAACGGCATGGGGACATGACAAGCAACACCCTGGAGCAGATGTGAGCTGAAAGCCCTTCTCGCCCCAATCCCATAATCTGCCAAAGAGCTTGTTAAATGTAAGTAAGATGATTGAAGGCAATAAGCCTTAGATAACTCGGACAGTGAAGTCACTTTCATAGAAAGAGAATATACTGAAAACCTGTGTGGCCCTTCACAAGGAAGGAAGACAAATTGGAATTGACGGTGTCACAGGACAAGACAGGGAAGCTTTTACACCAATTAGTATGTGAAACAAGCATTTGCAATGCAATAGGTCTTGCATTTACGAGAGTTTAAGGTATTGGAAATGTAAATGACAATGCATTTTATTTATGTGTTTGTTTTTAAAACAGATAAATAAAAATCTTTCTCATTTACAATGCCAATAGGTTAAACTCTCACAAATGCGAGACCGATTGCATTGCTTCCTGAAAAGAAGAGAGGGAGCGAATGGGGAGGAGGAGGAGGAGTCAGCTGCAGTGAGCCGCGTCGATTAACAGAAAGGCACGGTTTGTCGGTCTATTTTTTCAATATTGTAAGATGTTGGTAAGCAGCGCAGCACGCAACCTGTGGCTCGCTGCTTACTAAATTCTTACAATTTTGAAAAAATAGACTTTGGCGAGCCGCTCCTTCCTTTTTTTCATCGTTGATCGCCGAAGTCTTTTTTTTTTTAGTATTGTAAGATTTTGGTAAGCAGTGCAGCACGCCACCTGTGGCGCACTGCTTACTAAAAGCTTACAATATTGAAAAAATAGACTTCGGCGACCCGTGACTTTCTTTTCTTCATGGCGGCTCGCTGAAGTCTATGTTTTCAATCCTGTAAGATTCTGGTAAGCAGCGCAGCATGGCGCCTGTGTTGCGCTGTGGGAGAAAATCATTAAAGAAAATAGTGCTGACAGACTGTAAAGAAAACATATGTGTAACTACACAAGTAAAAGGGCCAGTCTTCATGGGAGGTGAAAAATGTAGACAAGGCGGTACTAAGGAAGGACTAGCAAGCCTATTAACGAATCAGAAGCCAACATTTACAAAGAACAATGACACAAGCCAATGAAAAATATGGGCAGTGAGTGGGCAGAGCTTCAAGTCCATACCTGAATACAGCATTCCTCGCAGAGCAGTGCATGCGCTGCCCAGGCTCGACCTAAAAACGTATTGATAAGATGTGCTCCAGGGTAAGTGAGAAGAAAGGTGTAGGAAGCCGGCTCTGTATATACTATACCAAAAAGAGGTATAGTGTGTACAGAGTCCAGTGAGTCCACAAAGGTATGGCAGAGGTTAAAGTAGATAATATCTTACTCTCAATTTAGTGGTAGCTGGGCTGAGCAGTTGGGCTTATCAGAGGATAGTGTGAATGCATTTCGCGTATATACTCATACAAAGCAGGAACACACACTCAATGACTAACTCCAGACCATTGTTTTGTAAAAATATTACTTTAGTTACTTTTATTTTAGGAACCAAGTTGAACTTAGTTACAGGCAGGTAATACTTTCAAACAGGCAGTAGGAAACCTTTATGGTCTTGGAAGTACTTGGTATTGTCAATTCAGAACAGTAACATTCAGTACTGGTACAAGTTAGACAGTTGCAGGTAATCAATAGAGTGCAACACAATCCTAAGGAAGGAAAACAGTGTTATGCATCAGCGGGTAAGTACACGATTTACGTTGCCAGTCTTCGAGGGTTACGCCGACCCTGTGCAAGGATCAGTTTGAGCTGGGCACCGCACCACCAGGGGCAGCCAGGTGCAGAGTTCAGTATCTATGCTGCGGCGGTCGATACTGGCAATGATGGGGCTTTCGCGCTGAGTGGAGAACAATGGGGATGAATAGGAGTCAGTGGACCTCCAACGTTGGAACCGTTGCGGTCGTCATCAGCGAGTCACTGTCGGTCGAAGGGAGGCACCACCAGCCCATCGGCCGTGGGGATGGAGATGCGCAGGGGCTGGAGAAGTTCCGCAGATGTTAGGCCATCTCGGAGAGGCCGCGGTCGTGCAGGCAGGCCAGGAGGAGGTTTACAAGGCCACTTGGAGGAGGGTATAGGCTCTCAGGAACGGAGCTGGTATCAGCTTGGGTCGTTGGGTCGAGAGGATCCCTCTAGGTCGTGGAGGCCATCCAGCCCCAGTGCTTTCTTCTGGTAGGGCAGAGTTGCGTTGACACAAGTGTCGGTCCTCTACAGCTGCGGTTTTGTGGTTCCTTTTGCAGTAGTGAGTCGCGTCGACACAAGTGTCGCTGCTCAACTGCTGCGGTCTTTGTACCGGCGGATGCTGGAGACAGTGCCTCTAGCCCAAAGGGAGGTTCTTGGAGATTGGTTGAAGGCTGGAAGGTCTCCGGGGTTTCTTGGAGGCCTGGCAGGGTTTCTGGAAGGACAGCAGGTCCAGTTGTTGAACTGGCTACAGGCGGCGGGTTCTTTCTGCAGCGGTTCAGTTCCTGGTCCAGCTGCGCTCTTCTTCCGTCTTCTTCTTTCGAATCTGAGGAACAAGGTTCAGGGGAGCCCATAAATAAACAATTTAAGGGCGTTACTGAGGATGGGGGCAGTAGCCAATGGCTACTGTCCCCTAGGGTGACTACACCCTTTGGGTGCCCCCTCCCCTTGGGGAAGAGGGCCACATCCTTGCTCCTATTGGGCCTAATTCTCCAATTCAAGATGGAGAATTTCTAAGAGAGGGGTTCACCTCAGCTCCTGGTACTCGTAGGGTGGACCAGGCTACGGTGGACACTCCTACTCTGCTTACTAATTTTCCCGCCTGTCTTGCCGCCAAAAGTGGTGTCTGGACAGGGAGGGGGGCATCCCCACTAGTTGGAGCTGCCCAAATCAGCACATCACAAGGTGAGAGCCTTTGAGGCTCACCGCCAAGTGTTGCTGTTCCTGCCAGGGGGAGGTGTGAAGCACCTCCACCCAGAGCAGGCTTTGTTTCTGATTTCCGAGAGCTCAAAGGCTCTCACCCCATGAGATCACAAACCTGTCTGGTGGTGGCTGGCTGGCGGGGACCACTCAGCCAATACACTAGAGGTCAGTTGTTTTTCAGGGGGCATCTCCAATATGCCCTCTGAGTGCATTTTCTAATAAATCCATCACTGGCATTGGTGTGGGTTTATTATGCTGAGAAGTTTGATACCAAACTTCTCAGTCTTCAGTAAAGCCATCATGAAGCCGTGGAGTTTGTGTTGACAACCTCCCAGCCCATGTACTGAAAATGGCTTCACCGCACTTACAATGTCTGGGAATGGCATAGACACTGTAGGGGCATATTGCTCTTGCAGCTATGCCCTCACCTGTGGTATATTGCACCCTGCCTTAGGTCTGTGAGGCCGGCTATAGGGGTGACGTACCTATGCCACAGGGAGTGTTGGTGGGCATGGCACACAGGGGTGTGTGCCAGATCGACCCTTCACTTTAGTCTGTACCAAAACACGCAGCCTGCAATGACCGTGTGTGGGTGTTAAGGTGAGGGGTCTCTGAGGCCTCAGAGGCCTTCTCTGGTCACATGGCTGTTTGGTACCAGGGGTACCGTTTACAAGCGTCTTACACGTGGCCCAGAGGTGTGACAATTGTGAAGACAAATGTACAGTTCTGGGAAAGAACACAGGCCTTAGGAATCTGATTGGCAGGGACCCAGGGCACAATCAGTCAAGTTAGCATCAGTTATCTGACAAAATGTTAGGGGGTAACCATGTAAAAAGGGGCACTTTCCTATAAAAGGGATAGGGAATGATTTTGTTACATAGTACTCTCAACTGTAGACCTCAAACACGTACACCTGTGACAGAGAAGTAATAGGGACATTCTGGGATGAAAACTTGATTCTTCTGAGAGACTGAGGCATGAGGCAGACATATTATTAGAAAGAATAAGTGAAGCTCTGCACTAAATTGTTTCTGGGAAAAATCTAGGGGCCAACTGGACTCTCTGTAGAGTTTTAAAGAAAACCTTGGTAGAGCTGGGCACCCATACTCTGCAAATGCGTCCGGAGAATGTGTAAAAGGGCAGACTAACGAGAGGTCTGAGAGATAATGTCGATCTTAAAACAGAGTAAGGCATCTGCGACTCCTGATTCTCACAGGTCAATTTCTGTAATTAACATGAAGACTAAGGACCATATTGAGGCCCTGGCAGGCTGATGGCCAAGCCACTGTAGCATTAGACGCTCTGCCTGCACCAGCCCAGTGGTGGTGGGTCAGCCATATTTAAAGATCCCCGCGCATACAACTGGGTTTTTGGCTGAAAGTACTAACAGCGAAAATCCTCAATGCCACCTGGCTCACCATGTCATGGTGGACTCGGAGCATTTGTTTTTGTTTTTCACTAACAAACCGCTCAAACCCAAACTTTGATTCTGTAAAACAATGTGTCTGGTGTATTCGAAGTCCCGGGCATGAAAATACAACATGGTGGTAGTTTTTGCATCGCATACAGGCAAATGGTTTCCGACAGCGGAGCCTGCTAATTTTCTGCTCCTGATATTTTTGCTATCATGGGGAGTCACTGATGTCAGCATCAGCGTTTCACAACTCCACACATCAGAAGTGTCTTTATATATGTAGCATAACCAGAGAGTCCTATATATAGTGGTGTGCATGCCAGTGACATCTGTTCTGTTGGGACATAAAAGATGGAGTCAAAAGAAAGGAAAAATATAAATAAAAATTACCAATCATATCACCTCAAGAGGGGAGCATGGAGAGCGTTAAGGAATCCGCTGCAGCCATATTATCCATCAGCTAAAACTTTAACAAAGATAAGTAACTACTACTTTAAATGGATATGAGCTCCCATGGATTTTTTACTTGAACCACTGCCACAGTGTCCAAAATGGCACTGGCTGAGGAACTCAATATATGACTATAAGAAAAGAAAGACTGCCCAGCTCTTCCAAATTGATTAATTTAGATCCTTTACAGCAATGCAATTGTATTTCAAGAAATAGCAACTTCCAGCTTCCTCCATTATTGGCTTGCATTCCACACTCCACCTGTGTGTTAAAGACGGCTAGGGTTATACAGACGAGGTTGTCAATTTCTTTAACTGAAGGTATTATCTAAATACAGCACCCTTGAGCATATTTACTTTTCCCTCCACCTTGTCCAGGTCCTACAACATATTGATTCATCTTAGCAGTTCCTGGCCTTTCCTGCTCTTTGCCTGGCCATGACAATTCAGGACAGTTGCTGGTTTCCTTTTCTCTAAACTCATTTTCAACCTTCCAAAACATAATCTCACTTACTTTCCTGTACCAGGGATTCCGTCCTGGTTAGCTCTGGAGACTTCCATTCCAATTAGCCCAGCTTCTGCTGCTCATCAGGGACCTGGGCATCTGGCAGCATGGTGTCTGGTGCCACCCACAACCAGTCATAAGGACTGTCTTTATTTGCTGGTTGCTCTTTCCACCCAGATTCCACATCCACACCCTCCAAATGGTGCATCTAATGGCTTTCACTGCTCTGACCCAAGCAGCCACTTCCCATCAGCGGTGTATGACCCTGACAGTTGCTTCTCTTATAAAAGCCAACAATTTTGCAGCACTATTGTGAGCATTTACCAAATTCCTCAATCTGTTGGTGCCACTTCCACAATGGGCATCTGTGGACTTGAACACATCCTAGCCCGGCTTCCACATAGCAACAATACCATAAGAAAGCTAGCTCCCCTCTAGTCAAATTTGTTCTAGTTCCCAGCCCCTAGGATCTCCTTGCTTCCAAACCAATAAATCTCCGTCTCCATTGCACTGCCTCAGCCCACCTCATGTGAGCACCATCACCTTCCACTAGTTCATTATTCTCTCAGCCCAGCCTCTCACTATTAAGATTATTACGGGTGTTTGCCAACTCAAGTATCAACGGTGAACAACAATAGTTAACTATGATTTACCTTAATAACCATTACTGCAGGTATTTTTAAATATTAACGTAACTGATAACATTATAATAGAAGGTGGTGTATAGGATTATGACATAAATTCTAATTTTGCTACTTCCTAGAATGTGTATGTCTTTTAAGTAATTGAGTGATGTCTAATTAACTAATTCAGTGATGCCTAACATTGGTCCATGAGGGCCGGATCCATACAATGTTTTCTAGATAACAAGAAATTATGTCAATGATGCTCATTTGTATTCATTGCATGTACATTTATCCCGTGCTGATAAGGTGAAAACCTAGTATGGGTCTAGTCCTCGTGATGCAGGGGTGGACACACCTGTATCTTTTCTAAATTGTTTTAGGCATTATGGGTGAAAGAATGCAATTCCAACAGCCTACACTGTTACTCAAGCACTTAATAATGTTTTTGAATTGACTGCACAGTTACCACAATGCTTTGTTCTGTGGCTAGGAGTAACAATGTATGTTTATTATCATTGCAGATGAGCATGCAAGAGTATGAGTTGATCCACGACAAAGAGGATGAGAACTGCCTAAAAATATACCGTAAGCAGTGCATGCAGGAAATGCACCAGAAGTTGAGCTTCGGACCCAAGTATGGCTGCCTTTTCGAGCTCAAGAGTGGGGAGGAGTTCTTGGAAGCCATAGAGAAGGAGCACAAGAGCACAACGGTAATTGTGCACATCTACGACGACAGCGTCAAGGGCTGTGAGGCCCTGAATAGTTGCCTCACCTGCCTCGCCTTGGAGCATCACACCGTGAAGTTCTGCAAGATCACGGCGGTGGACACCGGGGCGGGGGACCGATTCTCCAAAGAAGTGCTTCCTACTCTGCTCGTCTACAAAGCCGGGGAAATGATCAGCAACTTCATCAGCATCACCGAACAGTTCAACGAGGAGTTCTTTGCTGTGGACGTAGAGTCCTATCTCAATGAGTTTGGGCTGCTACCCGAGCGGGAGACCCGGGCCCTTGGAAATGGCAATGGGGAGGAAGGAGACATTGAGTAATTAATCACCTTGAAAGATTTCAAAAGAAAATCTTGCTTGTCATGCATTGGGCAGAACAGTGTACAGCCAGGTGACTTCGAACAATCTAAACGTGGTGCTAAATTTATCGCAGATTTTCTAAGCAATATACATCTATCATTTCATCATTTAAATCAGTTATTAAAACACACTGTTAATATAATATTCGGTGCCCTGTCGTGTTAAAGAAGCACAGACATTTGACTCAGAAAACTGCAATAAATGTTGCAACTACTGTAGCAAGGAACCTTTTAAGAAAGGCAATTCCTAGCCTGATTGCCAATAGATTTAAAGAATTTATTCTCTGTATCTATTAAGGCTGCTGTGGTGTCACTTTTCAAAGGAAGCACTTTGTGACCTCTGGGCTGCTATCTGCAGGGGTCCACCAAAACTGCAACAAATGCAGTGTCTGCTTTAAAACAGCCTCGTGGGGAGCTTACGTAACCGAGTAGATTCTCTCATACAGGAAACCAAAGCAGATCTTGGCTTAGTCAAGGACACACAGTAGTGACCAAGCACTGAACGCCTGCCTGTTTACTAAAGGGTAGATACCCGTGTTCTGAAATATTGATCGGGATCCTACAGAAAAAAGTGGTAGTGACATTGGTATTTATATATTTATTTAGTGCTAAATGTTTAATATTTGAAGTGGAGCTTTGAGTATTTGTTGCATAATGAGTACATGTATAATGAGTTTAGAAAATCCTAGAGAGAATATGGTACTCAGTGTGTGAAATCTCAGTTGGGAGGAACAGGCAGCACACGCAGCTGTTGTACCCTCAGCAAGGGACAGAGTTTCTAGAATCTGACAATTAGTTTGGAAAGGAATCCGTCAAGAGCAGGCAATGGATCCTGGAGCTTCTAACACCCTTTGGCCCACCCAGCCTGTGAGTGTCATTCAGGGCTTCCTATGAAGGAAGATGAATGACAGATTTAGGAATCCCTATGAAAACATTGAACTCAGCATATATCTGCTTTCACGCGGATTTGAGAAAACTAATGAATGCAGGCTGTCCTGGATAGAAGTACTTACTGCACTAGTCAATGAATGAACTTGCGAGTGGAGGCTTTAGAGGGGTTGCTGGAGTTGAAGTATGGGAACACTATAGGTTCCACAAGAGTGGGTACTTTCACTGAGAGTGCGACCATGGCAAGATAGCTTTGTGTGTAACCCGTCTGCTACTGTGCATGGTGTGGCCGGAATTTTACAGGATAGACAACAGTAACAGCAGTATTTACATCACTTTAAAACAGTAACACTGTGGTACCAAACACTACATACAAAACAAATTATTATTACCAAGGTTGCAAGGACCATTTACCCAAATTTATTACCCACAATCAGTACTGCCAAACAAAGTGGAGGCCACAAAGAACAGCCAAAGTTAAGCTACGTCAAAACCACATCTCTAGACCTCTGCTTGGTGAAAGAAACAGCTGTCAGACAGGAAAGTGTTTGGCTATTAGGATTGGAGAGTCTGACTAAAGGCAACTAGGCTCAGCAATCACGGTCTATAAATGTAATGGAATGTGTAAATTTGGATGGGAAGGACTATTGGCCAATGTGATCAGAAGAACAGCTACCAAACATATGGTCTGTCCTCATCCTATTGCGCTCAATACCAAAAGCCGGCTTCTCTTGTCCATATAATGGACCATATATCTTCAGGAATGGAAAGTCCCAACCCTTCTTCCCACTTATCGCTGTATGTGAGATACCGTTTAGAGGCATGCCGCACATAACTCTCTGTATATCACAAAGCTGTTCTAAATAGGATAATTCTTGTGTGTCCACTTTTTTTGACTGTTGTGGTCACTCTACAGTTTCTCAATTATATCTCCCTTAACTGGTCTCTGGGAGTGAAATGGAAGAGCTCCATATTCAGGTCATAGTCTCTCAGTTCTTCACTGTCCAGGACTGATTTTTCATCAACAGACTTTGGCCCAGAGCAAGAGAGGGAAAGACAGAACGTGGAGAATAGAGGAGGAAGAGAAAGATAGGAAAACCGACAGGAATGAAAAAAATCCACAAGAGTGAGATAAAGAGATTGAAGTGTAGAGGTGGTGTAAGAAAGAGACCTGATGAATCACAAATAAGCAGTCTTGATATTTCACAACTCCTTCATTCAGAAGCACCGTCTGAGGCTCCTAAGATAAACTGGAGCCGCCCAAGTTGAGAGCATTAAGACCCCTGGCACAGTTGAGTCAGAAGATGTCAGGTGTCTCACCTACAGTGACTGACGAGTATGTGCAGTTATACAAAGCTTCAGCATGGTACAATGTAAGAATCCAGCTTTGGGGACATCTGTGATTTCAGGAATCATCTGTAAAAGGTAGCATGACGTCCATGTCCCTGATCAGTAAAAGGCTAGCCGGATGCTGGTGTGAGGCAACTGGAACTCGTGGAGGACCCAGCACAAACACATGAAAAACACCTGAAAAACACAGGCCAACCGGTAGAGAACACCTTGAACCTCTGAGCCAGTACAAGAAGTAAAAAGCATAGTTACCTTTGCAGTGACACCAACATGGGGCGCTAGTATAGATACAGTGCCCCTCTTCCTGCATTAGGCAAGTGGCCCTTAGTCACATTTTTTAATCCTCTGTCTTACTCTCGTGTTCTCAGTGTGCATGAGATTAACCTCTGAAAAAAATTGATGGTCACCAATTTCCTCCAAGAGTCCTTTAGTGCTCTGTCCTGTCCATGAACGGGTGAGAAAGGCACATAGTTGTGTAAATTATCAACAACTTTTATATACAATCCTGTCCTAGTTGTTCAGTTGTGTAATGTTACACAAGTGGCGAATATTGGTCATACAGGTTTGTCCCTTCAAGATGAACTTGTCATGTAAATAGGTATTTTACAATGCTGAATGTTTGCTTGAATGCGGACATTGTGTACAGCTGTCAAGTGCTTTGCTTGTAATGCTGTACTTTGTTAGGGGCCAAATAGGGTACAATTATGGTTCTTGCACTGCCACTGTACAGAAAGGGTGGCCAGCATTGGGCAGAGGCCCATACTGTGGTATGTTAGAGGATGTGTAGTGCAAACCTAGCTAGCTACCACCAATATCCAAGCTCATCTCTGTCTAATCAACCACAGCTAGCACTGCTGAAGAAGTATGAAGGAGACATAATGGATTCCACTTTCTGTGTCACAATGACGGTTATATGCTTTGCATTTCCTTCTATCTTGATCTTGTAGCAATTGAGTGCTGCCCTTCCCAATATGATATATGTGGGTGATAGATGGTGTTGGCCAGAGCAAGACGTGGCCCTCATCTATGCACCCTACTACATTTAGGAAACTAGCTACAGTACAAAATTCCTCCCGTGTAAGTTCGAACTCAGCAGACTTGGCAGAGGAGCGGATTTAATTCCCATAAGCATGATATCTAGGAGCTGGAATAATGACATGACTCATAATTTTTCAACACCCACCTACCACTGCACCAACTTATGAATGTAACGTCCCTTATGCCAATGTGCAGAAAGAATATAACACGAGCATATGTAAACATATCCTGACTGGGCTATATCTCTAGCAGTGGATACAGATCTTGAAAGAGGATGTATATTACCCGATTGCTGAGGTTATACCACTTTCTTCTCTCGCTGGTCAAGTATGCCTATAGAGCTCTTCCCTCTCCTTTGCTTCCAATAGGTTCATCTACTGCACCATTAAATAGAGGACTGCCTTTGTCTTTGGTGCATCATAGAACCATTTCATACTTTGCCCCTCGTCACCACCAGCAGCAACATGCCTGTTTTTCCACGTTTGCATGATCATTCGTAATTTTACATGTTTTGTATTTGTCATCTGTGATTTGGTACTTCTGCAATTC
The DNA here is from genome assembly GCA_963921515.1 of Calotriton arnoldi. Lineage (NCBI taxonomy): Eukaryota > Metazoa > Chordata > Amphibia > Caudata > Salamandridae > Calotriton > Calotriton arnoldi. The sequence goes on along the minus strand of CAWUFW010000505.1, from coordinate 3,916,566 downwards.
GTTATTGAAGAACTGCAAATGATTTACTCAGCTCAAAGCGAAGTTTGTGAATCATTCCTTTAAACGCGTTATGTTTCTCCTGAGCCATTTTCTTATTTGCTGAGTTTGCAATTTGTTCATAAATTGCAAACGCTTAGTACATGTGGCACAAAATGTTTAAAAGCACTAAATTTCAAACTAGCCCATCAATGAACCAAATCAGTGGTAATAATACACATAATAGTGAGCCATTCTAGGGGCTTCTAAAGCTTTCTAAGGCTATTTACTACTACAGAGTTCCTATTTGTCCTCAGGATACCTCTGAAGCACTGTCCAATGCATGGTGATTAAAGTTCTTGTCTGTATACAAACTCTTTACATGAGACTATTCAGTGCTATATGCAAATGGGATGCATATTCTTTAAAAAAAAAAAAAAAACCTCTAGGGAATATTTTGTATCTGTTTCAATAGAAGACTCAATTTCTCATTCTAAACATTTTCCCGCAATGAACCTATATTTATTTTTTATGCCATTTCCAGGAAGAATGAGATCACAAAAACACTGGGTGAATTAGAGTTCTGTGTATAGTTTAAATGTGTCCTCTTTTGTCCTCTCCTGAAATAGGGAAAAATCTACATTGTCAAGTAAAATTCATAATGATGTTTATGTTTTTTCTGCTATTTATGTTTTTTGAAGTTGCTTAAATTCCATCAATAAAGTTAAGGCCCTCTAAATGATGCATTTCCTGGGGTTATGTCCCTTTGAACAAATGCTTATGAAGCAATACCATTATGAAGAATGTACTAGGAAGAAAAGAACTAATTATGAATGTAATGAGTAATAGGATCATTAACACCAGGTAGGCTTTGTAAAGATTCATGGTCAGTAAAGTCATAAATAAAGTATTTTAATGCATTTTGAATTCATAAATAAGCACTTTAACACACACCTTTCATTTAGCTATCCAACTAATTTCTCAAAGCTCAGCCTTTCAGTGTCCAACTTGTTTTCAGGTTATCACTCAATACTCAATCAGCTTGTTTTAATTTATCAAACAAAATTCTGCTGATGTTTGTTTTGCTCATGCCTATACACCATTGAGCTTTTTCAAGGTATAACATTAATCTTGTAGTTACATAGTCGTCTTCTTCATGAGTCTTCTCCAGTGAGAAGATGTGCTATTGTGGTATCAGCTAAAATGTGCACAACATATATCATGGTTAAAGACTCTAGAATGACTGAACGCTTGGTGACTGTTACAATCATATGACCGTTTAGCTAATACCATATTATCAAAGGCTACAAATCAGGATCAGAATTGACAATAGGATTCGGCTGGTAGAAGTGCATTTTTTTTATGAAAGCATTCATTATGGAGGTTTTGTGATTGCAGTACATCTAATTATAACCAATCATGTTGTTTTCCCGGATGGATCACAGTGGAATCTTTATAACAGTATTTCTTCTTCAAAGGTGTTCTTCAGTTCAACATAGATCCTAGCCACCAAAACAATGCATACACCTAAGTGTACCATGCTAGCTTTGGCCGAGGGGAGTAATGTTATATTTTCTGTTTGTGGAGTACTAATGTAAGATGTTACTGTAGGTGACAATAAAGTAAAACAGGTATTCCGGATTTGCGTGTTGTATTTTTGAGTTTGTGTACAAAAAATTCAAATAAACTTTTAAAAAGGTAACTTTGGTGTGTAGTCTCACAATTTTATGAGCTTGCAGCATTTTCTGGATAGTGTCTAAAGAAAGAAAGTCATGTTAGACAATCCATGCCATCAAATTTTGATTATATATATATATATATATATATATATATATATATATATAATAAAAGGAAACAGACACTCAGGATAGTGCATAGACATCTAACACATGTTTAATGCAGAAATAGCCAGCAAGGATCAAAATGAGCCAAGACAAATTGGCAAACTGACGCTTCACCCCGCTTCACCCCTGGTCAGTTGGAGCATGTAAAGCTAAAATCCATTTGTTTTGGTGCTACGTTTATGCATTTGATCTCAGTAAGAGTTAATTGAAGCTGGGACACGTGATTGCCCAAAACTGCATATGGGCACTAATGAGCTCATATGAAGTTTTTCTCTCAGGAAGAATGCGAGAAGATCTTGAGAGATAGTAACAATTTTCTTGAGTATAAGGCTGACTTCACTAATTTAGACAAACCCTGCTTCATTTAGCCAACTCCACACTAAAATGTGTAATGTACAGCACAGGATAACCAAGTGGCCGTACATTTAATATACGTATAAATGTGCAATAATGCTAAAAAAAGTATTATTGCACATATGGGCTTTAAGCAGGTATAAACACAAAATATCAATTATTAATACAAACAGTGTGATATATAGAAAATCTACGTTCTCAGTACTATACAGCATCTATGAACACAATGGTCTCTGATTCATATGTTCAAGCAATTCAGGTGTATCTTACAATTTAGTAACATGAAGGCATTTCTGCTGTGATGCACTATTTGGTAACATGAAGGCATTTTTTTTTTTTTTTTTTACAGAGTTTTATATAGCGCGAACTTGACCCGAATCAGGTATAAGAGCGCTTTACATAGCACCAGTTGCATTACATGAGGACACATTCATTTTTGTTAGGCACGGGGAGATTAAGTGATTTGCCCAGAATCACAGGATGTTCAGCGTCATTGCCGAGACTCGAACCCAGTTCCCCAGATTCGAGGTCGACCGCCCTAGCCGTTAGGCCAACTCCTCTCTCGCATTAAATGTGTGAGCTATTATGCAGTCCCATGAAGGCAATATAATAGTGGATTACTATTTAGTAATTAAAAGACATATAATGTATGGGTTGCAATGAATTAATCTAAGGGCAGTTAAAATGTGGTAGGAAGTCATCAGCAATAGGAGAAATTAAGAGTTTTATGCACTCCAACATCCACAACTAACAACTCACATGCAAAGGCTCATTAAAGTCTCCAAAAGGCACACACTTGATCTCAATCTGAGTGTTAGTTTGACACCTTGGCTTAACCTATCAAGAGATGATCTGGGATGTTAGAAATGAAAAGCAAAATGTGAAACAATCACAAGACCAGGATATCAAGGACATCAAATCTAAAATGGTTTTCAGACACCTCAGACCACAGACTTTAAGGTTTAGTTACAAAATGGTAAAGAAAAGTAAAACACCACAATTGCTTTTAGAAGAGAACGTTTACAAAAATTCCAACTGAATGATTGCTTTTTATCAATATTAGCTTTGTACTAAATTACAAACTTGTCATCCTTTCCCCAATTTATATTAAACTAAATCAACATTTTATTGTGATGAGCAGTAGTTCATTATGGATGGTGGGGCCAGAAAGGTCCGCAGATAATAGAGAGAGGGCCAAATGCTCAAAAACCAAAGATTGCGCTCTGGAACAAGAGTGAGGCCTAGACAGGATTGGCCGAGAGCCGATCACATGATGTGATCAACTTTGCCCTCTGCTGCCAAAAGTGAAGGCTTAAACCCAGTATTGGAACCAAGAACACTAGTGAGGCCCACATAGAACTTGTGGAGAACTGATGATATGATACAAATGTCACTACCTTTTCAGTGTTATCCCTGAGATAATCTCACAAGGTGCATTTTGAATTGAAAGGTTAAAGAATATAATGCCAAACCTTGGGTGACTCCTGTTAGGGTCTGGAAGACCTGAGGGTTACAGTTCCCATTCCTCCCCTGCCAGGCACTCCTATGAATAGGTGCTCAAAAACAACCACTAACCATACAATACTTGTCTTCACATGAATACACATACCTACCACACACTCGTTTGTCCCTCTCATATCCAGTCTCAATAATCACATTCACAATTCATTCTCCCCACCACAGCCCACCCACTGAGAATATTATCCTTCACAATCCTCAATACCAACTCAATCACATACCATGCTGCAGGCATTACCAACACCATCATCACACACAAATCAGACACAATCTTCAATCGTCATCTTTAGACGCAAGGAAAACAGTGGCTTTCACACTCATAAACTTCAAGGCTTGACAACTGCAATAGCCTCTATGTAGGAATTTCTTCATAGGCTTCAGGTGGTTCAAAATTCGGCTGCCAGACTTGTGCCTAAGTTTCCCAGGTATAATTATGCATCTGAGGCACTCAGAATTTCATTGGTTGCCTATTCATAAGAGGATTCTATTTAAAACTTTGGTGCTGGTATTTGGGACCTTTTATGCTACAGGCCCCAAATATCTATAGGACCGGTTTTGCCTTTATAGGACTCAGAGAACTGTCAGATCTTGCAACGCTAATTAGCTAAAACCTCCCCCTTTCAGGCTCAAATCCATAGGAGGCAAATCATTTATGGTCCTAGGATCAAGAGCCTGGAATCAACTTACTGGTTCGCTTCAGCTCATCATGAATGGAGTCAGTTACAAGAAAAACCTGAAGGTCTTGCTCCGGACCTCTTTTGTTATTCTTTAATATAATGGGTCTCTCTTTTTTTGATCTTCATTGCAATGGTTGCTTAAGGAACTGTGCAAACACAACAAGATGATGGACGGAGTGCTGAAACTTTTCAACCACTCACCCTCAGATCTGGGTTTAATCCATTGTTCTTTTGCTCACTATGCCACCCCAATTTGGACCCAGCCATATGCAAATCTGTCTTGACCCTGTTCCTCATGGGAACAGTCCAGCCCAAAGGCCAGGTCCTCCCTGGATGGAAACAAGCATCCTGGGACTGGTTTCGGGGTTCCGACTCCTCATCAGCAAGGCTAGCTTGAATCCAATGGCACCCCGAGCAAGGGACCCATGTTTGGGCATACCCTTGGCCACTTAGGGCGAACACAGCAAACACAGCTTAAGGAACTGTGCCTGAGCCAGGGCTAGGATACTCTAGTTTGCGTGATCATGAGTTTTAAAAGTACCATATTCATTCATTCATCACAGAATCCAGGCACAATCCAACCTCAATTCAGATGCTTGACTACAGAGACAACTTTGGCAGCCACTTTCCACACTCATACTCTCCAGGAGTTACCTTCCACCTCTTTTGCAGGCCACCAGAGGCCAAAAAATTAAAAAATCCTTTGTGACATTTCATGACATTGTCACAACCATGCCATTGAATAGGTTGTTCACTCTTTCATGAGCTGACACACCTGGGGCCGTATTACAGATAACTGCGCCAGCGCTAATTGTCGCTGTGCGCCCGAGATTGTCTGTGTTTATGTGCGTTTGCGTCTGTGCGCTAATACAATATGCGCACAGACGCAAACACACATAAACACAGAGTTCAAAGTCTGCGCCAACATCACGGCGCATTACAGACCGATCCTCTGTAATGCCGTCGGGCGCATACTTGGCGCACAGCGACTATTAGCGATGGCGCAGTCATCTGTAAAACGGCCCGTGATGCTCATTTATGCCTTAAAGCAGCACATTGACAAACACATACTACAAAATCTCAAGATCATCAAATCATCAAAAAGACATTTGCCCAATGATACATACAAGACATGAATATAAGCAAAACCCGCCACACAAGCAAACGAAATGTAATCACTGTAGCCAAAACTTTCTGGAATCAAACTATACTTGCAGAAGTAAACAACAATAGGCTGCTCAACAACGTGTCTACATATTTTCTGAAACACATACACCCCATGCCATTGACAAATTGACCTCCATCATAAAATTCTTCTATAAGACGACTATCACAAGTTATCATTTCATCAAAGCCTGGATACATACACTCTCCATCTCAAATAACCCTCGTTGAACATTCTTCATAACACCTCTTCAAACGAATCATAATAACAGGCCTCAGCCACAACCTCAATGCTTTGAAAGCCACCTCCTGGTTTCTTATAAAATCCCTCACAGGAGACACACCCATTCCTAAGCCTTAAATGGACAACATCTCCCTCATACAAAGAGACTTCTTATTGACCTTCCAGACAGGATGGATCCCCCACTTCTCAAAATGCCAGCCTTTAACCCAGATCACCAGCAACTATTGTTCAATTGTTCATCTCACTTCCTTCCTCAGATATTCACATATTCAGAATGACAGTCGTGCTTCATAACAACCAATCTGACTTCAGGCGATGTAGAGCACAGAAAACGCCACCATTCAAGTCATGGATGGCTACCCATGCAGAACACATAATGAACCTTGCCTTCTGGTACTATTCATCATCACATCTGTTTTTGGGTTGCCATCCCATTAAAACATTTGCAAAAAAAAAAAAAAAGAATTAAACAGTTACAATTTTGAAATATACCTAAATCATGCTCATTTTGATGCAAAATAAATGGCCGCATCATCAGCTAAAAATGGTGCGTCATCATTCAGCCAGTTTCAATTTACTCCATATTAAAGTAAAGATGGCATATGCAGTGCCAGCCAAAAAGACAGCTGCATGTCTTAGCTTGGTTTGAGTCATAGGTAAAGCTTGCTTGCAGGCTCAAATATTTGTATATAAATATGCTAGATCAATCCTATATTTCTCCTTTTAAAAGTCACTTATTCTGCTAAAGATATGTCTTGTACAGGGGCGTACCTTTGGAGGGGGGGTGTTTGGGGTGTTACACCCCCCCACGTAAATAGTTTGGTACAGGTTCTTTCAGTCAGGTATGGTGAGGTGTCCGTCTGATTCCATCCTGGATTTTTACATGCCCATGCTGACAAAAACACACACACACTCTCTCATCTCTGCCTTAAAACTTTGTTATTTTGAAAACGATTGCGTTTTAAGCACCCCTAACAATCCGTACTCCTCTCTCTTTATCCTGCCACTTAAGAACCGCTTGTGTCCTGCTTCTCATAATGTATTTTAAGAAGCTGTGCCAGGGTGGTTGAATGAATACATTCAGATTTGTTGAGCGCGAACTTCTCACGTGAGGGTATCCAGGCGCTGAGTAGGTGTGGTGGTTCAGGGAGTCACTGGGGGTGAGTGCTTGCAATGTTCAACACTCCGTCCATCATCCCCTTTGGTTTTGCCTAGTCACTTGAAAAAGCCAGATCTTCAGTTTCTTGCGGAAGGTTGTTGGCGATGGGGCTGTCCTGATGTCCAGCAGATGGCATTCCATGTCTTCGCTGCAAGGTAGGAGAAGAAGCGGCCACCTGCTCTGTTCCTCCGAATCCTTAGGGTCTGGGAAAGGCCTAGGTAAGTAGAACGGAGGTTTTGGGGAGAATGGTGGAACTGCAGACGGTGGTTGAGGTAGGCGGTGCCTTTCTGGTGTGGTGCTTTGTAAGCGTGGGTGAGGATTTTGAACTGGAAGCGTTTCTTTATGGGGAGCCAGTGGAGCTTTCACAGATGCAGTGTGATGCAGGTGCAAGTTGTTGGGAAATCTGAAGCTTACACCTCTTCGTCCCCCCCCAATCTTATTGACCAAGCTATGCCCCAGGTCTTGTAAGCACTTTTACCAGTAACCAATGATACATTTTGGTTATCGCTGTCAGCATGTTCTGATGATTAGTAGAACTACAACCATGTAATCTTAAAATCTCTAGTGGCAGAACTATTGAAAGTTGGCTTCAGGCATTGTAGTCGTGGGAAGCACATAGGGAGTTGCTGCAATGCTCTCAATTGAGTAAGCATAATTCATAGGGTCACTTTAAGTGAGAAGTCAGAGAAGACAGCAATAAAATCCAAGCCAAAAATGAAACACTATGATAAATCAGGGTTAATTGGATCAAGATTCCTGTCCTTTCTAGATTATGTTCTAGACCCTATATTTTCAATTGTTATTCTGCTGTCACTAGCAGACACAACTGGTGGGAGAGTGACACAATTCATGATTGTGTTTCACAATGGCAATCCCTGAATTTCTATTTTGTATTGAATGGTAATTTTTACTGGGTTAGACCAAAACACATTAAGGGCCAGATGTGCAAAATGTCCTTCACAAAAAGCGGTGCAAATTGTGCACAAATGTTTTTCAAATGGAATGGAATTTTATGAGCCAATCTAAAGTACATGGGTAGGTTCCCAAAATTCTCATTCGGGGTGTGGTTGCAATCTGTTTTACCTCATTACTATTAATGAGGTAGCTCGAAAATTGTGACTCACTACAAACCGTGGCCATTGCAGGGATGGTCGTCTGCTGGGGTAAACAGACCACGTCTGTGATCGTTTTTTGAATAAACTTTTTTTTTTTAATGCTGCCCACTTTCCTTAATGAAACAGGGGTTCCGTTTAAAAAAAGTTTGCTTAAGAGTTGGCAGTGTTTTCCTAGACCTCAAACCATTGATGTATAGCATTCCGAATCACAATTTGGAATGAACGCTCTAAACCTGCCTCTTTCAAATTGCGATTCAATATGTATTTCTAAACCCATTTTGCAATTCAGTAATCACTTACTGAATCACAAAATGGATTTGTTACATGCTAAAAATCCAATTACCAGTTCCAAGCCCTGTGATTTAGAGAATCACAGCGTCTGTGACCGCTAAATGGCTTTGAACATATGGTGCTAAGTCGTTTGGTATCCCACATACTTTTGATGGACCCATTTCAGTACCATTTTAACCACGAGTCCATTTGCAAGTCCATCAAAATCACCTTGTCAACCACTACCTTGTCTGCCTCCTATGAATATTTTACCATTGCCTCGCCACCTTTATCTTTGCCTCATCCAGTTCCCCAACCCACATTTTTGCCCTGTCCCTTATCACAACCTTAAATGTTATTTTTTCCCCCGACGGATACTTCTAACTGTAGATAACTTACCTTGTGAAGCTCCCCAGGTACCAAACTGCCTCTGGAGACTTGCAATAGCTTCTGGACGCCAAAGGGTACTGCAATTGACCTCTGTTATAACTCCATTCCACCTCCAGAGATAACATGTAAGCCCCTTGGACATATTGGCACCTCCAGCTGAACTTCCACCAGAGCACCTTCTCCATCACCAACTGACCATGGATGAAGCCAGTCTTTGTGCCAAAAGCACTGGGCCATTCCTCCACTCTATGCCGCAGGCCCTGCCTTCGGGTCCTTCATCAAATCTATAATTCAGTTGCTGCCTGCTCTAGATCCTTCACAGTTTCTGGGCTTGGATCATGAATCATCTCCAGCTATATCTGCATGATAATGAGCTACACGATTACAAAAGCAATGCTAGGGATGATGACTGCTCCAGTCTACTCCTTCCGTTTCTGCAGTTGTGCTTCTGAAGGACGGAGGACATTTTTGGGTCTTTGATTTGGATGCCATTCAAGACCTCTATTATGTCCCATATAGAGAAGATGACAATGAGGAGGCAGATAAATCGAGTCCGCTTTACTGTATGGATGGCCTTTATCTTGATTTGTGAAAACCGAATAGGTTGGATACACACTGGAGTTGGCCCTTGATTCACCTTTAAAGCATCCCAAGGTGGAAAGTCCCTTCTTTGTGGTAGTCGTTCACAGAGCTGTGGAAGTCCTGTTATTACCATTCCCAACAGAACAGACTAAGGCTAACAACCTGGGCTATCGACCTCTGAGTCTTTGTTGCCTTTCAGTGATTCCCCATCTGACTCAGTCCTGACTTCTTGGTCATAATCATAACTATTTTCAGTTCCACTGTGAGTCACCCCATTGTAAGGCATATCAGGTCAGCAGCAGGTGATTCAAAATTTTTAAGCAACATTTGACACCAGAAAGTCTTGTAGTAAAGGCCTTCATGAGTAAGGTAAACCCATTTTTCCCTACCTCTCCTTGGAAAAAAAAGAGTCAAATAGAATTAAAGCTCTAGGCAAAAAAGTATTTTCTTCTGCCAGTTTGACATTATACTCCCTGAATGCTGTTTGTTTGTTTGACCATTACACACACACACCCTTTGTGACATGATACGTAAGGTGTTGCTGGCTTTGACAGTGGGCATGTGCAACACTTTCACACAGACAGTACATGATGGTCAGGACATGATGGTCAGGATGTTGTGAGGTATTTTCTACTTTCTGGCATGTACACTACAGATTCCGACGCCTGTGCTATGGGCACCAGCGTCATTATAAGATATGCATTCCACTGGATTCTTAAGGAACATTCAGGTGCTGCTAATGGATACGACATTTGCTGGCTCTAGGCACTTAGGTGAGAAGACTGATACAGCTTTAAAGAAATTTAAAACCAGCAGAGCTATGGCCAACTCACTGAGACTACGTTCCCTTTCTCGTAGATTCTTCAGCAATACAGAAAGTTCACAGGATGCTTGAGGGGTCTTGTGCATCACAAGTGACAGCGCTCTCAGAAGCCAACATTGCCTACCTCACTAGCGTTCCAAGACATCAGACCAATGGGTCACTGAAAGGACATGCACTAAGGTATATACCTAGAGAACATGGGCCACCCCCATAGCAGGTGTCTAGAGAAAAGGGGGAGGCTCCTGTGGTCAGTAGAGTGGCTCTAAACTGGTGGATTGAGAGTCCCTATCAGACTGCAGTGTTTTGGCGCAGTAAAGACAAGGAAAGAACCAGGAGCACAATCCCAAGATAGCATGCTGGAAATAGAAATGGAGAGCCCACAAAGTGTGGTATTTCTACCTGCTAGGAAGGCAAATATAACTGGGAAACCAGAATAACAAACACACCACAGGAAAAAATCCTGAAACTCCATGACTCCACAGTAAATGGAAAGGGGTGGGGTCATAGGTTTAGCAGGGTATGAAGCATAAGGATGTAGGATCCAATACGAACAGGAGGGAGGAGGAGACAAGGTGGAGAACAGCAGAGGTGAAGAGCAATGGATACCTGGGAAGAGTAAGGGGGAGGTAATTAATAAAAAAGCCAGGGAAGAATCAGTCAGGTGAGGATGCAGAATTGTAGCAGTACTAATTCTTACCTGGGAAACCTCTATGTTTCAGGCAAGTATCGGGAATGGAGAGGGAGGAGGGGGGTTACAGAACGGGACTAGTGCCGATCCTTATCTGGGAAGCCTCTACATTTCAGGTGAAGGAAATCCCTGCACCCTTTGAGACAAAGAAGAACGAAGAGCAACACCTGGGTCTAAATGAACTGGTGGAATAGAGACGAAACACTGAAATGGGGAGTATAGACCTTTGGAGGTTGGTGATAGAACTCTTAGGACTGGAGTAACCTTTGAGACTGGACTCTATTTTCAAAAAATTGACTTTAGCAGTCAATGTCCTTATAAGGGTTGGATTACATCAACAAGAGATTTGGATAAATACTTAGCTGACATAATGAATACAATTATATTCAATTGGAAAAAACACTTGTGTACCAGGTGGTTCCTTACAGTCTTTCAAATGATCCAAGTTGGCTACCTCCTTCCATTTCAAAGCACACAGTGTACTTCCCTCCAGTTTACTTTCAGATGTCAGTGGAGTACCATGATTGTGTCAAAAGGAAGTGATGTTGCTCACCAAAGGGATTCTGAAGTTGGTTTTGTAGGAGGAAAGACATCTGGGGTGATACACTCAGTTATTTCTAGTCTGCAATAACAGGGGACTAACACTAAGGAGAATGACAATAATGACAATGACAATAATTGCTCCAGCTCTGCTGGCCTTGGATCCTGAGGACCGGATAGTGTCCTGGGACCTGCAGGAAGCATACTTTCAAATGTCAATCTTGCAATACCACAGGAAATATCTCCTCTTTGTGGTGTGGTCATACCACTTCCAGTTTACCATACTGCTCTTCTGACTTACATCAGCCCCTTGGGTCTTTACACAGGTAATGTTGGTGGTTAGTTACATCTTCAAAGGTCAGGGATACAGGAAGTATCAACGTCAACTGAAGGTCGGGCTGGCTCCTGGCACATGTTCTGGGACTGTACGGGTATAGTTGAAAATTGGACACAGGTTACAAGTATACTTACATGAATATTGGATGTATGAACATATATAACCCTGAATGCTTACATGAATATTGGATGTATGAACATATATAACCCTGAATGTTGTCTACTAGGGCAGTTCCCCCGCCTAGTGAATGAAAGAGCAATTTCCAGGTTTCTAGACCTTACTCTCCTGTTGGCAAAGTGTAGGATTGCCAGCAAATGAAAGATCATAGTTGCCAGCCTATTAAGGTCTGGCAACTATAACTTTATAAATGAAGCCGAAACTAAATAGCAGCACCTTGAGGAAGTTAAAGGCCTCAGGAAGATACATGCGTCAGACCAATGGGATGAACCGGTGGCAACATTTTAGGACCTAAATAAAGATGACACATTCTCTCCCTGGACCATTTAGTGCATCCATCAATTAATATGATGGATTGTATTGGTAAAACAATCCCCTTTGTTTTGGGAAAAATGGTAGACATGAATGGTGAGTCCAGTAATTCGATCCCCAGTATATGAATGTTACAAGTGAAATATGGTACTACCAGAATCAGTTAACCCCAACTGGAAACATAACATCACATAGTGTAAATAACACTATGTACTTATTCTTATTTGTCAGCAATATTAGCCTTGTAAGCACCACAGCTGACTCTTTGGTTTTAGTTTGTTTTGTTAGGCTGATGCTGTTTTCCATCTATTATATCATTGAGATGCAGGGATGGACTAGTAAATAATCTAAGAATTTGATGTGCGTACCTCTGAACAATGACATAAAATGCATGTATAAATAAAGCCCTGCTACACAGTAGATACAATATTGCTTATGAAAATATAACATATTTGGTCAAATCATCATAGTGCTTGACAATATTTGTTAACCGGAAAGTGTGATTGGGATAAACGGCATGATAAAATGGTATATCCAGCTTAGAAATGCACTGGCAACGTTATATCATCACAATATACCAGTAAAAAAAGCTGTTAAAAAAACTCGCTGCGGATGGTGGGCTCCCTACACCTAGTCTCTGACCGCCTAAAGACAACTGTGTTATTACTGTCCACCTTGGGGTTTTCGATCACTGAGCCCAAATTCCATTTTCAACTGGTGTAGAGGATTCTCTTTCTCGAGATCGGTCTGTACACATTTGTCCTGAAGGCCTTTCCGCCCAAGCAAAGAGTGCCGGACATTCATACCCATGTTTCAAGTGGCAGCTTCTGTTCCGGTCATGATGGTTCTAAGGCTGCTTGGACTCTTGGCATTGTGCATCCTTCTAGTGCCTCATGTCCACTGACTTATGTGGGCCCTTCAATGGAATCTGCATCTGCAATGATCCCAGCACTGGGGATGCCTTTCTAACAGAATCCACACCTCCAATGAGGCAGCTCCGGACCTACGATGGTGGCTGACAAATGACAATCTGATGTGAGGCAACTCATTTCCTTGCCTCTGTCAGTGCTTTCAGTAGTGATGGATGCTTCATATTTGGACTGGGTGCTCCTTAAAGAAGTGGAGATTAGAGGTCTCTGGTCTAAGATGGAGCTGTGCTGCCACCTAAATGCTCTGGAGCTGCAAGCCATCTGGCTAGCCTTAAAGGTCTTCCTGGCTTCCATCAAGGGAAGGTCAATCCAGGTGCTGACAAACACCACCACAGTCATGAGGTAGTGCAACTAGCAGAACAGAGTGGGGTCTTGTGCCCTATGACTGGATGCTCTGAAGCTTTGGCAATGACTGTCACTTCACAGGATTTCCCTGATCACTCACCTAGGAGGATCTCTCAACATTAGGGCAAATGAGTTCATCTTACCGTTCACAATGGCATCTACACTCTAAGGTGACACAGAGTACTTTCACCCAATGGGAAGTTTTCTCCTCAATTGTCTCCTTTATGAGTTTCCACGACTACTGCTTATCCTGCATGTCCTGAACAAAGCATGGCAGGACCAAACACAGCTTATTCTGGGGGTCCTGGATTGGGCCAGGAAGGTCTGGTACTCTGAACTACTGACCCTGGCACCTCCTTTCCACTTTGGCTTCCTCTTTGGGAGGACCTGCTGCCCCAGCAGCAAGGCAGGGTGCAACACCCAAACCTCTACAATCCACACCTTCTTGGTTGCAAATTCAGCTGAACCAACTGAGGGGCTTTGATCTACTGTTTGAGGTGGTTGATGTCATTTTGGCCGTTCGCCACCCCTACAACAAAACATTGCATTTGGTCTGTTGGTCTAAGTTTGTCACCCAGTGTAAGGAGAGGCAGACTACCCTCAACAAAGGAGATTGACTGACATACGTTTGGCTGTGGTTTTTTTGTGGTATATATTCAAGGCTTTGCTGTGGATACTGTTAACGGTTACTGTTCAATTATTTTGCCTTCATTCATTTGCTTGATAAGCCCTAATATCTACAATATTCATGTTGACCTCCCAGTTGGCATGGGCAGTGGTGTTGCAATTATTTTTTGCTCTTCTCCTACTCTAATCATCCCACACATCACTTCTACTCTGCAGAACTTCTACTCTGCAGAACTTCTGCTCTTTCAGGTAGCTCATTCTCCCACAATACTAATTCAGAGGGGGACTTTTCTTCTTCCCCTCACAGCCCTTTTCATCTCGCCTTTTAATTTTCACTACTCTGCTTTACTATCTTAGGTGACCTCACCTTATGGTTCGAAGAGGCTGAACAAGCTATAGTATTTGCGCTCACTCATTCTTGAAAGTACCCCGCCTCAAACTGTTCATCCGTTGTGCCACTAATAAAGCTGGACATCTTCTTGATCTAATATTTGCCAATGTAAGAAACGTATTTGTTGCACGAGCCTTAACTACGCTTCGGACAAATCATTACAGAATTCCTTTTCCCTTGGACTGAAATATTCCATCTTTCGCTCTCCCAAGCCCATCTATTACCACCACAGCCTGGTCCACCACAGCCTGTCCAAAGTGAACTCGAGATTCTTCTCTCTGTCCCTCTCTATCGACGCACACTCCTTTATGGACAATTTATTAGCAGTACAGTTTAATGATTGGTTTACTTGTGCACTCAATACAGATTTGTCCACTAAAAAAATGTTCATTGCATAAATTGACTCCATTTGCCACCATGTACAGGGATGAACTAGCTGCAGTCAAATGGCACTGCAAATTATTTCAGCATATATGGAGAATACAATACTCTGACATAGAAGAACAAGTTACTTACCTTCGGTAACGATATATCTGTAAAAAACATTAGTAGTGATAGATTCCTTACCTTAGAATATCCCCAGGCGTCAGTCTGGATCCAGAAAATTTTCGTCAGCAGTACCCCTGCGCGTCGGAAGGTGGCGTCGTGCGGCTCCGCGTCCGTCGTAGGTGTCGTGATCGCCGGGATGACGTCGCGGTAGCTACTTAGACGCCGCCCTCGCGCGCTGACGTCAGTTCTGTACACAACTTTCCGCGCCAGGAACGCAGAGCCATGCAAGATACTGACCACTGGTGCATTGAAACTAGGGCCCTGAAAGGGATGACCTTAACCCTAGAAATCAGTTCGCAGAACGGGGAGGATGGGTGGGGCGGTAAGGAATCTATCACGACTAATGTTTCTTACAGATATATCGTTACCGAAGGGAAGTAACTTGTTCATCTGAAAGAAACACATAGTGATAGATTCCTTACCTTAGAATAGATACCTCAGCAATACCAACCCCGGTGGTGGGTCTGCGAACCAAGATCACACCAGAAAGTCATGGAGAACAGAACGGCCAAAGAAGCCGTCTCTCCGGACTTGGCTGTCAAGGCAATAATGCTTCGTAAAAGTGTGCAGCGAGGCCCACGTGGCTGCCTGACAGATGTCTTGCAGGGGGACACCACGTTCCAATGCAGTAGTAGCTGCTGTTGCCCTGGTAGAATGGGCGCGCAGCCCCACCGGAGGCTCCTTTTTAGCTAGGGAATAGCAGGCTTTTATACACAAGACAACCCAGTGGGAGATAGTCCTCTTGTGTACAGCCCGGCCTTTCTTGGTGCCTACGTAGCCAACAAAGAGCTGGTCATCCACCCGGAACTGTTGTGTGCGGTTGAGGTAAAATGAGATCGCACGTTTTGGGTCCAGACGGTGGAGCCTCTCTTCCTCTCTGGAAGGGTGCGGAGGCGGAAAGAAAGTGGGCAAGGTGATAGTTTGCTCGATATGGAAGGCAGTAATAACCTTTGGTAAAAACGATGGACGTGTGCGCAGCACAATCTTGTCCGGATGAACAGACAGAAAAGGAGGTTTACATGAAAGAGCCTGGAGCTCACTCACGTGCCTAGCGGAGGTGATGGCAACCAGGAAAGCAGTCTTCAAGGTTAATAAACGAAAAGGACAGTTGTGAAGCGGCTCAAAGGGAGCGCACATCAAATAAGTAAGAACTAGATTCAAGTCCCACTGTGGCATCACAAACGGAATAGGAGGGAAAAGGTGAGCAATGCCTTTGAGAAATCTATTTACAACAGGGGACTTGAAAAGAGAGGGCTGATCAGGTAGCCTGAGAAAGGCTGAAATTGCAGAAAGGTAGCCTTTGATAGTGCCCAGAGCAGAGCCCTGCTGGGCTAAAGAGAGAAGGAACAGTAGGACCTCAGAAAGAGGGGCAGAAAGGGGATCCACAGCCTTTGCTGTGCACCATGCCACAAATTTGTTCCACCTGCAGGCGTATACCGATTTAGTGGAGGGACGCCTGGCTGCCAGAATGACATCACAGACTTCGGGAGGCAAGTGAAATGGAATCAACTGTCGCCGCTCAATCTCCACGCAAGGAGGTGGAGGCTGGACAGGTTCGGGGTGTGGACCGTCCCCTGCTGCTGCGACAGAAGATCCTCCCGAAGAGGCAGTCGGATCGGGGGATCCACGCTCATACTGAGTAGCTCGGGATACCAAACTCTTCGTGCTCAGTCCGGAGCCACAAGAATGACTTGGGCCCGGTCGCGTCTGATCTTCTTCAGCACTCTGGGTAGAAGTGGTATAGGTGGAATGGCGTACAATAGACCGCAACTCCACTCGCGACGAAAAGCGTCGCCGAGCGAGTGCCGCCTTGGAAATTCCAACGCACAGAACTGCTGACATTGCGCATTCTCTTCGGTGGCGAATAGATCTAACCAAGGCTCTCCCCACTCTTGAAAGAGACCTTGCGCCACGTCCGAGTGAAGACGCCATTCGTGATCCATCATGCACCTGCGGCTGAGTTCGTCCGCCCTGGCGTTCAGTGAACCTGCCAGGTGTTGAACCACCAGGGCAATGCCCTGATGTTCCAGCCATGTCCAGAGGCGCAGAGCCTCCTGACATAGGGTCCACGACCCCACCCCACCCTGTTTGTTGCAGTACCACATGGCGGTGGTGTTGTCTGTGAACACCTGCACTACTCTCCCCTTGACAGAGGGAAGGAATGCTTTGAGTGCAAGTAGGATCGCCCGGAGCTCCAGAATGTTGATATGGAGCTTGGACTCCGCTGGAGACCAGAGGCCTCTGATCTCCGCCTCTCCCATGTGGCCGCCCCATCCCAGGAGGGACGCGTCCGTCACCAATGTGTGCTCCGGTTGGGGAAGGGAGAGGGATCTGCCACTGACCCAATGCTGGTTCGTGAGCCACCACTGCAACTGTCTTGCAGTGCCCTCCGAGATCTGGACGTAATCGGACAGATTCCCCTGATGCTGCGCCCACTGGAACTTCAGGTCCCACTGCAGAGCCCGCATATGCCATCTGGCATGATTGATCAGCAGGATGCAGGAGGCCATGAGGCCCAGCAGCCTCAAGGTCATCCTGACCAAAACCCAGGACAAGGGCTGAAAGATTGGAATCATAGCCCGAATATCCCGGACTCGCTGTTCGGGAGGATAGACCCGAAACTGCGCTGTGTCCAGAACTGCTCCGATGAAGAGGAGCTTCTGAGAGGGAATCAGGTGGGACTTCGGCCTGTTGATAGTGAACCCCAGCAAATGCAGGAGTTCGGCCGTAGTCTGGAGGTGGGAGACGACTGCCTGGGGCGAGCCCGCCTTCAACAAGCAGTCGTCGAGATAGGGGAAGACTGAAACCCCTGATCTGCGCAGATGAGCTGCGACCACCGCCATCACTTTCGTGAGCACCCGAGGGGTGCTGGTAAGGCCGAAAGGAAGCACGGTGAACTGAAAATGCTTGTGGCCTATCGTGAACCACAGGTAATGCCTGTGGGCCGGCAGGACGGGGATATGAAAGTAAGCGTCCCGCAAGTCCAACGCTACCATCCAGTCTTGTGGGTCGAGGGCAGACAAGACCTGAGCAAGTGTGAGCATCTTGAACTTCTCCTTGCGGAGGAAGAGATTGACGTTCCGAAGATCCAAGATAGCACACAGGCCCTTGTCCTTCTTTGGAATCAGAAAGTAGTGGGAATAACAACCACAACCTACTTCTGGCGTTGGAACGCGCTCTATGGCCCCCTTGGCCAAGAGGGCCACAACTTCCTGCTGGAGAAGTGCCAAGTGATCCCCCGATATGCGGTGGTGTTGGGGTGGCATGGCTGGAGGGGTAGTCTCGAAGGGGAGGGAGTAGCCCCTTCGGACTATCTGTAAAACCCACCTGTCCGACGTGATGGTGTGCCAGTGGGGGAGGTGATGGCGAAGCCTTCCACCCACTGGCGTTTGGTGGGCCTGAAAGGTCGGACTAGGAAGGTTTGGAGGCAGTGGTGGCTGGGGTGGTGGTGGACTGACCCGCCCGCTGGCCCCCTGAACCGCCGCAGCGGTTCCCACGTCCGCGGCCGCACGTGGACTGTTGCGCCGGCCTGTGGCTTTGTTGCGAACGTGGTGCACGAAAGGAGCGAAAGGCAGAAGGCTGAGGAGGCAGTGTGGCCGAAAGGCCCAACGACTTGGCCGTAGCCCGTGAGTCCTTAAATCTCTCCAAAGCACTGTCTGCCTTGTTGCCAAAGAGGCGAATGCCATCAAACGGCATGTCCATCAAAGTGTTTTGGACATCCCCCGAGAAGCCAGTTGTTCTCAGCCAGGCGTGGCGGCGGAGCGCCACTGTCGTGGAAATCGCCCTGCCCAGCGAGTCAGCGGTGTCAAGGCCACAACGGATCGTGAACTTGGCTGCATCTCTCCCCTCAGCAATAGCCTGGGAGAGTAGTGTCCGAGCCTCCTCCGGACACTGAGGCAGCACCTTCGCCACTGTATCCCACAGAGAGTGAGAATAACGGCCCAAGAGGCATGCAGTGTTCACCGACCGCAGCCCTAGACTGGCGGAAGAAAAAACCTTCTTCCCAAATTGTTCCAGCCTCTTGGATTCCCTGTCCGGGGGTGCGGTAGGGAATGCGCTTGGGGAAGCGGATGCTTGGACAACCAAGCTCTCAGGGGTGGGGTGTTGGGAGAGGAAGATGGGGTCGCCCGGGGCCAGGCGATGGCGTCGGGCCACGTTCCTGTCCACAGGAGCCCCTGTGTTGGGCCTGGACCAAGAGCCCAAAAGATCGTCCGAAAGTGCGTCATTAAAGGGCAGCAGTGGTTCCGCAGAGGTAACTGCTGGCTGAAGCACTTCCGTCGGGAGGTTAGTCCTGACAGCCGCAGTAGGTAGCTCGAGGTGGAGAGCCCCGGCTGCCCTACGCAACACCACAGAAAAAGAAGCACCCTCCTCCGTAGCCACGGTAGGAGGAGATAGCATGCAAAGGTCTGTGGAGGTGTCCAGACCACTGGCATCCCCCAACTCCTCTGCCCAGTCCGGGTCATACTCGCATTGAGCTGCGAGAGGGTCCTCAGACCCCTCCCAGTCCTCCCCTTCCTCCTCATGCTGTTGTACAGGCCTAAAAGGAGGAGGATGGAGATAGGGAAACAGATTCCCAAACGGCGTCGGAATCGGCGTCGGTCGACACCGTTCCGGCACCGTCTCCACTTCGGGGCTGAAACCGGGGACGACATTGTCCGGTGTGCCGGGCGACGCGAAACGTGGTGCCGGTGGGTTCGACGTCTGTGGAGGTGTCACGAGGTCAACCGGCGTCGACCGGGATCCACGACGGGATCCACCGGAGTCCTGCGGTGCCGAGGCCGGAGCCGACGAGCCGCGGGGTGGCACTACCCGCACCCTCAGCCAAGTCGCGCAACTGGCGAGGGGAAGTCGGGGAATGATGACGTTTCTTCGACTTCTTTTGGCGCTTCGCCTTACCTGACCCCGAGTGCGAAGACTTCGATTCGGACGACTTCCGATGGTGGTAGCTCCGCGACCGGTCCCTCGACCTCCCTCTGGACCGGGACCTTTCACGGCGCGGAGCTGACTGACGGGCTTCAAGCAGCTTTCGGGACCGCTCCTGCAAAGACTTCGGTGCCATGGACCGGCAGTCGGGGCACGACTTGGGGTCGTGGTCGCGCCCCAGGCAGAAGAGACACACGTGGTGTGGGTCCGTCACCGACATCATCCGATGACAGTCCTCGCAAGACTTAAACCCGGGCATCCCTAACTGCACCAGGAGTCGTGTCGACTCAAAAAGGTGAGACAAAAAATCTCAAAATATTCAGTCAAAAAAGACTGGGGGTACCGCTCTCTCCGGATCTGCGCTTGCTGGCGCGGAAAAAGAAAGAACTGACGTCAGCGCGCGAGGGCGGCATCAAAGTAGCTGCCGTGACGTCATCCCGGCGATCACGACGCCTACGACGAACGCGGAGCCGCATGACGCCACCTTCCGACGCGCAGGGGTACTGCTGACGAAAACTTTCCGGATCCAGACTGACGCCTGGGGATATTCTAAGGTAAGGAATCTATCACTACGTGTTTCTTTCAGATAAGAACATTGTTTAGCTACTAAGGGGCACATGTTTCAAAGTTCCATTTTGCATTCCCTAAATAGCGAATTTTAGGTAGTCGCTATTTAGGGAGTGCAAAATGGTATGTAAGAAAATAGCGATTCCCTAATAGCGATTCTTACAGAGTTGAAATCGCAATTAGGGAATCGCTATTAGGAAATGAAACTCCATTCGTTCCTATGGGCCTAAAGGTCCTTAGGTGTGAATGGTTTTGCATTACCTAATTCGTAATCGCAAATTAGGAAATGCAAGTCCAAGGGTGCCCAGGTGCCTAATGCCCCCCTGGAGCACCCAAAACAAATGTGCACATGTAAAGCGCACACATGCCCTCGGGCATGTGTGCTACATGGCACTTTGAAAAATGCATTGTTTGTGTGTAGGACTAGAAAAATTGAGAGCAATGCCTAGTTTGTGACGAAGGGGACCAGTCATTTGAAGATGGAATGCCATATTTCTAGACATGCCGGACTTGATGAGCCTGCTATCTGATTGGGGGAAGATTTAAATGTCCTTCTGGCACTGATGTAAACACCTCTCCATGGTAAACAATGATGAAGAAGAGGGGGAGACTAAAGAGGACAGTGAACTAAACTACTCTCCCTCAAGCCAAGATCACAGAAAACAGTGGTGGCAAAGCATAAAGAGAGTGAAAGTAGTGACCTGGGCAGTCAATACTGCAACTCCAGAGCCTAGAGGAACTTTGCTAGGATGAGGATTCTGAGTTTGTGCTTTCACAGATGTCTGTTGAATAACCTTGGGTCCATAGCATAACAGTGTTAAAGATGCACTTCTTTGGGACCAGGAAGTACTGGGAAGAGCACCTCTTTTCTTGTTCTACAGATGGCACTTGTTTCACTGCACCCTTGAATATAAGGACTTCTATTTCTCCCTACAACCTCTAACATGAAGGGAATGAGATAGATGTGGAATTTTAGGGGAACCCCAAGCAAATAAGGGGCTTTTCAAACTAAATCTGCAAGGCTCTATGTCTGAAGTAATCTCTCAATTCGCTCAGGAATTCTCA